>CM042560.1:2670000-2715000 GCA_023630585.1 Cranoglanis bouderius | reverse complement strand
TTTAATTTGTTTTTAATTACAAGACAAGTGCATCCTTTACCAGGACATCACTCCACAAAACCGAGAGAGAAAAAAAAAAAAAAACCCAGAGAAATATTAAGAAATGATACATTCTCCATATTGCAGAACCTGTCCTAGCAAACCAACTTGGACAAACCAGGACAACTTTTCATTCCAAAATGTCGTCATTTTTGCTCTTTCTGTTGTCCGGATGCTCGGAAAACAACACACACACACACACACACACACACACACACACACACACACACACACACACACACACACACACACACACGTACACGGTGACACATAGACAGATGTGTCTCCCTTTAAACTGCTGCAAAGAATCCGAGCAGGAAGAGGAAAAGGAATAAAAAGCAGAGAGTAGAAGAAAAGTTTTTTTTTAGGTAACAGATGGTTGAGGTTCAGCTCACACTGCAGTGTGTCCCCTACAGATAATAACACTACAGGAGAAACAAAAGAGACCAAGCCCATAAAACCCCTTTACCACAGACAGCTGGGGCAGGGACAAGACAATGCCTACCTACACACACACACACACACACACACACACACACACACACACACACACACACACACACACACACACAAGAACACACTCAACAATTGTCGTAGAAGGTTTTTAAAAATCTGTATATTTGCTCTTTTTTTTAGTTTAAACTTCTTTCACTGACATGTTGGTCCATTTTCGCTTAACCAGTCCCTCCAGGATTTTGCAAAATCACAAAATCCTGTACGGACCGCTTAATGAAAGGTTTCCTACATTACCCATAATGCCGTGCTGATAGCGGTGCAATGGGATTTAGCCCTCACTTCGTCTCTACCTACAGAGAGCGATGCGGCGGCGCTTTAGTCCTTCGCTCAGTCCAGCTCTCTCTCTCGCCTCCTCATCTGTAGACTCTACTTAAACAGATCAGCTTCCAAAGCTTCAACTTTGGAATTTTTGTGTGACTTGACAATGACACTGGCCTCTCAGTGAGCTACGCTGGGCTGTAACACGCACATCTGCGCACATCTGCAGACGAACCTGTTCCCTCAGCCTGCTCCAAATGAAAAAAAACGAAAAAAACAAAAACACTAGTTCCGTCAAGATTCAACCAACCACCATTCAACTTCCTATCAACCTCCTAACCTCCAATCAAGGGGGTTTCCGTTGTTATCCAGAAGTACACACACTTAAATGTTCAGGCGGAACCTGCAGTCAGGTTTATCATAACAAATCACAGTAAAGGGCAGTCGGTACACGTTGAGGTTGACGGCTCAAACACACACCACTAACAGACTGTAAAGTAACGACTTCAGCACACATGATAAAGAGATTATATAAATATGACATGTGGGTGGAGTGTGCGTGTGTGTGTGTGTGTGTGTGTGTGTGTGTGTGTGTGTGTGTGTGTGTGTGTGTGTGTGTGTGTGTGTGTGTGTGTGTGGTTAAGCGTTCTCTGCAGGACAGACAGCAGCACCATTCACATAATCAGACAGAAACAAAGCAGGGTAATTCACACTCACGCACACGAGGAGATTATTTAGCGTTTATGGAAGGAGTCTCCAGTGTCAACGCAACAAAAAATACTAAGAAATTCTCGATATTACATATCGCTACATAATAAAGATCATAAAGGTCATCTGAGTTGCTCGCTCTACTATTTAACACTGACCTTAATGCTGTGATGTTTTAGGGAAACCGCACCTGAACTAGACAAGATTAAAAAGTACGCGGAACAAGAACAGGAATCACTGACCATATAAGGAAACTGGCGTGTGCGCAAAGGGAGAAACGCAAGACTGACAGGTGAACTGGGACAGAAATGTTGACCTGTCTGTAACAAAAAACTATGAAGCAATAACGTATCGGCATCATCGCTCATCATGTCACTTCCTGTCCTCTGTCCTTTCTCTTTTCTACCCTAATCTTTGCCTTTCTTTTTCTCTCTCTCTCTCTCTCTCTCTCTCTCTCCCCTTGTTCTCTCTTCTCCGCTTCATAACTGTTAATGCAGCAGTATAGAAATGCCAGAGCTCTGCACTTTTCACTTCCGAGCAGCTTTGAAATATAAATGAGAGAGGGAGAGAACTTCAGATATTGCGCAATCACAGTAAGTCAGACTTACATTATGAGGAAGAAAGCAGAGGAAAAGGAATAGCTTCAGACACCATCCTCATGATAAATCAGCATCTAAATCAAACTTTTTTCAGCTTAACGCCCCCTACCGTAGCCTCCTTTCTGTAAATTAGCTTTAAAAAAATGCCTAGAAGGCTAAAGAATCCTGGATTATTATCTTTTGGATTGCTGTTAATTACTCATTTGCCTCATTCTGTGCTTTTCCTCGGACTCTTTGATGCCTCGCAAGAAGCAGCGAGGAGAAGTGACGCATTAGGCGATTTGTTAAAGGCTCCAAAATGGCAGCCCATAAACACCATAATCAGCGGGATAATGTGGACGCCCACACAGGCATTCCAGCCCTCTTTATTATTATTATTACAGAAACCGCAGGGGAAAGCGTCCGAGCTAAATCAGGAAACTGCAAGCCTCTGGTTTAATGGGGAGAGTGTTAATTACACTGAGGACCCATCATTCGTTCACTTACTCATGAAGGCAGAGAAAGAAAACAAGCTTAACCTTGCGTCTCAAAACAAAACTGGTTTCAACAAAAGCCTGCCTTGAACAAACTTTCCAGATTTTTCCGCCAGCACAACGTAGCTGAGTCTGTTCTTTAGCTATTTGTACGCTTTCCTTTAAACTACCGTACATACGTTTTTGTTTGCTGACTATGTAACATGCTTTGAAAAGGGGCTAGCTCCATGTCACAGTCCCTGCGTAATAAGAATAAGGGACGGACAATATGATAAAATAATCGCAATATTGTGATATACGATACTATGATACAATACGCTTTTCTTATTTTTATTTTTCTACATAACAATTAGAAAAATCACGAAGCAGCAACATAGCTTGATGTCAAACTACGTATGGAATCGTTAAAATATTTCGTTTTTAAAACATTTACAGAATTGAAATGGTTTTTTTCTTCTTCTTTGTAGTCATTAAATAAAAGTAGCATTAAACTCACAGTTATTGTTTCTTACCAAACCTATATATCGTGATACATAATACTGATCATGAACTGTAGAAATGTCTTCAAGTATAATGTCTCATATTAATTTAATAATCATTCTTTTTTTTTTTTTGTCAAATCGCCCACCCCTTCCTGAAACATAGTAAATATATAACCTGTGTAAAGGTATAACTTGAGCCGTCCTCTAAAGATTTTACACACGTGACTAGTTGGAGGAGGGAAAAAACGTAAAAACTCAAGCTGTCATATATAGAATAAAATGATGAATTGAAAATCAATTTTTCATATCATGGCACCGTGAATCGATATTGCATTGAATCCTACGGGGCCCGAAGATACCCACCCCCTGCTACTGTATGCTTTGAGGAGCATCGAGAGGATGATGTTGGTGCTGACGTGACGTCAGTGACGATGTGATTCTGTGTAATGTACAAAGGATAAACAATCTCCGTAATAACCTAATACAGCGTCTTAATGCAGCTGCGGTGGACACACTCGTCTAATCCCACTCCCACAACAAAGAGATTAAGGATCGCCTGGGACTACACACACACACACACACACACACACACACACACACAGACGCGTGCGCGGTCACTGTCACAGGTGGTGGGGTGGGAAGATGGACGATTATGGGATGGAAATATTTTTGCTTTGTTCAAGATTAAGATTAAAATTGTTCTGTGGCCGTCTGGTGGCTATTTATTTATTTATTTATTTATTTATTTATTTTTAAAGATTAGGTTATGTTTCCTTTTTATAAACTGGAACCACTTCATATGTTTCAATCCCTGATCATTTTGTGCTATTAAGGGGGGAAAAAATCTATCTTTTATTGCACGTCATTATACACACATACACGCAAATAAGGGTGGGGGGGGAATAAAAAGAAAAATATCCTTCGCATCCCCCAACAGCTGGTTCTTGAATGCAAAAATAAAAATGTATGCTAGCTCTATTATTTTTTTTTTTTTCATAAAAATTTACAAAGAAAAAGATTTAAAAATGGGAAAAAATATCAGACGGTCTTGATTTTTGTTATTTTTAACGATGACGTCTGTGAAACCCGACATACTCGCCGTAAATAAAATGTCTTTATCGTCTTCAGTTTTGTCATAAGGGTGTGCTAACTTTTGCACTCATAATAACAGCAGTCAAAAACTAAAAACAAATTCATACTGATTGATGCCAGCGATCTCTCTCTCTCTCTCTCACACACACACACACACACACACACATATATACAACCTGAAATAATTTCCCAGAATCCCGTCATTGCTTCTGATGTCATAATAACATGTTTAACTGCAGCTGGAAAGACAAACCACAGCTGGTTAAAGTGTGACGCTGGGAGGAGGCGCTCTCATCGTTACCCCCCCTTTTTTTTTTTCATTTATACTTCAGCTTTCTATTTCTTTCACCCCTCTCTGGACAGACGGTTAAGATCCTCAGCTGAGAATGGACTGAACTGAAACCACACACACACACACACACACACACACACACACACACACACACACACACACGTTATCCTTTACTACAACCTGTAATCAAAATGACAGCCGGATCTAAACCCCGGAGAAAACCCGTAATCGTCGACTCACAGTGAACAGAGACAGAGAGAGAGAGTATTAAACATGTACAGTATAGTGCGTAACTGTTACAACATATACAAAGCACTACAAAGGGTCATTTGTAAGGGATAAAAAACACAGTGTAGTGGTGTTATAGAAAATTAATCAACGACAGGGTGGTGTATTAAAGCAGAGCTACTGTTACCACCATGAAGTCAGTTATTTTCCTATAAAACCTAAAAATTATAAACAAAACTAAGACAAAAACAATTCACTCAAACTTCTCTCTCTCTCTCTCTCTCTCTCTCTCTCTCTCTCTCTCTCTCCGACATTTTCTGTGTTAAAAAAAAGAAAGACCTGTGGATGAAATGACCCAGTAAATCGCTTTCTGTCCCCCTCTCTCCCTCTGTTTTATTGCCTTTCTTCCTTCTGTGTGTCTCCTGCTCCGGTTTACAACCGAAAAAGGGGCACACGACGCCTCCTGAATGCCAAGCAGCCTCGGAAGCCTGTCACGTGTCCGTTAAACGAAGTTAACGATGGCGCGTCCTCTGGCGTGTCTCTGTATGGCGACGGCGTGAATAAAGGAATCGGATATGATGAGCAGTAAGGGACGCCTGTTCTTGCTAACGACGTACACTGAAAACAGACCAGAAATAACAAACGTACATTTCGTGTATGCCACGCCAAATTTGCCAAAATTGTCTCTTCAGCTAACAACACACACGTTCACACACACACACACACACACACACACACACACACACACACTCAAGCTGGTTTAGACTAGGAATCGGGAAATATAATCTATCCTAACACTAAATTCACACCATAAGGCCGTGTCAAGACGTATCGTGTCTAGAGCACCAGCTGATGGAGTACAGCATTCACGTAATCTTGGCATAGTGCAGTCACAAGATCTAAGCATCTAACTGAAACGTAATATTTAGTGTATATTCTGCTAGTGTATATTAGTGCTAACACATGCTGATCCAGTGATGGACGAGCTTCACACGACTCTATAGACGTCCGTCGACGAGCAAACAGCACACAGGAAAACGGGTGAATGAGAGGGAGATGAAATCTACCGTCCGTCTGTCACACACAACCGAGAAGAGGGGAGGAGAGAAAAGAGGAGACGAGAAGCTCTTTAGTCAGCATCCGACTGAGAACTGGCAAGAGGGGAAATGAACAGAGCGTGATGAAAGGAGGACGGACGAGAGAATCAAGAGAAAGAGGAAGAGAAACCAGTATAGAGGGAAAGGGATAGAATGAGAGAGAGGGGAACAAATCAAGGCATTCCCTGAGACAAAACTGCTTTTGAAAAATAAGTCATACATCCTCCCTAAAACCAGAACAAGAAAGAGCGAGAGATAGCTGGAGAAAGGGAAAAGAGAGAGAGAGAGAGAGAGAGAGAGAGAGAGAGAGACAGACAGACAGACAGACAGACAGAGAAGCTAAGTTATGAGCTCCAATGCTAAGAGCAAAATGTCACAATGCCAAAAAAGAATGCGAGCTGACTCTGAGTCTTGACCTTGACATTTCCACTTCAATCTAATCACCTGCCACCACACACACACACACACACACACACACACACACACACACACACACACACACACACACACACACACACACACACACACACATAAGCAGAGGTATCAGAATGGGGAGGAAGCTTAGGACAATTCCTAACTAACAGAGTGACCACTTCATGATGTCGGGATTTTGTAGGGTTCAGCAAACGACACAAAGAACGTCCTTTCCAGAGTCCTAAGAAAATTCCATGAACGACTTCCTGCTATTATAGCAACATTTACAGAACGTAAGACCAACGCAGGACCAAACAATTTATGTTTGTTCAGGATCCCTGCTCAGTTATATATATATATATACACATTTTTTTAAAACTACGACAATTTACGCTTGGTATGAAATGAATTTGTTTTCTTTATTTTGTCCTAAGGTTAAGAAAACTTTTGTACTCAGCCTATCTCTCTCTCTCTCTCTCTCTCTCTCTCTCTCTCTCTGTGGTTATAAATAGTGTTTGGAGTGTGTGTGGTGCTCTGTGTTTCCAATTTCTGAAGGTCTGAACCACACACTCCCGTCTAATGAGACTTTATTTGAGTATTTTTGGATCCGTCCCAATCCCCCTCACCGCACTCTGCCCTGCTTATGATATTCTACTCGAGAAAGAGAGAGAGAGAGAGAGAGAGAGAGAGAGAGAGAGAGAGAGAGAGAGAGAGAGAGAGAGAGAGAGAGAGAGAGGGGGTGCAACCACAGGCGTCAGTATTGCACAACTGAACCACACCCTGATCACATTTTCACATGTGCACATTACAGATTAACATTAGGACTATGCAGTATGATGATATACAATGTAATATAACAATATAACAGTACACATACAGATATTGCAGGTATCGAGATATCTTTTAGAACATTAATGTTTTAAAATAATAATTACAAACTGATTGGAAGCAGCTGATTTAATGGCTTTGTACTGAAGTAGTACTAAATGTTTGTAATTGTGACATGTTGAAATTGTCCTCCAATGTATTTTTGCAGATGTTAAATAAAAAAATGCAACAGTACCATCTTTAAAAAAACAAATAAATAAATAAATAATCTGTGCAACGTCATGCATCACGCATATCATGCATCATAGGAATGTCTTTAAGCATCGTGACATGATGTTTTCATTTAATTTCATTTTATGTTCATTCATTCACATTGATTTTTTGCATATTTATCAAAATTAATTATTCCTAAACTTCCTGACATATGACACGTGCACTGAATAAATACGGGTCACTTATAGAAACTGGTACACCAAAAATGTTTTTATTTTTATTGTGTACTAATTTTCTAATGAATTCTAAAACGCAAACTTATGTCAGTGTTACTTGTAAATTTTTTTTTTTTTTTAGCATTTATTGTTGCCCTTCTTTCTGTGTCTGAACGTGTAATGGTGTTTTCATTGTATTGGATATAGAGATTCTACAGTATCATGATGTCATACAGTATGTAGTGAGCATATATGATCAATAGGAGTGTAGTGTCACCAATCCACTGTCCATTTTAGCGTTCTGTGTTTGATTGGATTTATTTACCTACAAGCTAGAATTCAGCTTGACGACCTGAGATCTACGTGAAAAATTTTATCATCCAAAACCCAAACTGCTAAATTGCCCCAATGTGTGAATAAGTAATGCGATGGAGACGGACGGCGGTCTAGAAGCAAATACTGTAGAGAACCAAGCTGAAAAAATACTCTAGAAGAGCCATCCAGTGTATGAAAAAGTGACTCCAGTTTTTGAAAAGTGAACCAGTACAGCTTATGTAGCATATCGTTGTGGTTTTTATCCAATCACATGCATTTATGTTAATTATTTAGCTGAAGGCAGCTCATCGGACCACAGACTCGCTACCCAGCTAGAGAAATTAGGATAGAATGGAAAGAGGTTTTTTAAAAAATTTTTTCTTACAGATTTTCACAGATTTTTTCATTTCATTTAACCTCTCTGGTCCAATTAGTGAACTGATAATGAAGGTCAGTAACCTGAAACAAAGTGCAGATTTGCTCTTGATCTCTGTGGCTTGTTTTCGGTTTGCCAGGTCAGACCTGTAGGGTTAAAAATACCCACTGCAGAACTGGAACAAAATAAAATCCAAGACACTCAAGGCCAGGATTTAGGAAATACTATAGATCAATAAAAATAGAAACGCCCTTCCATCCTGCATCCCTTGACATAACATACACAATGAAAAAACAGTTCTGAGATCAACAGTCTTGCAGTTTCTTACACAGTTTGGCCTAACTCTATGGCCTACAAATAAATCCTTTTCACATACAGTTTTCCAAACACATCTGAGATACAGAACAAATCAACAAAGCAGCTTAAGGTGAAACTGTGATGAGCTGCATGTTGCTAAACTCCATTAGCTTTGGATTCGAAGCCGACTTCACTGTTTGACTCTGTTTGGTATAAACTGTGTACACGCTTTTGTAGAACAATTGTTTTAAGCTTTAGAAAAAAGGGAACTAGGACCATGAGGAGGTTTAGTATAACCAACCTTCCTTCCACTGTTGCTGTGGGGTGTTGAGTCACTGAGAGACAGAAAGACTCAGACAGACAGACAGCGAGAGGTGTGATATCAGGCCCACAAAATGTACACCTCAGTAGTCACGGATAGAAAGAGCACAGTGATGGAATCAGGAAGTGGAGAGCAGATAAACACCTCAGGAAGGAGATAAGCATCTCCTTTAAGGCCTTAAATGTGGGCCTTGAATGCTGAGGGGCGTGTCCCACTATGTCCCCTGGGGGGGCGGGGGGACAGTTTAATTCTTGACCCCTAAGAATGACGTGTTGCACTGCATTATGATCTGTCAGTAGTGGATAAATCATACATTTATTAGCTAGCCCACAAGGCAAGTAGAATCTCCAGCATGATGCCCAGTCCAATGATTTGGTTGACTGGAAACTCACCAGTTTAAAAGGTGGTAGCTCAAGTAATGTAATAATGTATGCTTAGCTATCTAGCTAGTCACGTGAAGTAACACAGACTAAAGGAGATGAATGAGTATATGATCATTATCCTCTTCTAACTGTAGCACATCCCACATGCGACCTCAAGAAAAACTCAGCAACTGGATGGAGATCAGTATTTGGAGGTCGGAGGTCAATATTTCGGCTACGAGCTGTAGTGTTCTTTTCTTGTGTCACACAAAAGACATCAATGGCTATCGTTTTTATTTTCTCCTGATACTTTAGCTGAAAGGTGAGGTATTGTGAATGTTGTGCTAGCAGGAGAGTTGCATGAAGGCGTCAAGCTATATTTTGCTTGGTTTCGGTGGTGTTTCCACATACCTGCCTGTTCCTGATTCAGAAAAGATCGTCTGTCATCAGTGAATCGTTCACTGACCTACGCATCCAGGACAAGAATCAGGCTTGAGGTTTGGTAGAAGTCTAATTCATACAGACGTGAATCTTGTGGTTGGGTCCTAATGGTCTTTTTGGGTGTAGCTTTTGGTGTAAGGAGGTTTTTTCACCCCCAAAGCCAGGAAATGGCAGTCACTGGTATGCTGTTAGTTTGTTCGCTGAACCCTGTCTTAAACAGATTACCTACTGACTGGTTAAATTACTCTCAACACTGGATATAAAAAAAACAACAAGAATCAACCCCCTTGCAAACCTGGGACCCGCCTTTTCACCTCCTTATCTTTATATCACTTAAGATGTTCATTATCGCTTCTTTAATTCCATCCAAGTGATTTTTGTCTGACATTTTATCTGGAGTTCTTCATGTTTCAACCTTCAGAAATGACAAATCTAACCCTACTACAAGATCATGACAGTGTCTTTACGCCACCTCTGGACGGTGAGAATGCTTAAACAGTTGGATCACTCGGGTGTCCATGTTGCTTCGCGTTTCAATTTGAGAATTTACGGATTTACTCACGTGGCTTGTCTGTTGCTTGTCTGTTGCCAAATTCTACCGAGTTAGAATAATGCCATTAGAAAATTGACTTTGAGTGCAAAGATCTGAATCTGAATGTCATTATTTTGAATTTGTAACAAACCATCTGAATTTAAATTTTTCAATTTTGCGATTTGAAAGAGTAAAATCTGGAGCGGAATTTCACGCTTAAGGGAGTGAGATTGAATTCTTGAAATTCAAACTAAAATACATGTATACTGATCCAGTCGATTCATTAATTCATAACACCTGGGCCATTTTCAGGCGAAAGTAGTCAAACACAGAACTCCTAGATAACTTTGGCTAGCTAATTTTAACCAGACACACCATCATTACTACTACAGCCAACTTGTCCAGATGAATCTTATTTAAAAGGTTAGAGCATTCATGTTATTCGCTATATTAAAAGAGGGGGAGATGTTTTTCATAATAAATCATAAGGCTGAATGCTTTTTAGAAATGTATGATATGTATACTTAATTTTAAATGCAATCATACACACGAGCTTGGAATTCTGTTTCAGATTTTAAATTGCTTTTTTGCAAACCGTGTACGATTCACATTCCAAACAATAACATTTAATTTCATATTTTCACATTGAAATTCAACTTTCTAATAGCATGATTCTAATTCCATAAAATGACTCTTATTTCACATGATAATCATTGCATTTTTTTTTTAAATCAGGCTCTATAAAACAGCAATAAAAACCCATCCTTCCATCTGTCCATCCCTTCAACCCAACACCATCCTCCCCATCCTCCTCCTCCTCCTCCTCCTCAACACCAACCACTGGCTCTACGCTGTTCAATTCTAATCTCCAAATATGTCACTGGAAATATGTATCATTAGTAGTCCTACAGAACAGCCTGAAATGTTATATCTCAGCACAGTGTCTAGGGATGGAAATCGTCAACCAGGCCTGTGTGTGGAAGGGAAGCCATCCATCCATCCTATTTAAACATCCTTGGTGTGGGTGTGAACAGCAAATGTGAGACTGATGTTTCGGTGCGTTTTGGACATTTGAACCTGTGCACATCGATATAGGTTGTAAGATATAGACAGACAATGCATGCATTCGACCCAAATCCATGTCTAAACTTGCACGTGCCTTGCATGTGCCTTGCATGTGAGCCCTGTTAATCTTGAATAAATGAAAATGTGCAACATGCACGTGCTCTAAAATTCTCGTCTTTCCTTAAAAATATTATCGTATTTTATTGGGAGTATGTGTTATCATCATCATCATCATCATCATCATCATCATCATCATCATCATAATGCCATCTGCATTATAGTCTATATATACACACACCCCTGCACTGTCGGTGTTGCATGCATGCAAACAATGCATACATAAAAATCTTATTTTCACACCAGATCATCTCATAGGATACAGATTTGAAAGAAATCACAAATACTTTTTTTTTTTTTTTTTTTTTTTTTTTTTTAAATTAGCTCACCTCTGCAAAGAACGCATCCATATTTTAACGCGCGCGACAGGCCGCTGATCCTGGTCTCACCCAATAAATCAATGATGCTCGTTAAACGGAGAGAGGGAGAGAGACAGATAGAGACAGACAGAGAGAGAGAGAGAGAGAGAGAGAGAGAGAGGCGCGGCGGTCGCCGGTTTATGCTTCTATGCTTCCCGCATAGCCGGCGCGCGCACCGGGCCCGAAACAAGCATCCACTCCTTTTCCTTGATCCTATTAGTCGAGATCTTCACTCTGTGTAAAAAAAAAAAAAAAAAAAAAGGGACGGTGGCCTTTCCTTTCCTCCCTTTCCTCTCCTCTTTCGTCCCTCAGAGGTCCCTCAGAGGTCCGTCCTCCTCCGGAGTCCTCGGCAGAATGAATGAGGGGCGGTACCTCAAAGCCAGCCTCCCCCTCCAAACCCAACCAGCAGCCTGCACATGCATGCTAGGCTAGCGTTTCCCTTCGCCAGTGTTCATCATGTCATGCTATAAAATGTATATGCAGGTAGACCTATAGGTTGTGTAAACGACTGTGCGTTTATGTGCACGCAGCGCGAGTCTGTGATCTATTACGGCATTCTCTTCGCGTGCGCCTGGGCTGGAGTCGCGCGAGCGCCTTGGGTAGGTCAGGTTGCCATGGCAGCGCTGCTGCACAGAGAGCTAACCGTTAAAATGTCTGTTACCTCATAGGTTAGCATATAATAGTAAAAAGAAAAAAAAAAAAAGTTTTAGAAATGCTATATTATTATATTATAATTATTATATTATATTATTATTATTATATTTAAAGGGTAAACGTAAAATGTTCTTTTCAACAACAGTTTCCACATTGTTTGATTTTTATTTCTTCAAAACTGCTAATCTAATCTAGGCTAAATACAAGAATATTGTAATAATAATAATAATAATAATAATAATATAAATAATACCCGAGCACGTTTAATTCTGAGTCCAAAATGTCAGTCTGCCTTGAATATTATACAAAGGATAAAATAATCCACCATCATAAACAACATACAGTACATAAGGACAAAAGAGCTGGAACTATAGATCTAGCAAGGAAGTGATGTAAGAACCTTTACCCTCAGGATGTATGACATCATTATGCAAATTAGAAACCCTGCCTCATGTCCTTATGCCAGCACAAACAGCCTGAAGCTGTGTATACTGTTCACAACTTATGGTTTGTCGTTATTTTGTCAGTCAGTTATTTTGAGTTAATTAAGAGAAATTGCAAAGAACGTTAACATTTTGTCATTTCAGTCTTAAAATCCAAGCCGTCCTGTTTTTAGGCTAATTACCATATAGCAGGTTTAACTAACGATGTGCCATTACCGTCCTGGTTTTACGCATGTAGTTAGTGTCGCCTTGTGTGCTAAAGCTGTACTGTGGACAATTCCTTTAGGCCTGATATGAGATCAGACAGAAAGAAAAAGATGAATTGTAGGAGAGAATGAAAGGATCAAAGCTCGTCTCGTCTCTCAGTCTCTCTTTCAGTTGACTCTAAAGCACCTCTGGGTTACAGATAATATCCTTTCGGTCACATGATACGGTATCTCAATTATTTGCCGGGCTACAGGAAAAACTAAAAGAATTCTCAGATATGCTTCCATATCATATCGCTCTTGTAAGCTGTTTGGTTGTCGTTTCTACGTAACATGACAAGATGTGTTTGTTTGTTGTTGTTTTTTTTGTCTCATTAACTTTAAGAGAGAGCAAAAAGAGATGTGTTTAAGTGATGACAGGAACGCACTTGTTTCACAGGCGATATACATAGTTAAATGTAACCATGAACTGATTAAAAATAAAAAAAAGTATGTGTTGTTCTTCAATAAATTAAAAATTACTGTGGTATAAGAGGAATAAAACACTTCAGGATGTGCAGTTTCAAGTGTTCATCAATAAAATTCGTTTGTCTTCTTCACTCTGTCCTTTTGCACTAGACTATACTGTATGTAAGGATGTTTAAAAGATTTCTTCTTTTTTTATCTTAAAAAATAAAAAAGATATATTTTATCGAGTCAGTTACTGATTATTCTTTATGATCGGGTAGACAGGTGTTTGGATCGCCAGGGATGCAGACGGTCACTAGTAAAGAAGACCAGGCGTGTATTAGTCTCTCCATGAGACAACATCCCTCTGTGGAGTCCCTGGAGGATTCAGCAGCTCCACAGACACCGGTGCTGTTCATAAACCACAGTGTCTTTGTTTCTGTAGGCGTGTAATGTCCAGCCTCCTGCTGGGCCTGCATACTGGAGTCACAGGACCGAAGCCAAGCCTGACTTTAAGAGGAAGCCTGGCCCCTTCTGTCGCATTCAGCTCAATGGACAGCTTTTGTCTCTGACGTGTGTCTGGGGAGTCTCATGTTCCTGCTGCCTTTATTACGATTCCCCCGAAGTGACGGCTCAATGCGAGAGCTTTACGTCTCAATTAGTCACCAGATGCTTTGGTTTTAATCTGCGCTCGCTGCCAGAAATCCAGAAGAAGAAATGAGAAATGCATTTAATCGTTTATTCTTAAGAGCAAAGTTACATTTTTGTAGATACTACACGACAAGGACTCTGATTTGATGTGCAATGGCATCTCAGCGTACGGTATATACATCGCACGGAGGTAACCATATACGAATACATTCTTTGTAATGAGCAGATTATTTACTGTGTTCCAATCAGATGCGTTTATATTTTGGGAAAATAGCACCAACTTAATTCAGTGCACTGTAAAACATTTCAGGTGGTTAAATTAGAAAGCAAAGTTCACCTCCTGCCTTAAAAACGTGAGTAAACTCAACTTGAAGATTTTACAAGTTTTACAACTTAGAACTACGATTACTTTTAGTTGAATTTTTCAATTCAACTCAACAAGTTTGAGTTCAATATCTCAAACTTGTCATGACAGTTGGAGTTAAAGAGAAGAAATAAGTTCACATAACGTAATGGGGCTATCATGTTTTACAGTATATAGAAAGTAGGCAGGCAGGTACAAATAAAAAAAAATAAGAAGTGGACAAGCAGGATTAAAACAGTCCTCCATACATCTCAAGTTGAGATAAATTATGAACTGGAGTGATGAAGCTGAGGTAGAGGAACTGTCATTGTGTTAAACCCCAATACATTTACAGATGAGTGCACAAAAGTTTGGACTCCGCCCCTCAATCGAAATCGTGTATTAGACTTTCAGATATGGCATAAATATTGGTTATTCAGATGTTTACTATTTCATACTTATTGCTTATTAATACTAATGAAATACTAATAAAATAATAATAAAGTTAATTAAGGGAACCATAATATAAAGCAATAGCATTTGTATTCAGTTACAGGTTAAACCTCCTTGACAGCCACATTAGCAGGAAACAATGTTGCTCATTAAAGTCACTTCATTACCTCAGTTTCAGAAGAGATCAGCAAACAAAAGATCATTTGTGAACGCGTTAAAACGAGCCGCCGAGATAGACAGCAGTGCTGCTTATTTAAAAGTCTCTCACACAGTGAATCATTGATTGGGCCACAGCAGGAGGAGGATGACCGGCCCGAGGGTTTAACATATTAGCACATCAAGTCCTTCTGTTTCATCTTCTTGTTTTGTTGCGCTCCATTGCTCTCTATCCTTCTTTCAGCTTGGAAAATAATAACGCTCTTCAGCTTGGATGCTTTCCAAGTGACTGTCTGACAACTCTAGAGGTTTAAATCAGACTGTTGCGTCTGTTCCCAGGAGGGGATCGATACTTGTGTTCATTGGGTGGCGGGTAAACAGATTAATGTCAATCAAGAGCCACCAGCCAATGGCAATAACCATAAATCCCACAGGCGGAGTGTAGGGAAGCAGTCAAGGATTCCTGAAGTGTTTTTGTTTGTTTGTTTGTTTGTTTTATTTCCCTTAAAGCAGAACGACTTGGACTGTCCAAGAGATTTTAGGCTATAAAAGTACAGGTGCATCTCAATAAATTAGAATGTCATGGAAAAGTTCATTTATTTCAGTAATTCAACTCAAATTGTGAAACTCGTGTATTAAATAAATTCAATGCACACAGACTGAAGTAGTTTAAGTCTTTGGTTCTTTTAATTGTGATGATTTTGGCTCACATTTAACAAAAACCCACCAATTCACTATCTCAACAAATTAGAATATGGTGACATGCCAATCAGCTAATCAACTCAAAACACCTGCAAAAGTTTCCTGAGCCTTCAAAATGGTCTCTCAGTTTGGTTCACTAGGTAAGCCACAAACATTCATCGCCAAAGAAGCTGGCTGTTCACAGAGTGCTGTATCCAAGCATGTTAACAGAAAGTTGAGTGGAAGGAAAAAGTGTGGAAGAAAAAGATGCACAACCAACCGAGAGAACCGCAGCCTTGTGAGGATTGTCAAGCAAAATTGATTCAAGGATTTGAGTGAACTTCACAAGCAATGGACTGAGGCTGGGGTCAAGGCATCAAGAGCCACCACACACAGACGTGTCAAGGAATTTGGCTACAGTTGTTGTATTCCTCTTGTTAAGCCACTCCTGAACCACAGACAACGTCAGAGGCGTCTTACCTGGGCTAAGGAGAAGAAGAACTGGACTGTTGCCCAGTGGTCCAAAGTCCTCTTTTCAGATGAGAGCAAGTTTTGTATTTCATTTGGAAACCAAGGTCCTAGAGTCTGGAGGAAGGGTGGAGAAGCTCATAGCCCAAGTTGCTTGAAGTCCAGTGTTAAGTTTCCACAGTCTGTGATGATTTGGGGTGCAATGTCATCTGCTGGTGTTGGTCCATTGTGTTTTTTGAAAACCAAAGTCACTGCATCCATTTACCAAGAAATTTTGGAGCACTTCATACTTCCTTCTGCTGACCAGCTTTTTGAAGATGCTAATTTCATTTTCCAGCAGGATTTGGCACCTGCCCACACTGCCAAAAGCACCAAAAGTTGGTTAAATGACCATGGTGTTGGTGTGCTTGACTGGCCAGCAAACTCACCACACCTGAACTCCATAGAGAATCTATGGGGTATTGTCAAGAGGAAAATGAGAAACAAGAGACCAAAAATTGCAGATGAGCTGAAGGCCACTGTCAAAGAAACCTGGGCTTCCATACCACCTCAGCAGTGCCACAAACTGATCACCTCCATGCCACGCCGAATTGAGGCAGTGATTAAAGCAAAAGGAGCCCCTACCAAGTATTGAGTACATGTACAGTAAATGAACATACTTTCCAGAAGGCCAACAATTCACTAAAAATGTTTTTTTTATTGGTCTTATGAAGTATTCTAATTTGTTGAGATAGTGAATTGGTGGGTTTTTGTTAAATGTGAGCCAAAATCATCACAATTAAAAGAACCAAAGACTTAAACTACTTCAGTCTGTGTGCATTGAATTTATTTAATACACGAGTTTCACAATTTGAGTTGAATTACTGAAATAAATTAACTTTTCCACGACATTCTAATTTATTGAGATGCACCTGTAAATAATGACTAAATTATGTAAAGTGACTGTTACAAAGTGCTGACACTGGAGACTCATTCCATAAATGTTTTTTTTTTTTTTTTTTAAATCTCCTCACAGAAAACTTCACCATATCAATGATTATATGTTTTCTAATTGGTTTATGTCGAGAATCTGTCATCCAAGTCCCTACGTAAGCTGTTATTATAAAAATGATAACCTAACCTATATGATAACCTAAGGCAAATAAACCTAATTAAGCTAATTACATTTCTAAAGATCAATAAATCCTCACATTTGTATACATTAAAGAAGTGGCTTTGTCTGCAGGCTCAACAAGCATGCGTGTGTGTGTGTGTGTGTGTGTGTGTGTGTGTGTGTGTGTGTGTGTGTGTGCATGTGTGGGTTTCTCAGAAACTTTTCCTGCTGAAAAAAACCCCACAGAAACCCTCATAGAATTTGTAATGGTTTTAAAGGTTATAATGGGAATTGTATTGGTTTTAATGGAAACTGTAATGGTCCCTGTGGGTCTCTACTGGTATTTTGTTGCCTTCTATTGGTGGCATGTTATGCCTAGTGGATACCATTAAGGACCAGTAGAACACCTTCGACATTTGGTAATGGTTTTAATGGTAAATTGATGGTTTGTAATGGTATTTCTAGTGGAAACCATTAGAATTTCTGTAATGTTTTTTTTCAGCAGGGTTGTCTTTGATCTGACATTTCCCACAACACAAAAAGCATGCACCATAAATATCACATGCCATCCGGTGACATGGGAAGATGATGTGGAGGTACAGCACACACACAGCGCACAATAATAAATATTAGAGATGTCACCAAGTTCAAAGTGTTAAAAGACCTTACATACCTGCAGTTAGAGTTTAAACGAGGGAAAGAGAGAGGCAGAAATTTGAACCCTCACCCAGTGCTGGGAAAAAGAAAGAAACATCCCCTCAGGCCACAGTGTGTGTGTGTGTGTGTGTGTGTGTGTGTGTGTGTGTGTGTGTTCAGGAATAAAGGAATAAAGAGAATTCCTCATGCTCTTACTGTCATTTAAGGCCAGTCCAGTAGCAAAATTCAAAATCTACCCCTTACAAACAAGTCAAACATCAAGACTAGCATCACAAAATATATTGTTTTATTTATTCATTCATTCATCTTCAGCTTTATCCAGGTCAGGTGATATTATAATATAAGGATGCACTGATTTCATTTCCTATTTTGAAACTTTTATTTACTGATCCTATTCTGTTGTCTTTTTAGTAACTCTCTGTAAGCTTCTGCTTTTAGATTCTGCCGAAGATCAGAGGTGCAGAAGATCATGGTGGGGGGGGGGGGGGGGGTTGTTTTTGTTCTCCTCATGTCCATTTGTAGGTTTCTTTCCTTTATTCCAGTTTTCAAGCCTTGTTCTGTTGGAAACCCGTAGACCTGGCAACCTTGTACATTTTTTTTTATGGATCTGTTGAGGCCTATGATCAACTAGCTTTTATTATTTAAAAACATTAACGACATAGAAAATCTCTCAAAACAAATCATTTTAAAATCATTCGATCTTTATTCCTTAAGTACACATTCCCGATATAGTGTGTACAGTCTTTGAGCTGGTCATGTCCTCAGTACTAAACTTTGTTAAATCAATACTCCTTTGTTAAAGCTAGACAGCAGCGGACCTTTTATCGTGCAGTTAAGTACCACGACATGTCCAGAGGTGAAGACATGATGGTGCTCAGACTGACAGCAGAATGCTTTTAAGAGCACGTTGATAAGTGGCTTTAATCGTCTTGCTGAGGTCTGAGGAAAGAATTTTGAAGGGGGTCAGACAGGAACATTTTTGCTGTCTTGATTGTTTAACCTTAAAGGTGATCTACGCAAGTTTTATCATACAGTGTATTTGTATGTCTGTGAATTAGTCTGTATATTTGTTCAACGTAAAATGGAAGAGGAACAACAGTAAAACAACTGAAAATATCTAAGTTCGTGTACGTTAACGCAGGGATGTCAACTTGAACATGATTGCGCTCACGTCTCTGACACAAAAGCACCTGTCTTTCCTACACTAGCTAGTCTGCGAAAATCAGGCCTCCTAAATGTATTGTGCTTACTTAAATAGATTTTAATTACATTTTAACAGCACTGTTAGGCATTTTTCTGGCCTGGAATTAAGCTCCGCCTACAATACGGGCCTACAGGGCCGCTCAGGTCCGCCCCTTTTCCCTGAAAAAGGTACTGATGAGACAGAGATGGTGACGAAGATGGACTCATGACTGCAAGGAAGGGGGAAGTTTGTTTACCTCTAAAACTTACTAACTGCTCCTTTAATATGAGTGATGGAAACACACTGTATATTGATGTTTAACCTCATCATCTGGTTTCATCTACAGAAGCGGAAGGAAACCGCAAAATCGACTGCTTTGGAAATACAATAATGAAGGGATGACCTGTATATGTGTGTGTTGACCTTTAACGCTTGTCTGTGTCCAAAGATATACACTATAGAAAAGCTTTACCAATCTTCTAAGCAGCCTGACACACACACACACACACACACACACACACACACACACACACACACACACACACACACACACACACACACACACACACACACACACATACACTCACATACACACACATGGTCTTTGATTTATTCACCACTCAGGAAAACAACAGGAAATTAATTCATGCCAGTCACGAAACCTTCTTCACACTTTACAAAACCAAGATGGCTGTTTCCTGTCGTTCCCATGGAAACAGCAATCCTATGGACGATGGTGGAGTGTCATATCTCTCTCTCTCTCTCTCTCTCTCTCTCACTCTCTCACTCTCTCTCTCTCTCTCTCTCTTTCTCACACACACACACACACACACACACACACACACACACACACACACACATACAAATTTGCGTCCTCTTTACTAGCTTTGTAAGAGATAGCAGCTAATGGATTAGTAAGGAGGAGTAATGCCCTTAGAGACAAAAGTGTGTGTGTGTGTGTGTGTGTGTGTGTGTGTGTGTGTGTGTGTGTGTGTGTGTGTGTGTGTGTGTGTGTGTGTGTGTGGTTTCCAGTAGCTAGCTCAATTTAATCAATTCCCCCCAGAGGAATGACCTCACCACTGGTTCCTGGAGTCCAAATGGGGGTCTCCGCTTTCGCAGACAGAAGACCAACCTTGCGTCCATCACAACAAGACAAACTGGCTCAGATGAGGATTCAGTAGTAATGCGATGGGACAACGTCTGCACAGTTCAGCCAATCAGATCGCTTTAATACAATCAGTCTGGGTGCAACCTGCCGCAACACATGGCTGAGTAAAATCTAATGTAATGATGTCATGCTGGGTAGTGTGTGTCGAGAATGTAGGGCGTGTTCAGGCGAACCTCTGTATCAGTGCTTGTGTGGTCACTGTTCACATGATCTATAAGAGCAACACAGTTTTTGGTGCGGTTCAGGGCCTCCTGAGTGGCGCAACACTCACCCTCAACAAGAGGTCATGAGTTTGAATCCCAATGATGCCACAGATATCCGTGGCCAGGAGTCAACAGAGCGAAAGCATTTTGCTCTACAGCATTTGTTTGCATGTGCCTAAAACTTTTGCACAGTACTGTACATTGCGGGACAACATAAAATACATATTAAGACTTATAATACATTTTAAATGTTAAGATTAAGAGATGACATTAAATAAAATACACGACTTTTTCAAGAAATAAATTGTTTTATTGTTTCATAATAAAGACTTTCTTTAATCTTTCTACGTAAAGAACTGCGACTCAAAATGAGAAGGTTTTCATATAAATGAACATTACTATTACTATTTCATGTGTATTACTAGTTTATGTTTTACTATTGTTATTACTATTTTAATGTTCCTGGTAACAGAACATGTTTATTTAAAACGTTTGGAACAGTGCGTCCAGATATTAAGTCCTGAAGAAGAGTCCCTAGCCAAAAACGATGTAAATCTATGGATTATAGCATGTCTGGACCTAATTGGCTAATCAGCCTGCTGAGTAGTGTTTGTAGAAGATAAAGTCAGTGTGCACTCAGCTAAAACCTGACAGAGAGCACAGGAACACAAATCAAGTACGGCCTCTAAGATTACACTTCATTTCATTAGAAAGTCATTTTGATTTTAGCTTGCATAGTTAAAACTACACACGGTGCATTATGGGAATACACATGATGAGATCAGGACTAGGTATTGTTAGACTGTTCTCAGCATTTAAAGCATTTCCTAAAATGTCTAATATTATCGTAAAAACACTAACTAGCTGTGATCTGTAGTGTTTTGGGGCAGAGTCTGTGAATTTTGCGGCTTGGAAATGTAATTAGTGCACTTTGCTCAAATAGCATGTTTGAAGATTAACCATAATCTTAATCCCATCAGATTGAATTAATGCGCTGGATTATATGGGTGGGTTTTTTTTTTACAGACGATTAGATGAAACAGGAGGCTGCTTATCTCCTAGCAAACACTTCTGTTGTGCTGGGGATTTTTTTAGTAGTAATAAGTTATTTATTATACCTTTATATATGTACTCTAAAAAATGAATTTATGTACCTTATTATTATAAAATTATTTTAACGGTCCACTATATTCACAAATCCACGTGAAACATACAAATTAAAGTACAAATGGTATTGGAAGAAGGAGAAGAATGGTACAAACTGTATTGGAAGAATATGGGCTGAACTTTAGGACAAACACAGGACTAATTTTAACCTGCGTCCTTCTTTCTCATAATATTAATGAAGCCCCGAGGGACAAGTAAAGCCACAGTCCTCCTAAAAAGCCATCTGTCACAGCGTCTCTACTGTACATCATGAATATTCAACTATACACGATCCTTTCAAGAAACATTCGTGACCAATGCATTTCTTCTGTCATAAAATGAGCCGTGATCAAGGAAACACGGGGTTTGAGCTAGGAAATGGTTAAGATTTGAGAGTTCGACTGATGATAGAGTGATAAAGTCTTCCACAAGAGCACAGCACGTCTGAAGAAATAAAGCAGATCATGTACTGAGTTACTGCAATGTCAGTACAAAATCAGATTACAAGCCTCTATCTGAGTGGATCAGATAACAATGAATGGCTAAAAGAGATAACTCACATAGGCACTCGTAAAGTCCTCATAAAGTTCTGCCGATCCCACATTCTTCTGTCTTTATTATTTTTGTTTCTACCAGTGAGAGATATTTTCTAATGAACCTAATTAGTTCTATATCCCAAGTAGTAATTAAACCCACAGATACCCTGATTACAATACAGTATTTAAGGAAGATGAATGAACACAGTAAACACATCACACAGCACCATGTCCAGTACGCTCCCCTGTTGTTTTCTTTGTTCTGCGAGCTTCATATCTAACCGTTATGAAGTCAAATTGTAGACATTAATACCGACAAAAAAGTAACATTTCACGATAAAAACAATGCTTCAGAAAATTGCAAAAAATAATAATTAGATATCACACGCAAAAACAACGAACTGAGACAATTTCTCACCTTGCAGCACTTTTTTGGCAACTATTTATTTGTGAGGCCAATTTACATTTTTGCCTCAGCTTGCTTTTCCGAGTTACGACTTTTCTTTCGCGGTACTTTTCTCCTTTTGCACTTCTCGTTTTCTTTCTTTCTTTCTTTTTTTTTTTTAAAAAAAAAAAATCTGCATTAGTTGCCAGAAAGGATAAATAGGACTCAAGTCTCTACAGGTTAACATAGACTATATAGTCAGAGGACTTGAGTGACATGTTTCGCCATTTGTGAAGAAGATTGAAAAGAAACTAAAACAGATTTCAAGAATTAACAAATATATAGAACATAGAACATCACCACTATGTATTTGTTTTATTATTGTAGTAATACTTTTGGAAAAAGAAAAAGTGCTTATACTAGAAAGCCATACGTATATGGGAAACACAAACACCATATTGCATTTATTTATTAGATCTCTTGTATTAACAATAAAATATCTAATTTTACGCCTACATATTTAAAAGAGCATTAGAAATTTAAATATTGTGTTAAATTATTGTTTAAATATTAAATGCTGTCCCTTTGTGTTTCTAATGGTCTTTAATGTGGATGTCCTTGTAATGGTTTAGTATAATACATTAATTAAAAACAACAACAACAGCTTAACAGAAAAAAAAGTTAATTATAATTTATCACCTAAAGTATCAATTTTATGTTTCAACCAGATATTTAGCTGAAAACCAGAGCTGCAAAAATTAATAAGATGCATTTAAAGCCTAAGATGTTGTCAGTCAATATTACTTTATTGGTATCTTAGCATACTGTAGTGTTAATATACATTAGCATACTGTAATATTAATATTAGTATAAACTTTGGTTTCGATACAATCTTGTTCCAGAGTACATATGAATATTTTGTGTGTGAAAATATTTCATACAAAGATTAAAAACGAAGCGAGAACACTGAGCATCGCTTAATAAACAAAATAATTTACGTTGTTTGTGCATGGCAGCAGGTAAGCCCCGCCCCCCGACTCCTCGTTCGGCTCTCCTCGCGTCTGTCGCGAGGACCTCGCACGTGATTGGTCAGAGCTCAGCGAGCGGGTGAGATACGTTGCTATCGGGCGGTCAGAAATGAAACCAAAATAACACCCCGAAAAAGAAACTAAATATTCAGTAAATACTACGAGACGAGCCGCTGCCGAGTCACGTTCTCGGAAAGGCGGTAAGTATGTGAAAGAACCGGCGCTGGCTGCTAATATTATCCGCGGTGGCTAGGTGATATAGCAGGCCTGTCCTGTGTTTATTAGCTTAGCTTAGCTTTACAGTAAGACAGTGGGGCGGACGGTGTAAACAGTGGCGTCATGACAATTCAGAAATATCAGAAATAAATCTCGGTTTTAGATACTTTTTAAAGCCTGTGGAAGCTGAATGCGGTTTTTCTTGTCCCCAGAAAGAGCCGAGTTACTAAAGGCTGAAGAAGAAGATGTGGAAATGAATGCAGCTGTCGTCCATTATAAGGTAAGGTAGGTATACCTAATTATAAGAAATACTATCATTCTTATTATTCTGGGATTCTTTTATTTTTATTTTTACAGTTTGTACTTCAGTAAAATATCATTACTGTTTCATCAGCATTATGGGTGATTGCTTCATATTGGCTTTGGCCAGTGTTATGCAATGAGAGCTCCTGAAATTCCTGTAAAAAAAACAACAACAAAAAAACAGTGACATTTCCTTCCTTCAGCATGGATCTATAAATCATACAATGTCCGTGTAAAGGTCCGGACGTAAAGTATGAGTACACATGGAAGCCTGCTTTCTTATTAAACACTCTTGTCCTGAAGAATCACAGTTTTTGGATCCTCCCTGCTCCAACACAGCTGATTCAGTTAATAGCATGAGCAAGAGCTCCACCAATAGTTGTCCCAAATGGCACTTCTTGTTTCTTCTTTATTTTGGTGGAGATTTTTACCCCCCCCCCCATTTGGTCAATTTTACCAATTTTCACCTACACTATATGGCCAAAAGTTTGTGGACACCTGACCATCATTTGTGGACACCTGACAATGCCCCTGTACACACCTGTGAAGACATGGTTTGCCAGGGCTGGAGTGGAAGAACTCGTGTGTCCTGCACAGAACCCTGACCTCAACCCCACTGAATATCTTTGGGATTGGGAACTGAAACGTCGACCGAACCCCAGGCCTCCTCATCCGACATCGGTGCTTGACCTCACTAATGCTCTTGTGGCTGATTGAGCACAAATCCTCACAGCCACGCTCCAAAATCTAGTGGAAAGCCTTCCCAGAAGAGAAAAGGAGACCAACTCCACATCAATGCCCATGGTGTATATGGCAGCTACAGGCTTGGCTTTTCTAGCATCTTTTCAAAGTCTGGTCAAAGTCAGAGGAAAGCGCTATCTACCCTCTTCCACATACATGAGCTCAGAGATGTCCACGATTACTCAATATCGCTCCGATTGACAGAGGAGAGACTATGGTATTCCTTCCACCCAGAGAGCATGACCAATTATGCACTCTTGGACTCCTGGCCACGCATGGCTTTGGCATTTCATCACCTGACGATAGGGTGGGGTCGACCTAACAGTCACAGGAGGGCAAACAGACAAGTCGACTCGGTCCTGGGCTTATACACATTGACATGTGGAATAGGTCTATTTTATTCAAATATGCTGGTCAAAAGCAGCAGGTCTATCTAAACTTCTTTTCATCTACTGTAGATACGTTGTTCTAGTTTTTCTACCATTAGATGCCATTGCAACTTCGCTGAACATCCTGACCTAAATCACTAAGCCCTTTATTCTCTTGTGTCCAGTCCATAGGTGGGATGGTGTGTGAGCGGTGTGTGTAGCGGCAGACGGCAGCATGGCCCACTTCGATACAGAGTACCAGCGCCTGGAGGCGTCCTACAGTGACTCTCCTCCAGGAGAGGAGAATCTGTTGGTTCACGTAGCAGAGGGCTCGAAATGTAAGCGAACAGTCTGGAAGCAGCATGGTCACGATATGAGCGTGATATCTTTATAGTTTTAGTAAAAGATATATTATAGTAAAAATCATATGTAAGGTTGATAAGAGCAGAAATTCCCTAGTAAATGCTCTAACGTTGTTGTTTTTTCCCCTCTTTCTTCTCAGCTCACTGGCATCACATCGAAAACCTGGACCTCTTCTTCCAAAGAATATCTTTTCTGATCCACGGACTAAATGACCATATTTGTAAATGTTATAATTTTGTACCACAGTAGAGTTCTATACTCTGATTGGTCATTTCCATAGTAACAGCTCATTCGCAGGGGATTGTACGGCAGCCCCTGTAATGTGCTTGTATTTATCAAAGAAAACCCATGTAATTGTTTATATGGAGAAGATTTTTTGTAAGGAGACGTTTATTTACCATTTATGGAAGGAGTCTCCATTGTCAGCGCTTTGCAACAGTCAGTACGTTTTCTGACATGGGAAAGTCTTCAGGACAGTAATTTATGCTTTGTGATTTTCTCGTAGCATAAGCTGCGTTTTTTTGTCTTATTAACTTTCAGAAAGAGGCAAAAGTGAGGCTGGTGAGTTAATGACTGTTTGTCGCTGCTGCTGTTTATAGACATTCCACAACATTGGATGTAGCTATAAACGGATAGAAAGTATGACGTGTCATTCTGTAATAAATAAAAATATTTTACTTGTTGGCAAATGGTATAAGGGGTTGAAGTTATAAGACAACTAGAACACTTCAGGACGTGCCGTCGTAGTAAAATAATCAACCTCGGTGTGGTAAGAGTAACTCCGCTTCATCACACCACTCTGTTGTGGATTATTTTTAATTTTAGTAATCTTTAACTGGAGAGATTTAAAGAGATTTTCTTTAACTTTTTGTCACGTCTATAATCTTCATCAGAAGAACGGATTCACTTGTATGCTTCTGGGAGAAATCTTTGAGCTTGTGTAAGTATAACCAGGTCAAGCATACCTGCTTACCGTAACACATAAAAGCGCATTCTGAACGGTTTCACCACATCCTTTTCCTTTTTTGTCACAAAAAAAGATGTTTACTTTGTCACTAGCTGCACATATACAGTGAGGAAAAAACTATTTGATTCCCTGCTGATTTTGTACGTTTGCCCACTGACAAAGAAATGATCAGTCTATAATTTTAATGGTAGGTGTATTTTAACAGTGAGAGACAGAATAACAACAAAAAAAAAAAAAATGCAGAAAAACGCATTTCAAAAAAGTTATAAATTGATTTGCATTTTAATGAGTGAAATAAGTATTTGATCCCCTATCAATCAGCAAGAATTCTGGCTCCCAGGTGTCTTTTACACAGGTAACGAGCTGAGATTAGGACTCTCTTAAAGGGAGTGCTCCTAATCTCAGCTCGTTACCTGTATAAAAGACACCTGTCCACAGAAGCAATCAATCAATCAGATTCCAAACTCTCCACCATGGCCAAGACCAAAGAGCTGTCCAAGGATGTCAGGGACAAGATTGTAGACCTACACAAGGCTGGAATGGGCTACAAGACCATCGCCAAGCAGCTTGGTGAGAAGGTGACAACAGTTGGTGCGATTATTCACAAATGGAAGAAACTGCGGAGGAGGAATGCTACCTATGACCCCAAGAACACCATCCCCACCGTCAAACATGGAGGTGGGAACATTATGCTTTGGGGGTGTTTTTCTGCTAAGGGGACAGGACAACTGCACCGCATCAAAGGGACGATGGACGGGGCCATGTACCGTCAAATCTTGGGTGAGAACCTCCTTCCCTCAGCCAGGGCATTGAAAATGGGTCGTGGATGGGTATTCCAGCATGACAATGACCCAAAACACACAGCCAAGGCAACAAAGGAGTGGCTCAAGAAGAAGCACATTAAGGTCCTGGAGTGGCCTAGCCAGTCTCCGGACCTTAATCCCATAGAAAATCTGTGGAGGGAGCTGAAGGTTCGAGTTGCCAAACGTCAGCCTCGCGACTTTAATGACTTGGAGAGGATCTGCAAAGAGGAGTGGGACAAAATCCCTCCTGAGATGTGTGCAAACCTGGTGGCCAACTACAAGAAACGTCTGACCTCTGTGATTGCCAGCAAGGGTTTTGCCACCAAGCACTAAATCGAAGGGATCAAATACTTATTTCCCTCTTTAAAATGCAAATCAGTTTATAACTTTTTTGAAATGCGTTTTTCTGGATTTTTTTGTTGTTATTCTGTCTCTCACTGTTAAAATACACCTACCATTAAAATTATAGACTGATCATTTCTTTGTCAGTGGGCAAACGTACAAAATCAGCAGGGGATCAAATACTTTTTCCCCCCACTGTATAAACCCTGTCGATTTAATTTCAGGCAACTGGTCTTTGTGGTGACGTTCACTGTTTTTCTGGCCAACTGCGTGGACTACGACATCCTGTTTGCCAACAAGTTTGTCAATCATACCGACTCGTCCAAGGTGACTCTTCCTGATGCATTTCTTCCCATGGATGTGTGTCACGCTCGGTAAGTCCAGTGACTCGCTGTCATTCAAAGGTTATGTAAGATTAGTGCTTTATCTGAAAAAGTGTTCTTGTTCCTGCATTTTAGGATCCGTGATAACGTCTTTGTTATTTTCATTCTGGTGATATCCGGGGTGTTCTGGCTTCATCGTTTGGTCAAATTCATCTACAACGTCTGCTGCTACTGGGAGATCCGCTCTTTCTACATCAACGCTCTGAAAATGTCAATGGTGAGTAAGGGGATAACAGTTTGAAATATAAAGTGTCATGGTATTAATCAGCCATTTAAAAACACAATAACATTTTTTTAAGTGAATAACAATGATTATTTCATTACAGTGGCACCTGTCAGGGGGTGGGATATATTAGGCAGCAAGTGAACAGTCAGTTCTCAAAGTTGACTTGTTGGAAGCAGGAAAAATGGGCAAGCGTAAGGATCTGAGAAACTTCTGACAAGGGCCAAATTGTGATGGCTAGACGACTGGGTCAGGGCATCTCCAAAATGGCAGGTCTTGCAGGGTGTTCACTGTATGCAATGGTTAGTACCTACCAAAAGTGGTCCAAGGAAGGACAACCGGTGAACCAGCGACAGGGTCATGGGGGCCCAAGGATCATTAATGCATGTGGGGAGTGAAGGCTAGCCTGTCTGGTCCGATCCCAAAGAAGAGCTACTGTAGCACAAACTGCTGGAAAAGTTACAAAACTTATCATGTAAAATAATAGATGGTAATGGTGAGTGTGTTGAGTGAAATAATCCACCTTACTTGTGCTGTTTTTTTGATTGACAGGTTGACCTTCCTTATTTCACTTGGCAAGAGGTGCAGGCGCGGATCATCGAGATCCAAAAAGAGCATCAGATCTGCATCCACAAAAAGGAACTCACCGAACTGGACATCTACCATCGCATCCTGCGCTTTAAGAACTACATGGTGGCGATGGTGAACAAGTCCCTGCTTCCCATCCGTTTCCGTTTACCCCTGCTGGGCGACTCCGTCTTCTACACGCGCGGCCTCAAGTACAACTTCGAGCTGATCTTCTTCTGGGGTCCCGGCTCTCTCTTCGAGAACGAGTGGAGTCTCAAGTCCGAATACAAGCGCGGAGGAAACCGGCTGGACTTGGCCGATCGCCTGAGCTCGAGGATCTTGTGGATCGGCATTGCCAACCTGCTCCTTTGCCCCGTCATTCTCATCTGGCAGATCCTGTACGCGTTCTTCAGCTACACGGAGGTCATTAAACGCGAGCCTGGCAGCCTCGGGGCTCGCTGCTGGTCCCTGTACGGCCGCTGCTACCTGCGCCACTTCAACGAGCTTGACCACGAGCTCATGTCTCGCCTCAGCAAAGGCTACAAGGCGTCGTCCAAGTACATGAACTGTTTCATGTCACCTCTGCTCACAGTGGTGGCCAAGAACGTAGCCTTCTTCGCCGGGTCCATATTAGCCGTGCTCATCGCTTTGACCATATACGACGAGGACGTGCTGGCTGTAGAGCACGTTCTCAGCAGCATCACGCTCCTAGGGGTTTGCGTTACAATCTGTAGGTATGTATTGTATAGCCTGAAGGTTTTTGTTAATGCGTTCGTCTTACAATATCGCAAAAATCTTTCCATTTGTTCCTCTGCAGGTCGTTTATTCCCGACAAGCACATGGTGTTTTGCCCAGAGCAGCTGCTCAAAGTGATCCTAGCACACATCCATTACATGCCGGACCACTGGCAAGGCAACGCCCACCGTTACGAGACCAGAGACGAGTTTGCTCAACTTTTCCAGTATAAAGCTGTAAGACACACCTATCCAGAATCTTCTTATGAAAAGTGTTCCTCATATACACAGAAGGATGTCAGATTTGTAGTTCAAATGTAATTACATAAAGTTAACGTTTGAATAATAATGAACTTGTGATTTATTTCCTGCCACAGACAGAGGGAACATCTGCATAAACCGTGTTTCTCCCTTTAACATTTCAGATTCATTTAAAAAAAAAAAAGATTTTTTTTTATCCCCGGCAATATTTTTGCCGGTATACCTGCCTTCAGGTGTAAATATTTTTAACCCCTATAGGTTTCCCATTAACTCTGTAAACTTGCATTTTGTGTTTTTATGCCTTATTGATGATTTGAGATTCCTCACAAATTTTAGGAAGTGTGTTTTGATTCTTTATACATATTATAAATTTTTTTTTTAATATAATTCATGCACTGAAGTTCACTCTGAGAGACATGCTAGTGCGTCTCTGTGAACATCTATATACAGTACGTAGACTTAAGTGAGTTAAGATTAATATTCTTACAACATTTATTTTTAGATGGTGAAATCTTAATTGATATCTTGCACGACTCCGGTAAAGAACCAGACAGTTAAATGTGTCATCTCCTCCTCTCCGTCCACATCCTGTATGGCAGGTGTTCATCCTAGAGGAACTGCTCAGTCCCGTCATCACACCCTTCATCCTCATTTTCTGCCTGCGCCGCAAATCTCTGGAGATCATCGATTTCTTCCGGAATTTCACTGTCGAGGTGGTGGGTGTGGGAGACACCTGCTCTTTCGCTCAGATGGACGTCCGACATCACGGCCATCCAGCGGTGAGTTTAGTGTCTGGTGACCTGACATTTAATATTTAATGTTTTATACAATTATGAGCTTTAAAAACATTGGTTTTAACTCCAAAAATCTGTCACGTAGTAGACAGATAAACTTCACCTCATCAACAATTCTACATTTTTCTTTGTTAAATAACGGAACATTTTTTTAAACGTGTTTATTGTTAGTCTTAGATTACGTGGAGTGCTTGTTGCGGATTGTCCGTTAGAGGAACTCTCGTGTCTCTCACTGGCTAGTTTGACTAATTCTGATTGGATCGTTCCAGTGGATGTCTGCGGGGAAGACAGAGGCCTCGATCTACCAGCAGGCGGAGGACGGGAAGACTGAGCTGTCCCTCATGCACTTCGCCATCACTAATCCTCAGTGGCAGCCTCCACGAGAGAGCACGCATTTTATCAGCCAGCTGAAAGAGAAAGTGCACCGCGAGGCCACTGGGGGGCAGCAGGGGAACGCAGCGGAGAACCTCACTTCTGCTCACTTGCTACAGTCCGAGTCTGAGGTGTGTGTGTGTGTGTGGAGTTTACAAACACGAGCGGACACTGAGAATTTGGTTTCTTTGGGAATAGGGGGAGAGTGAAACCCTATATCACAGGTTTCATTATATAACAATATCAGATTTCATCAGAAGAGAATGTGGGTTAGGAAACGTGAACATGAGTACATAGAAAAGAGGGTGGGGCAAGTTTAAAGTCATTCAAATGTGAGGAGAAGTGATGTAGCGTCTTCCAGTAGGATCTACCAGCTGGTGGTACAGTTCATTTTTCCTCCATTATGAAATATTATTTGTGTTTGTTGGTCCCTGAAGCAGCTTGAAGTGTTTGACGTACCCGTGTAGAACGACAGCATTTCAGTAGACCAACTAAATTCATTGTCAGCTATTTTTCTGATCAGACGTCTGATTTGTGATAACATGCGTGGTTTTGCACGGGTAGGTATGTAATTTGGGCGGCCGTATTGTGTCCAATATAGAGGGATGTGAGTTGCACAAGGCAAAAATCACTGCAGGTGTCAGTGTTGGGATTTTCATTATCATGCTATACAGCCATGCCAGTATAGCGTCAGTACTCTCCTACTCAGGAGTCTTACGTCACTTCACGTTTTACCTTTGTATGGTTTAATAGTTTTTATGAAGCAAGGCTAACCTGTGTGCTCTCAATCCTTGAAGCCTCGAAGCCTCATCGCTAACCTCCTGGCTGGACCGCCATCCTTGGCCTCGCTGCACCTGGGTCGAGACGGCTCCATCATCAATCACTTGTCGATGGGAGTGAGCGAGGGTGCGTCGGCCCTGCGTTCCCTCTCCCCCCTCAGCACCAGCCTGCACCTGAGGGCCAGCTACCCGTCCACCAGGCCGTCCCGACCGGACCACCCTGCTGTGGCGGCAGGCAGAGCCATGGCAGGCTCCGGGTACTCGTTCTGTCTTTTATTTATTTATTTTTGGCAAATGTTACAAACACAGCAGCTATAAACAGTAGTTCCTTCACCAGCCAAATCTTTATAAGCTTTTCACCTGTAACGGCAAAGACGTTGAGAAGTATTGTTTGGTATAATTTAACTGACTGTAATCTAACGTCTCTCTGTCTCTCTCTCTCTCTCTCTGTATCAGGACTGATGCTCGCACTGTCAGTTCAGGAAGCAGTGCTTGGGAAGGTCAGCTTACCAGCATGGTCCTATCAGAATACGCCTCTACAGAGATGAGTATTCACGCCCTGTACATGCATGAGGTAAAGCAAATAAGCAAACGAGCATTATATTTGAAACATTGCTACAGTAGTACACATTCATACAACCTCATACACGCATGCACTAATCCCCTCAATTCACTCCCCTGTTCATTTTTTTACACTCAGATGCACAAGCAGCAGTCCCGTGTCGAGATCTCACGCCACACGTGGCACAGGCAGGAGAGCGACGAGAGCAGTGAGAGCGCCCATGATTACATTGATGCGACACGCAACCTGCCCCGCTCCAACACTTTCCCCTGCAACACCACTCCCAACCAGCAGGGGGCCACAGCTCAGAGCAGCATCAGTCAGTACGAGGGAACTACAGGTAACACAACAATATCACAAGTCTCAGTAGAGAACTACAGCACTGCCTACGTTTATATGCAAAAATGTTCTTTAATCATAATCTGCTCATTCCAAATGAAGAAACTATTTTCAGCACCAATAATGTTAAAATAATGTCAGATAATCTACACACCGAAAATTTGTAAAGCGAATATAAACCGGGAATAACTGCAGACGCTTAATTAAATGTTTTACTATGTACTATACATGTTATATTTTTAAAACACAGTACTGTGGCATTCTCGATTCTGACTGGTCGTACGGTCTTGATTAATTTTCTATCAGTGGTGCAGCTGCAAATCACAGGTTTATATCAATGTGCTTGTTGATACGGTAAAGTTTCCTTTAAAGTAATATTTACGGAAGGAGTCTCCAGTGTCAGCAGTAAAGCTGTAACTTTAGGTTTTTCCCCTCTTATTAACTTCGAGAAAGCCTGCTGACATAACGACTGTTTATAGCTACTATAATGTAAGTGATAACAGGAACTAACCTGTTTCTCGCAACATTAAATGTAACTATAAATAGACAAAAAGTACGATGTGTCGTTAACAAACAGTTGTAATCGTTGACAAATTGCTGCGGTATGAGGAGTAAAACACTTCGGGACGTGCTGTTATAGGAAAACAATGTGGTGCGAAGCATATTATCGGATGTAAACGTGAATGAATATTTTCTCTCATGGAGGCGCTCGGGTTCAGCGCACGGCCCGGATGCCGATGGGAGGCTGGGAGGAGGAGCCTGTAGCAGAGGAGGGTTCTGAAGATGAACTTCCACCACATGTCCATAAGGTAAAACGTGACACATCTGCAGTGGTATAAAGTGCAGCACATCTTTCCAGATGTTTTAACATGGTTTTGTGCCTGTTTTGTTGTTTGGATTTTTTTTTTTTTGCATAGGTGACATAATGAAGAAAGTCTCAGACCTTCAGCTCAACAGAAATGGGGGGAAAAAAACACTGAACACTGGAAAATGTATTTATTCACCCTGATGTTTAAAACCGCTTGTCACTGTAAAATATTACATATACAAATGATTCAAGACGAATCAGTGGGTAAATAATTATCATCATCATAATAGTCATCATCGTTATTGTTATCAAATTAATTGCGCAACAACATTTAAAATTTTTAATTACTTGCAATTAATTATCGGGGTCTGACGCTTAGTATACATTTTGCTTGTCTAATGCAACTATGAAAATATTATTTTCGCTAGGTGAAGGGGAAAAACAGTATGATTTATTATTTCTTGGTATTAAGGTGTTCGGATTATGCAAATAGATATACGCATTGAGGACACTGATTATCACTCTTAAAACTGATATCCTTAATCTTCTGTTTGAGGACTAAAAATCCAGAGGAAATTTTAACATTTATTTTACAGCCAGGTGCAGGTTTGAAACTTATTCATCAAAGCACGGCAAAAACAATACAAAACATCTGCGCGGAGACCTGCATGTTCTTTACTCTCTCTAAAGTTTGCACACATGAGAATGCACTTTAGCTTCTTGTCAAATCCAAAGGATGTTTTTAGCATTTTTTTTCCTCACTACACTCGTTTCATTTTGTGCCACAGTGTATGTATGTATGTATGTATGTATGTATGTATGTAAGAACTCCAGCGTGGATTTGTGGTTAGAGAGGGAACTGGTGCTCGAGTACATCGTACAATATCGTAGTGATTTACCAAAATGGACTCAAAGACTGGTGGAGCTTTGAAAATCATCGCCATAGACGTTTGTTGTTGTTTTTGGTTTTTTTTTTCCATGTACAGATATGTATAAAGGAACGCTGTATTTGTGCTTAAAAAAAAAAATATCTGAAATGCATCTGATGCATGAACATGTTTAAATCATTTTACAAGGTGTGAACTAACTTATGAGCTATACATGTACGTGTACATCTTTTGCATCGTTTATTTCGCTCTTTTTATAGACCTGAGTTGTAATAATGTAAATTTGTACAGCTGTAAATTCATTATAAGGAGGGGTTAAATAATTTGTGCATTCAAAGCCGTCTTTGTGTGGTGAAATCTTTCCTTAATTGAATTTTCTTCTATTTGTATAGCAATTTTAACCACAGCCTTACAGAAATATGGATGTATATCTGGAAGTTCCTTGTATATACAAGTATTCACCCACTTGAACCTTTTCCACAAACTGAATTGTGCAGCTCGCATTAAATAATGTATTAAATAAGCCAGAAGTGACAGTGACAAGGGAAAACTCCCTGAGACGATATGAGGAAGAAACCTCGAGAGGAACCGGACTCGTCCTCTTCTGGGCGACACCGGATAGTGGGATTGTAAATCATTACAGTACACAGTGTACAGGTGTAGAAGAGTAAGTGTGCTGAAAGGATGTTCAGTATGAGCAGATTGTGAATGTAAGGGTTAAGGCTTATCAAAATGTACTTAATACATAGAAAAAGAAAAGTTCAAGTTCAAAGAGCACTAAAAGGTAACAATACAAAAGGCTATATGTGGTGATATTCACGTAGAAATTGTACTATAATAGAAGAGAAGTGAAAAGTTTGTTCGCCCGAACAGGGACTTGAACCCTGGACCCTCAGATTAAAAGTCTGATGCTCTACCGACTGAGCTATCCGGGCTCTGAACGGGTATCTGATGACCACACTTATTAACCCCTAAATACTTTCTCCATATCTTTTTTCTTCCCAGTTATGTGAATAACTGTCTAATAACGTTTATTAAATAAGGATTAGCTGTGTCAAGACTGCTGACGTAGTTATATACAAGAAGGGCAAAGTCCTAGTGGTCAAAGTCACTCATTGAAAGTGTATTTTGATTTAACTTTAACACGTCTCTTAAAAGAAAAGAGAATTTTATAAGATCTGGGACTAGAATAAAAGCTTTCAAACACTTTCATGTTTGACTGATTTCTGTGCACAGTCCAACCGTAGAAAAACAGTCGACACAGAATTAGCCATTTTTGCTAGATAGTGAGAAACGTCCGCCATATTGAAAAGGGTCTCAGGTCTACCCGTTGTAACAAGGGGTTAAAAGTGAAGACAAAGTGCCTCTGACGCCCTCTAGCGGCTGGCCGCAGTAGGATTTTTAACCCCGCCCATGTTAGTCTTTGGTGTAGGTGGCAAATTTTTAAATAAAACTTGCATCTCTATGAATGATTTTTGATTAATTTTCACAAGCCCAGTTGACCTCGGCTTCCCTTATCCCCTGATGTTTTTCCTTACCATAAATGAGAAACTCAGCGGTAGCTCAGTGGTTAAGACGTTGGACTACTGATCAGAAGGTTGTGAGTTCAAACACCAGCACTATCAAGCTGCCACCGTGGGCCCTTGAGCAAGCAAATTTATGTATAAATGACATAAATGTAAGTCGCCCTGGATAAGAGCGTCTGCCAAATGCCGTAAATGAGAAACTGTCGGGTTCTTACGACTTTTTCAAAGTCAAATTCAAGCACTTTCAATGTGCATTTTCAAGCTTTTCCAGCACCATACAGCTGTGCTAAATTACATATTTACATACATCACATTAAATCAGATGTTATGCTATTTTTTTTTTTTAAATCACTTCTAATTTTATGTTTATTTTAAAATATACTTTATGCAATATTAATGACTAATTTAATAATATATTAAACAATTTAATTGGCCCAAAGTGGCCATGCAACTGTTAACTGCATGTTGTTAACTTTTTCCTTTCTTGTTTTCTCGTGATCTCGACTTAATTTTTCTGCGTACTCGACATGACGTTTTTATTGTTCTGGGGGCAGCAAAAGCTTAGCGCAGTCCTGCAGCATCATGGATGAAGATATTCGTTTTTACTTTGATCAGGGACTCGGTCAAGCTGAAACTGCTGAGAAGGACACACCCCTCTCTCTTAATCGTAATAATAATAATAATAATAATAATAATAATAATAATGCATGGTCGTATTTAATATAATATAAAGTATATAAAATATAAAGTATTATTTCATTACAGCCAAGCTACATAAAGTGTAAACATCCTAACTGTAAAGTTTGGGTGTAATTTTGCGGTTGTCCAGTTGGTGTCCTTGACGAGTCTGTTTACTTAAGTTGAACTTGACGGTCGACGATTTTTTTTAAGCTTCCTTTTCGCTGATCATAGTTTATGAACGCGCTGCCAAGAGTTTTCGTTCACGCTTTCAAACTTTCCGTTTTAATTGCACGTTTACATTCGCCATTCTGGCACATATCTCACGTGTGGGCGGGACTTAACAGCGCTTTACTCTCATTGGCTAGTTAGATGTGGATCGACAGCTCGAATGCCTAGCTGAGGATGACGTTGATGATGACGACAACGACGCCGCTCCTGAGAGCTCGTCTCGTAAACAATAGTCGTATGAGACCACCCAAGCCTCAAATATTAATTACGAACTAATGGACTGACTCAGTAAGTATAAGCCATTTTCCACTACAAAGTACAAACACTATAACTATACAGAGAACCGCATCTCCAAAATTCACGCCACGGAAGTCTCTACTTCCTGGTCGGGGAGCCGTCGAGCCAAAGCTCACTAGCCAATGAGAGTAAAGTAAAGCGCTGTTAAGCCCCGCCCACACGAAAGGTTCGTGCCAGAGTGTAAACATGAGGAGCGTAAACAGAAAGTTTGAAAGTATAAACTTTTTTTTTTTTTTTTGCCACTGAGTTCAATGTTTTTCATACCTTTTATATGAAATGATATTTCTGTTCGTTTCTTGAAAAGTTACGTTCAATAATTTTGGCACAAATTTAATCCCATACATGGAGTTAATGTTAATGAGCTAAGTGAATGACTAAGCGAGTTTTCTGGCGCCAGGTTAATTTGCTTCATTAAATTCAGTCAGTCAACATTTAATTAATGACATTTTACTCTCTTCATCGGCTGTCTGAGGGAGGGGGGGGGGGAAGGGTTACAGTTACATTTGACCATTTAGCCTGAGAATTTGCCAGCTAGCTTAAACAAATTTAACGTGCAACGTTGGCCTAATCGAAAATTCCCCACAGCTCACCGTTCACCTGCCTCACAAGCTTTTCGCAGACTTTACAGGAGGCTACTCGAGAATTTCGTCCTCGTTTCAACCATAATTTATGTTTTTGGCTTTCAAACAAACGCTCACCGAAGCAGCAACCTCAACCTCCCTGCATGTCACCATCTCCCACTCTGTTCCCTCAAAAAGAGGCTGGCGGATCACACTACAGCCACACGCGCAGACTCAGTGGGAAGCGAGGCTCGAGCGGATTAATCTTCGTTTTATGCGGAAGGCAAAAGCAATTAGGCCCTCTAATTATCTAAAAAGCGAACTATGCAGTCAGATAGCGAATTATTATGAAAGCCATGCAGTTACAGTTTCAAGCAGTTTATCCAAGATCCAAGCACTTTTCAAACCTCGAAAACACCACATTAAAATTCAAGCACTTTCAAGGATTTGCAGCAGCAGCAGCAGCCCTGTACTAACCCTAAAAACTGTCGAAAATATACTGCTTACTGTATCAAACCGTTTTCCTTTCCCTATTACACTGGATGAACTACACCGAAGTCACTTCTGCAACTTCTCTCAATGTTTTGCCCTTCTCAGGTGCGGTGATGCTAATTATTTAGCATTTCCCCTCATAGATGTGAATCAATAGTACTTAATCTTCTGCCTCAGAGAACTATTTTTTTTTGTTTGTTTGTTTGTTTGTTTTTTGACCGTTTGGTAGCCATTTTGCACTTTCCACTCTTGGCCTTTTATGGGGTTTTGTGGGCATCACCAAATGCAAATCAGCTGTGGCGTACATACGCCCGTTAATTTACGGGTGATTGTCATTTATCAACACATGGATGCGAATACGAAGAAAATCCATTTACGAAACTTTTTAAATTGTTGTGTAAATGTTTAGTTTACACAGAAAAGCTGGAAGATTGATGAATGAGGCCCATTAGGAGTAAATGGTGCCATGTTGTCCATATACTGTACAGTCATTGGGTCTATACCCTGATAAAAATCGGATGTACCTCACTTTTTCCTCGAAAAATAATTTGCTGGCGAACACGACTGAGGCAACCCGGTCTCATTCCCAAAACGCACTAGACTCAGGAATGAACAGAAGCCTGGTTAGTAACACAAACATTTCAGTTTTAGAAACAGCAGCCGAGAGGCCAGTTATCACTGAGAAACCAAAACCAGCCATTAAACAGCAGCTCGAACAAGTTCAACGAAAAATGAAAAACATGATTCTAAACCGTATTAGAGCTTATTTTTGATTGAAGGCATTAATTATAGTTTTATTCAACACTCTAAACACTTAAATGTTCGCGTTCCATCACACCTTGAAAATATATCATGTACAAGCTGATTGTATCCCGGAACGTCTGCTTCCTAGTTAGCATATAGACGTGTATAAGGTTAGCTAGCCTGCACCTTTAACCGCAGTTATCCCCACTTTAAAACTTGGAGCTTCCAGACACAAACATGCTTGGAATATTAAAATATTTATTGAACATAGAAAAGCTACAGTTTAATATAAAATCCATCTGATATAAAAAAAAAAAAAAGACGAATGTGTGTCCTTGTGCAGTTATAACGGTGATTCTGTACAGATTCCAGTGCAAACGCTATAAAAAAAAAACAAAAAAAAAAACAGGGAAGCTAAACACAACTAAACAACTGAGCATATCTACAGACCATCTGGAGAGAGAAACATTTCAGAAGATGTAGGGGGGAAAAAATAGTCACTGACTCTTTAAACACATTCAGGTGGTTGTTTTTGGTTAATCTGAGGTTGGAGTATAAAACAGATTAAAAATAATTTATTATAAAATGATCAAGTATCTTGAACACACTGGTAACGGAACACTGGCTCAGTGCTGACGGTGCTTCGTCTGTTCATCTGTCAGTTTTCCTGGGAAAAAGGAACGTCACAGGGGAACCTAGCGAGAGGGAAAGAGTGGTTAAATGAATACAGTATTCGATGTATTTAATTAGACCCTCACTCTTCACACCCGAGTGTTTAAATGCTACACAGAGTTAAATGTGACCGACAGCACAAGACGATGAACACATCTCTGGCTAAAGCAGTGATTCAAGCACGCAGCGGGCCGGGCCGAGCCCTTCACTCACCTAAAGGCCACGTGTAACCTGACGACAAACAACTCAAATACAGCCAGGTTCTATTCTCATGCAACCATTTCTGCCGAAAGCCCATCATATCAGGGAGACTCCGCCTCCGCTCGTCTCGGGGGACTGCAGGACGGAGGGCAAACAGTGAGCACCAGCAGCAAGACATCCAATGGATCCATCCGTCTTGTGTAATCAGTCACAGACACTCCACAACAGTAGCGACAAGTTCATGATTAAATACTGGGAGAAAGTATTTTGATTCAGTTACGCTGGTGCATGATTACACAGATTGATGGGTGACCAGTGCGAGTTTCTCAAGTGATTTATAATAATGACTCGTGCATTAATGGTCAGCGCAGTGTTCCAGTAAAGTATTAAGGAGTGGTGTTTATTAAAGAACATAAGAGCATAGATAAGTACATTGTATATACTGTATAAGGCTGATTTTACACTTTGTTTTGATATAAGGTTGGGTTGTGGGGGGCTAAACAGACTAACTGCTATCTTGATAAATAAGGAATAAAACACTTGGACGATGGTGTGACGAAGCAGAGAGTTACTGCTACCACCCATAAGCTGATTATTTCCTACGACAGCATGCACTGAAGTGTTTCATTCCTCCTACGCCACAGCAGTTTGCCAACGATTACACTTTTTTAAAGTTAAAGAACACGTCGTTCTGTTTATCCGTTTATAGTTGCACTGAATGTTGTGGAACATCCATTAGACAAGTTAGTCCCTGTTCTCGCTTACATTATAGCAGCTACAAACAACCGGTTCCCTCACCAGCCTGAGGTCATGTTATAGAGAAGTCATGTTAGAGAAACCGCAAAGCATAAACTCCTCTTTCCTGAAGACTTTGTAACAAAGTAATGACACCGGAGAACTTTACCATAAAACCATAAACATCCTTTTACGTGAAGCAACCGCTATACCAGTCCCTGTGTATGGAATTACTATAGGAACAATAACATTAGAATGACGCAGGCAGCAGCACTTTTTAAATTCTCATAGGATTACATACAAAAGTGTGCTTCTGGTTGGAAAAAAAAACAAAAAAACAAAACAGGAAGTGTGAGATGTACGTGTCCCCACCTGGACGAACAGCTCCTAGGCGCTGCTGGACACTCTCCAGGTGATGAATGTAGTCGGCGAGGGAGCGTTCCTGCTCCTGGGAGGGGGTGAGAGTGCGCTCGGACGGGACCACGATGCTCCTGGAGTATCCTCTGAGAAGCACATGACTCAAAATATCAGCATGCTAATTTTTACGTAAGGTGACGTGGCAGGAAGTAAACAGGAAGCGCTTTGTCTTGTAATGAGCATTAATAGCGCAGATTTACCCATTATGCAGTCGGAAAGGAGATTTAACTGGCGGCACTAGAGGCGAGACCGCAGTGCGCTGGGAGAGAATGCGGTCACGAGTGGGTGGAGAGTTGAACGCAGCTCCGGACTGCTGTGGTTTCAGAACCTCAGTCCTTACAGCTGGTATGCAGAGGGAGGGGGAAAAAAAAGGTGTTGTATAGCAAATAAAATACATCTGGAATAAAACATGTTGTGACGTTATAGGAAATGAATGAATGACAGGGTGGTGTCATGGAGTGCAGTTATTAACTTTATTATTAGTTTTTATTCATTTTAAAAAATCCATTTACAGTTACATTTAATCAAATCGCTCAGTCCTTGAGCAATTAACAATCTCACCTGCATTGTAAACGGTCACACCTCCTACTGAGCTTTTTCTCGTAGCCCTCTGCCACTTCCTGGTGAGGAACTTAAGCCTGGGGGGGGGGGCAGACGTTAAAGAGTTAGCAAATCATTTTTCTAAAAGGTTTTGCATAGAAAACTCCATCAACAAACTGAACTCTCTCTGGTCTCTCCCTACCTGGAGATGGCGATGAGCGCTCTGACGGCACTCCTGAAGCGGCTGATTGGTCGGGAGGTTTGTGCCATGTGCGATGGCTGAGCGCCCATCCGTGCGATCAGAGCCAGCGTGGCCTGCTCACAGTCCTGGAAACCTCCGAGCAGCAGCAGCAAGTAGCGTTTCTGATACACCAGAGACTTCCGGTAGCTCTCCGCCCTCAGGTACTTTTCATACAGTCTCTGCACCTGCAGTAGAGGAAGACAGATGGAAGCTGTGTGTGTGCGGTGCAGTCCATCCTGAAGTGCTCTTGATGCCCTTCGTACTGAGAACTCTAAGGCACATTGTGCAACTGCGAATTTCAATGCGCCATTAATACCCAGATTATATACTTGGGGGGTGGGGGGGATGAAGCCATCGGATGTCCTCTCTGAAGCAGGAAGGGGTGGAGCTACTACAGGACTTGTCGATGCATAACTCTGCAACACCCACAGCTAATCAGGGGTTCTCCAGAACCAGGAATAGAAACCTGTGCATTAAAAGAAACAGACCGGGGAAATTACCTTATTGTTGGAAAGGTCAGTGATTGGTCGGTTCTCGTTCCTGGCTGTGGCCTTCACGAGATCGTCCTCGGCTTTGTGTAGAGCAGCCTGCAAGGCTACCTTCTCCTTCTGCCAGGCCAGTTTCTCTGATAATACAGACGGGTCCAGCTGCACCGAAGACTTCTCCTTGAAAAACAACACAGACTTTACAATCCTTAATACCTACAAGCAATCAGTTTTCAGGACAATACGTCAATAAGACACCATTTTCCAGTTGTCTACGAGTTGCTGGCAGGAATTCTCAGCAGCAAGAAACTAACAGCAGCAGTAATATATAATATACAGTGGGGAAAAAAAATATCTAGTGACCAAGCTGCACTTTCTCTTGCCATATGTTGATAAGAACCGTGTACCTTTTCACTGCGTTTGAGGTTGTGCAGGTCTCTCTCCAGACAGGAGACGGTGTGTTTGAGGGAGATCTTCTCCTCGCTCAGAACTGCGAGACGCTCCGCCAGCTCGGAGTTCTCCTTTAATACACGCTCCAACAGAGAGGAGGAAGAGGAAGAGGGCGAGTCCTAGAACAGCCATACGTACAGATAAGGAGTCTAAATCATTGTGAATTAATGCTTTCAGGTAATCTACAGAATTTACAGATACATGCTGTAGCATACATCATTGGCAAGTCGTGGGTGTGTGTATAACCTGTGTGTGAGTGACGCGGGTGCTGTCGGTAGTGTGCAGGTCCCTGTGCAGGCGTTCTGAGGTCAGCCGCTTTTCCTGCTGCTCCAGGTCAGCCAGAGTCTGCTGCAGCTGTCTTAAACGCTGCTGATCTCGCTCGCGCAACGCCTCCAGCTCCAGCTGCACAGGAGCAAAATTACACACCGCGCTTTTACACTAGAACTCCAGACCAATTAGCCATTTTGTAATACTTCTAGTATAGCCTGCGCATATATCCACGCTACTATTAGCTAAACTGGTATGAAAGTCGTCCCTCCAGTACCAACCAGTTTCTCTTTGGTGCGCTCTTGCCGCCGCTCCTTGTCCTCCTGCTCCTGTTTCTCACGCCACCTTTGCTTTTCCCTCTGCTCCTCCCTAGCTCTCTCCTTTTCCTTCACCTCCCTCATCTTCTCCTTCATGGCATCCAGTTCTGTCTGAAGCTGAGAGGCTCTGTGCCTCTCCGCCTCCAGGGTGCGGCTCACCTCCGCCCGCTGCGCTTGCAGGCCGTCCAGAGCAGAGCGCAGCCTCTTCACCTCCTCCTGTCCTCTCTGTGCTTCCTGCTGCGCCGCTTCTTCTTGCCTGCGTTTCCCCTGGAGCACCTGGGCCTGCAGACGGCCCACCGTGGCGGCGAGCTCCTCGGACTGGCGCCGCTCCTGCTCCAGCTGCGCCCTCAGCTCTTGGATGAATTTCCTGTCATGGGCGTTTGTCGCCTCCTGGGAGCGAACCTCCTCCTCCAAGCGACGAGCGTGGTCCTGAGCCTGGTGCGAGAGTGTGCGTGAGAGGTCGGCACTGCGCGAGCGCTCCTCATCCAGGCATGAGAGGGCTAGCTCTGTGCGTTCGCGTTCCTGGGCCAGCAGGGCTTCACAGCGGGACTGTTCGATCTGCAGCTCGGCACGCAAGTTACTGACGGCTACACGCTCCTGCTCCAGCGCGGAGTTCAGCTCACTCAGGCGAGTCACATGCTCGCTCAGGGAGGCACGCAGAGACTGCGGAGACAACGACATGTTACAACTACGAAACCGCTTACTGCTGTACAATACGAAGAAAAAATAAAAATATGAACAAAATGTAAGGAATAAAACACTGTAAAGGTCATGCCATTACAGGAAATTAATCAATGACTGGGCAGTGTGATGTGGTCAGACACAAAGACGACTTATTATCACCACCCTGAAGTGTTCTATTCCTCTAATAGCACAACAATTTGCCAACAATTACAATCAACATAACCCTGACATTTGCAGCTGCACTATTGTCAGAGCTGCTATTATAGAAAATTTAAAAAAAAAAATCAAACCTGCACCTCTCGAGTGTGTGCATGCTCGTCCTGTGTGTTTTTGCTGCTGAGTCTCTCATGATGAAGTTCCTCCTGGAGCTGCTTCACTCTGGCCTGCTCTCGTTCCGCAGCCTCCACACAAGCCTGATGCTCCTGCTCCACACTCTCCAGCTTCAGCCTAAAGGGGAAACAATTTTTAATTTCTACGCACAGCTTATCCGGTTATCGATCCGATTATTCTATAAAAGCATGTCAGAGTTACCGTAGTTTGTGGATCTGAGACTGTAGTTCCTCTTGGCTTTTATTGGACAAATGCAGCTGCTGAGTGCGCTCCTTCAGCTCCACCTTCATCTCCACCACCAGCTTCTGCTCTGCCTCCAGTTGGCGATGCTGATTTATTGATCTGGACTGCTCCTCCTCCAGAGAGCGCCGCAGGTCCTGAGACGCCGTTTGCTCCTGCTGTAGCTGCCTCTCCAGCTCGCCAACTGCTCCCACACACACACAACAAAATACCATTATACCTAGGGGTAGGTGATGTGGCTTAACGATACACAATATGTATCATGAGTTACAATTTTTCCTGAGGATTTGATATCACATGTCAACAAGAGCAGGTTCAGAGATTTCTGTCCTGCATTAAAAAAAAAAACAAAATCAAGTAAAGGAAGGAAGCTAAAAAAGCTGGTGCCATTGAAGCGCACACAATTTTTTAGTTTAACGCAAATACGATTAGTCACCCTGTCTGTGCAGCTGCTGTTGCGTCTGCACGCCCTCCTCACGAACAGCACTGAGCGAGCTTTGCAGGTCTCGCAGCTGCTCCTGGCTCTGCAGCGTGCAGGCA
>CM042560.1:2550000-2667500 GCA_023630585.1 Cranoglanis bouderius | reverse complement strand
GTGGAGGTGAGACGGCCGCTCTTCGCTGCAGTCGAGCCGCCGCAGCGCCTCCGGAGATGAGAGGGTGGAGTCGCGGGACAGGCCGTCCAGGAAGCGCTGCTCGGGCTTGGAGCCGTGGAGCTCGGCGTGCTCCTGATGGCGGCAGCGCTGCCGCAGCTCCTCAAGCTCCCTCTGCTGGTAGGCCAGCTCCTCTTCTTGCACTTCCAGGTCGTCCTGCAAGCCACGTAGCTCGGCCCGAAGACGCTGGTTATGCTCCTCTAGATCAGCCAGAGCACGGTCCTTGGTCTGGAAGAGGATTTTGGTCAATTTTTAAAAATTAAATATCGTAACAATAAGCACTTTAGTAAAAGTTTAATATCATCACAAAAATTCATAATTTTTTTTTCAGGGTTAGGGTTCAGCAGCTCAGCCCCACCTCTTTGTTTTTTCCCTAACGGAGGGGATTAGGGGGGCGGTTACAAGTCGTCCCACAGGCAGAAAATGGCTTTAAAAAGTACAAACCGCTATTTGAATACATTATAAGCTTAATGCATTAGCAAGGAAATGCCTCATGCTGACATCATGACATTGTCTGCTTTTTTCCAGAAGGAAGGCATCTTCTAATCCCTATTTAACACACACCAACTTGAAAATCTAGTACCCACACATAGAACTCTTTCGCGCCACTCACCTGCCCCTCCTCCTGTAGTTTCTCGGCTCTCTCTGTACTGGTGCTCAGGCCTTCCTTCACTGCAGCGAGCTCCGCTCTCAGTGCATCGTGCTGCAACCTCAGATGAGCCAACAGCTCCTCCTTTTCTCGCAAAGCTGCCTCGGCTTTAGCCAGGGTCTCCTCGGCGCACGTCTGCGATAGCGTACACACAAAAAAATAGACATCGTCTCTACTGTCTAAAAAAAGGAATCGGGTCACGTCTGGTGCAGTTGATTTATTTTTAACTTCGTATGCATGACACAGTAGAAAGAAAGTAAAGTAAAGTAGACACACCAGACCTACCAGGTGTCTAATGTAAACCATCAACTCCCTCTTGCGAAACAGTTACTCAAAGCGTGCAAAACTAAACAGACTGTAACTCCGTAAGCTTCATTATTGCACTGCTTTACATAAACACCAGAGTTATTTATGTCCAAACAAACCGGAGCCTTGTAAGCTTTCCTCCACTTTCAAAACACAAGATGAAGTTTAAAAGCAAAAAAAAAAAAAAAAAAAAAAAAAAGTTCAAAAACTTCCTCTTTCTCTGTTATACTTCCTGAGTGAGTAAAGTCCTCACGAGTGGTTTGGGCTGGCCTAACCGCACATTTTCTTCCTCTGTGCCGTGCTGGAACCTTTACTAGACTGCATATGGTGAATCTGTGGCCAATTATTCTGACGCCTGGCTCAAAGTCATTCCGGGGAAACTGCCAAATAATGACGTGAATCCATGCACACACACACACACACACACACACACACACACACACACACACACACACACACACACACACACACACACGGGTGTTCATCTAAAATATATAAACATAAAATAAAAATTTTAAAAATGTGAATGCTCTCTGAAAACGCTCCTCTTTCTGCGCCAACGTCTCTAGCCCCGTAAGCTAGTCTCTGATCCCATGAGCTAGAGTCAATGCACGTGACCCCCATACACTGATCAGATCTGCTACAGTGCTCGGAAACACATCGTATTTGGACTATAGTCCATCACTTGACGACCCCCTGCTTTAGAAGTAACTCTGGTTTGCTTAATTCGCTGTTTAATAATAATAAAAATAAATAGATAGATAAATAAATAAATAAATAAATAAGTTACGTGGCTTTAAATGAAGCTTGTACAGTTGTTCAGCACATATGAATGTATGTGTGTTTAAAAAAAAAAAAAAAATCGTGAGATTCACCAAATATCTTGTTTTTTTTTTTATAAACGATTTCACCATTAGATAAAACTACGCCGAGAATCTCACCAGAACTTCTTTCTGCGTCTCCTCTCGTTTAGTCACCCTCTCCTCCAGCTGCATATTCAGTTCCTGTATCTGACTGCTCTTTGCTGACACTTCCTGTTTCAGCTTCTCGATTTCCTCTTGGAGCTTCCCCTCGCGTCTTTGAAGAGCCTGTTTCTCCGTGTACAGCTCCTTCTTGCCCGTCTCCAAGATGGCGATGTCGGATTTCCACTGCTGAAGCTTCTCCTCCAGCTCGGTGACCTGCAGCCTCATCTGTGCCGCGGTGTTCTCGCTGTCCTCAGACTTCTGTTGCAGCTCGGCGAGCAGTCCCTCCATCCTCTCTCGCTCGCACGTGTGCTTCTGAGCCTCCTCGTTCAACCTGGTCATCTCCAGCTGCGCCTCCTCCCTCCTTTCCTCGGCCTTCTTCAGCCGGAGCTCCAACTCTTTCAGGTTCCTCTCTCCGTCCGTAAGATTTTGGATGCGATCTTGGAGATTCTCCACCTCTGCCTCCTTTTCGCCCAACTGGAGCTTCAGCTCTACCACCTCCTGCTCCAGGAGCACCAGCTTGCCTCTCTCCTCACCCAGGCTGCGGCTCAGAGCCTCCACCTGCTGTCCGTACTGCTCTTCTTGGGTCAGGAGCAGTCTCTGAAGTGCCTCCTTCTCCTCCGCAGAGCGCTCTAGGTCCATCTGGAGCTCACCGAGTTTGGTGCGACAGCTCTGAAGCGACTGGCTGCTCAGCTCGTGGCACAAGCTCTCCTCGGCGCCGTGCTGCGGCCGAGGGGACCAGGGGAAATCGGGAGGCTCGGGGCTGTCCGTGTTGGGGTCGCTGACCTCATGCCGGTTAGGGTCGAGCTGGCTCAGCTCCTCCTGCAGCTTGTGGATGACCTCGTGCAGCTGTTCCGCCTCCTCCTCCTTGGCTTGACGCAGACGCTCTTGGTCGCCGCGGAGACGCTCCACCTGCGCGCGCAGATCTTCGATGTCCGCTTGCTTCTCCTCTGCCGTCTGTCACAGGAAGCCACGATTAGTCACAAACGCCAAACCAGCTCAGTTCTTTTCTCAAATGAAAAAACAAAGTCACCTTGTTCTCTTTGGTGGAGTCCAGCGCCTGCTGCAGACGATGAACCTGCTGGTTGAGGTGGTCTATCTCCAGGTTCTTCTCCTCCAGCAGAGCAGCAGGAAGCTGCAGTGCTGAAGTGTCTCCTGCTTCCTGCTGCTGTCTGCGTAGCGTGCTCACGGTCTCCTGCAGAGCACCAAATCCAGTCAGTTCCCTACAGCGTCTTCGAAAGCTTTCTTTATGTACAGCATCATTTATATGAAAGTTATCAGCACACCCAGATGAACAGCGCTGAGGAATTCTCGATTCTGATCGGTCAGAATGTGATTATTTTTATTTCTTTTATTATTTTCATATAGCACACAGTGATGTGTCCAGTATCTTTGCTTTGTCCTGATTACGTGTACAAGCGTGTGTGTGTGTGTGTGTGTGTGTGTGTTTACCTGTAGCTCAATGACACGCAGGTGTAGCTCTTCCTCCCTGGCTCGGCTTTCGTTCGTTTTGAGCTCCAGCTGCAGCGAGAGCTGCCTGATGTCGTCCTCCTTCACTGCCAGAGATTTCTCCAGCGCTTCCACTCGCTCCAGCAACACCTCCACCTACACACAATTACAATTTCCGAAAAGTCCATCTCTTTTCCCCCCTTTATGCCATTGCTTTAAAACGATTTATACACTTGCTGATTCTGTACCATGGTACGTTCAGAAACCTCACCTGCTCCTCTTTGTTCTGCAGGTCCCGTTGGAGCGTCTCTAGCTGTTCTCTGAAGTTGGGGTCAGCACTGGGGTCGGGGAAGCGGTGCCTCGTCTCATCCAGTTTGGACTGCAGAGCTGAGATCTGGAGTTTATTAGAATACAGCTGCTGCTGCAGGGCTTCTTTATCCTAGAGCACACAAAGTCATATTACAGACTCATGAAAAATGACTCAAATTGCAATATTATAATGCAAAATTATAATATCGAGTACAGATAAAGGAACTGTAATGTAATTAAGTTTGGGCTTCGTTGCATCATGGTGATACTAAGGAAGCCGTACCTGAGAGAGCTCCTGCAGACTCTTGCGTGCTTTCTGGAGCTCCTGTTCCAGCTGCATGACGGCCCGCCCCGCCTCGGCACTGCTCAGGAGAGCCTGCTCCAGCTCCCGGATGCGGGACGCCATCTTATCGATCTCTTCGTTACGGTCCTCCACGTCGCGCTGGCACTGCTCCTTAACCGATAGCAGAACGCTGTAGTCCTCGGTTTTGTCTTTGATAAGAGCTTGGAGACTTTCCACCTGAGGAGGAACACCAAAAGGTAAGCCCTGAAATAGTGGAGAACAAAAACTGGGCAAACTCAAACAAATTCAGTTCAGCGTTGAGATGCATAGATGGTACTGTGCAAATTAAAATCACTTACTACATGCATGATTTACAAGAAAGCAAGTAAAGAAAGTTTTTGTATCGCTACAGCCCATGAGACAGCCAGCTCAGCTCAGCACACACACACACACACATGCATGGACAGACACACAACACTGCTACATGGTCTACCGCACAAATGAACAACATGGTGTGTTAGATGTGAGATCCAGGCTCCTTTCACACTTGGAGTTTCTTTTTCTGAACCTAGCACACGTTTTATATGTACACGTATAGGAAGCTTTGCGCTACTGAGTGAATGAAAGATCTGTGACATGAAAATTTCACTACTAATATTTCAATGTTGCTGAAACTAAAAATAAAATAATGCATCCGTTTTTGAGACATTCACCAGCACGTGATATGGCTGCATATATTCGAGTCACATGAGCAGCTTAAATTATCTTGAACACCTGCTTCCAAGAGTACATTGAAGGTAAACAACCTCCTCATCACCACCGACCTGCATTAATGATCGTAATAAATAATCTAGACAGCAGGATAGCGTAGTTAGTAAGCCCAAACTAGCTAGGACACATAAGAGCATGGTTAAGGTTGCGTCTTGTGAGCTGGTTTATTTATTTATTTTAACAAAAATGCTCCAACCAAACACCAAGCGGGAAAGCAGTCCAGAGGTAGCAAGATGGTACAAGAGAAAGTAGGCCATGCATTAGCAGCTTCTAGCCTAGCAAGTCAACCACAGCTGGATAACATACCTGGATAACCAAGTCTTCAATCTACATTACCCAGTTAAAGAAAAAAAAAAAAAAAAAAAAAAAAAAAACACAGTAATTCATTAACAAAAAGCAGCTTTATCTTGAAATGTGATGAAAGCAATGACTCTCTCCAACAGCATGACATCCTAATAGTTTTGCTAGGAGTCATGGTGCTTACCCTCTGACCCTTGGCGTCTCCTCCCGTTGGTCCTTTATAGGGCATTCTCAGCTGTGCCTCCAGGTTCTTGATCTCCTGCTGGAACTCATCCCGCTCGTGCTCACGCTCCACGGCTTGCTCCTACACACACGCGCCGAAAGTATCGGTCATTCGCAAACTTGCTTTATGCGTGTTTTATTTTAAAAATCAACCAGTTGGAAGACTCCTCCTACTCTGGAACCAGCATGATGGTTTGGTGCATCACTTCTAGAATGCGGTTTAAAGAACGACAGGAATTTTAGAGCACCATTTTAATTAATTAGTTTAGGAAATGACGTGTACTTCAGTTTGTGTGTACAAACAAACGTTTAGGTTTATTAGGGCTGTAATGTATGTAATATTTGTACACTTTATTGGCATTCTAACCGATCTCATAACATGCATCTCAAATTATATTAATGTAGGCCAATTAAGTGCGACACATTCGTTCATTTTAACATATTACACACATCCCTCTCACTTAGCCAGTTTTATACAACAGCGTGCTTGAATTCTTAATTCTGATTGGTCAGAATGTGTTGATTACATTTTCCATAACAGCAGCTTGGACAGTAGTTCAGCTCCAAGGCCAAGAAAAAAGAAAGAAAAAAAAAAAAAAGGTTTATGTTAACGAGCTTGTTCTTATTCGTTATCGTCTCTACGGTAACAGCTTGCGCAGGAACTTTAATTGTGGACGCTCCACATAAACGGATTAGTGTAATTCTTGTAATGGTGGTGTTTTCTGTAAGGAGACGTTTTTAACCCTCGTACTCACGTCTATGAACTGGCGGTGGTGTTTGAGCTGTTTCTCCAGAGCGTTGATGTGCTGCTGCAGGTCCTCTGTTTGGGTGCGGTGCTGCTCCTCCTGCTGCTGCGCTCGGCTCTCGTGCTCCTCCAGCGCCAGCTCCAGGAAGCGCAGCTGACCTGCCAGCCCGACACGGTCCTTCTCCGCCTGTCGCTGCACGTCCACGCGCTCCTGCCCGAGCCGCTCCGCTTCAGCCAACAGTGCTGTAACCAAGTGGAAAGAAAAGAAGGGGAGGAGTGAGACGCGAAACGAGGCCTAAACGAAGTCTTACGCCCTCACGCAGATACGCTCGCAGACAAGATGCGGTCATGCGCAAATATCGCCAACTCAACCTGTGCATTCTTCAAACAAATTATTCATCAGATAAAAGATGAATAACCTTGACTTGTTTCGCACTTCAATACTCAAACTCAATGCAAGTCTGGCAATGCAAGCGGCACAGCACAAATGAACCAGAATCATACTGAAGAAACTCGAATTAGCATAGCTAAATTAAGAGGAAGCTTGTAAAAGAAGCTGTTAGTTTCCAAGAAATTTATTTAAATAAATAAAAAATAAATAAATAAATAACACATTCAAACATCACATCAACCTTAAAATCCGGCGACAAACCTTTTTCTTCCTCCACAGCAGAACAGCCTATAGAGCAGGAAGAACATTCAGCATCAAATAAACATCTCCACCCATGAGTTTAAACTCATAATATCAAGACAATGACCGTGAGAAAAGCATCAACATGGTGCTCCACGCTTGAGAAAAGATGCATCAAAGGCACCAGAGTTTTTTTTTTATTTTTATTTTTTAAACCCATCACCTGTGACCCACCTTTCTCAGGGTCTCCGAGCCCTGCGGACAGCGCGTCTCGTTGCCGCTGCAGGAGTGCATGTTGCTCGCTGAGCTCCTGTAGCTGAGCCCGAGTGCTTTCCAGCTCCTCCACCAGCCTCTGCTCGCACGCCTCCTTCTTCTGCAGCGTCTCCTCCAGAGTGGCCTTCTCTGCCACATAGCCCTCTATCAGTCCTAAGGAGATGAATTGCAGCTTAAACACCTTGCTTAAACATTTTTCCTTTCTTTGTATAAATGCTGACAGGAACTAAATTGTTTCGCGAGGTCCACCACAACATTAACCTGCAACTCTAAATGAATAAAAAGCATGTCATTTTAAAAAAATAAATAAATAAATAAATAGAAAAATTGTAAACGTTCGCAAAAATCGCTGTAACTTCTTCAGGACAATGTCTTCCTTGCTTATTCACAGCTGCAACAATTCTCTTTAGAAATTTTGTACGTAAACAGATTTTTATTTAATTTTTCTTTTTTTTTTTTTTTTTTTTTTTTTTTTTTTACATAAACAGGTTTTCTGTTCTGCTCTCAGTACAACATTAAAATTCCCATCCACTGTAAAGACTCATACACTTCCCTACAGATGCAGTAAGTAAATTCTGAAGTATTTCTTTAAAGGTGAAATAGTAGTTTTTTTTATTTCTTACATTTTTCAATTTTTACAATTTCAACATGATAAAAACCCCACAATGGATTAAGCCATGGCAAGTCGCTGAGAAAACCCAATTGGAAAACTGACTTCCGGTCCTGAAAGCTCATCATACCTTTAAATCAATGCTGTAAAGGAAGAGAACATGGAGAGAGAAAAAAAATAACTAATAGTTTCTCTAACAAACTACTGTTAAACTTAAGGGTTATCTGTTAGCTATGGTTTCTGTATATACACTGCATGGTTCTCACCTTCAGCTTTGTGCATTTCTAGCTGCAGCTGACTTTTCACACTCGCCTCCTGGTCCAGTTGCTCCAGAAGCCGAGTGTGCTGCAGCAGAAGAGCGCTCTTCACTTCTCCGCCCTCACTGAACTGCTCATCCAGCATGGCCTGCAAAGCTCGCAGCTGCTCCAGCTTTAGGGGAAGACACAAGGGGGAGGGGGGAAAAAAAAAACAAAAAAAACAAAAAACACAACTATCATCCTGCTCTCTTTGTAATCCCAGCCAGATGATGACAACGACAGACTCTCTACCTGCACTGTGGAGTCAGAGACCATCTCTAACAGTTTGTCCACTGCGGCACGGAGACGAGTGCAGGCTCCCAGCACTAACTCCTCTCTGTCGGGGTCCAGCTCTCCGTCGGGGCCTGAAAACAAACTCTCACACAGCCGCTGAGACAGCTCCAGACCTTCGTCGATCACAGACGAGAACATGCTGCAGTTCGCTCCACCGTCTACAGCTCCAGCAACTCCAGCGTCCACGTCTGCTGGAAAATAACAGCACGAGGAAGGAAGATTTATAGCATTCTTTTAAAAAGGTATTCCCTGGTGCTACTCATCATGAACTGCATGTTGTTCTTCATGAGGGCCAAACCTGTCTCTTGGGCGTCACGGTTGCCACTCGACGTCCTGTTCGGAGTGCTGCCTCCGGTGCAATCACCTTCCACATGAATCCCCAACCTGCGTCCGATCTCTTCCTCTGTCGCAATTGTAATTCGGAGCATCTCCAGGATAAGCTGCTGAAGTCGGTCATGGGCCAGCTGAATGTCTTGTCTGAGATCAGAAGAAAAATTAGCTTTAAGTGAATCAAAATAAAAAGAAAAATCAGCCAAAAAAAAAAAACTAAAAGAAATTCCCAAAAGCCTCAATTATACCAAAGCTCTCATGAATTCTCAACTCTGATTGGTCAGCAGGCGAACAGCAGCTCTGACAGTAGCACAGCTGCAAATCACGGTTTCGGGTCGTGCCGTTATAGGAAAATAATCAACATCAGGATGGCAACATTAACTCCGCTTCATCACACCACGTTGATTATTTTCCTAGAACAGCAACATGTTTTATTACAGACTTGATTTAAAGTGAAGTGACTTAACAGCTTCCAGCAAATTGACACTCATTGCCCACAGTTAAACCGGAGCCCTGACCTCTGCTGGGTGGCGGTGTTGAGGTCATCACGCAGCATGGCGAGGAGGTTGGCTCCCTCCTGACTCTCGCGCTCACGCCGCTGCAGCAGCGTCTCCAGTGTGTCCATCTCCGAGCGTTTGCCCTCCAGCTCCCCCTGCAAACCGCTCACCTCCGCACGCAGCTGTGGGAAGGGAAGGAGAGACACCAGAGACAGGAAACCAGTCATCACACATGCACAGAATGCTCAAAAAGCAAAAACCAGAGCTCCATCTTCAGAGACTGGCTGTTAGATGTTCCCCTCTAAAATGCTGCAGTTTTGTAAAAAGAAAACACTGAGAAACAAGCAAACTAAACATCCACACCGATCAGATGCAGGAGGGCCACGTGACGCAAACTTGTGTGGGAGTGGCCGAGCAAAAGGGTGGGGGGGTGAGTGTGTCTTCGACATGCCGTCCCACTCCACTGCCTAGCAGCCAACAAACAGAGCTAACAGAAACCAATGCATACAACGCAGTAACCATAGCAACCATGGAGGGATTTACAAGGAGTCCAATATCTCCACATCACAGTAAAAGACACACATGCCAGCATGTGCAGAACTTGTGTTCTTACTAAAGATACAAGTGGACATGCTATTTGGCCTAACACTCTCAACTAAGGCAAACTAAACATGTTCAAAAGGGGCTTTCTTTAATTGCAAAAAATAATTCTCCTCCAGAAATGAAAGCTCTGAGACACAAGACAGGATTTCTGAAATGCATCGATTGTGTATTTTATCTAGAAAGAACTTGCCATTGCATATAAAGAACTAGAAAAGATTTTTGATTCCTGAAATCTTCCAGACTCGAAGGATGGCACAGGATAAATAAACTCATAATAAAATTTATTTTAAAAAAATAAAAGGAAATGGTTTCTCCAGTGTTGCGTGACATTTAAATAGCCAGTCTTCCATCCTATTTTTTTTGGGTTGATGTGATAAAGTTTCAACATCACACCTGAAGTCAAACAATAGTAGGTGTGTTTACTGAACTTGTACTGAACCCTGTGTGAGCATTTCTGTTGCTGTGGTGCTCTTCCTTTGTGTGTGTGTGTGTGTTTTTTTTTTTTTTTTTTAATGGATTTACAGGTTTTTCTGCCGTACCGAGATTTACTTCAAATGCGTTCTGCAAAAATGGAAAACATTTAAAAACTGATCCTGCGCACAGACCTAGCCATTTTGTTCTGATCAAGAAGAAAATGAGCATCTGTTCCACGCATCTGATTGAATATTTTAATTTGAAATTTTGTGAACGCTGCTACACTGCGAGGTTCCCTTCACACACCCATCTACAAATACATTCATGTACAAAATAAATAAATAAATAAAATAAAAATAAAAAAAACCAATATGTCTTTGTCATGGTGTTGAAGAACTTTGTCATCAAGAAGAACTTCTACACAATATGAGATTCAGATGACAAAACAACTGTTTGGATTTCTACATTGTTCTGGACACCGCGATGGATTAATGCTAATTCAGTACAGAGTATCTCGGGTGTGTCTCACCTGAGAGACCACCGTGTCCAGTTGTTGGAGCTGTGTAGTGAGCTGGTTCATTTTGTCAGTGTAGCAGAGCTCATTCTGCTGGTGCTGCTCATGCAGACTTCTCTCCAGCTCGCCCAGAGCAGCAGTCTTCTCCCGCTCGTTCTCCTCCTGAACCGCAACCAGGATGCATACGTTAGTGAGAACCGACGTTCAGAAAATTACTTTTAACGATACATTTCCAATACGGTCCTTTTACAAAAATCACATGAAATGGTTCCACATGGCCGACATTTCACCGTTCATCAGCTCGGAAAAACAAAACAAAAAAAAAAAAAAAAAGGCGGACGAACTCTCAGCCAACTTCGTCTACAAATGTATGTAGCTTGTTATCGTTGTTGTGGCTCTCGAATGATTTCTTACGTGAGCGTACGTCAGTTTGAGTCTAACGACTTTTAAGTGTTTAATGATTTTTTTAATTAATTTATTTTTTAAATCCACTAGCTAGCCTACGAGCCTGCTTGAAGTACCATGACAGAAACGCGTGTGATTAAGCTAACAAATTTATACGGCATATAATATCAGAAAGATATCGGTCCTGCTTGTTGTTGGTAAACGCCAGCGGTTTTACAACGCGAGTACGTGGTCATGTCGCCGGAAATTGAGTCAGTGTCTCCATGTGTAGTGAGCCAGGGTCCTTACCAGTGCCCAAACTAGTGTACAACGATATAGTGCTTCACCACATAGGGAGCTGATTGAGACGCACTTTATATTTATTAGGGAATTTTCTGATGAAAATGGTTAAAAATGGTATTTTGGTGTTTCTAAAATCTTCAGTGGACAAAATTTCAGTGCATCTCTAATAAATATAGTTAGCTGATGTTCACTATATACTTGTTAGCCAAGTCAAATGTACACTGACGGATTTTATTTCACATTAACGAACTCGGAACATTCTCCGTTTACCTCAGTTTAAGCGAGGATTCTGCATCAGCGCATCTTTCAAGCGGGAAAATTCAAAGTAAAGTGCACTGGCTAAAACATCACTAATGTTACATGGGGAAGGGGGCGGGGCTTCCCGAGTCAGTTAATATCAGAGAGCACAATACACCTGCCAGTCATTCCAGATTCATGTGTCATTTGCCTCATCTGCTGTCTTTTTTTTTTTTTTTTTTTTTGGGGGGGGGGCATAACAGATTCTGGTTTCCGAATCAGAGTATGAACTCCTACATCCTTATTTAATATAGACTCTAGGTAGCTAGCGTCCCACCTTTAACTGTGCGATCTTTTGCTGTAGCTGCTCCTCCGATCGGCACTTCAGAAGCTCCGCCTCTTCCAGGAAATGTAGTCGTTGCCGTGACGCCTCTTCCTCCAGCTCCCTGCGTAGAGCCTCGATCTCCCTGGAAGATGTTGCCTTCAGTTCCTGTTCCACAATCATACAAATGTCATGTTCAAACATAAATAATTCACCAAAAAATAAATAAATAAATAAATGTTTTAAAGGATAGGCGGTGGCTGAAGACAGAACATTGTTTTATACACACCTGGAGTTGTTGCTGGTGCTGGGCATTCAGCGCATCCAGCTGTTGCTGCAGCTGCTGTTTCTCGTTGGTGGTCATGACGGTGACCTCATGGAGGGCGGCGCCGTGTTGAGTCTCCAGATCCAGCACGTGCTGCCTCAGGGTTTCCAGTGCAGAGTGGTGATCCGACTCCAGAGCAGCCTTCTGAGAAGCGAGCGCCGCAGACAGCTCTGCCTACAGAAATAAAATTCAAGCAGAAATCGTCACAGTGGTGATGGCACAAAAATACGCCGGTCTGAATGAAGCTGTGTAGTTCAGATTCAAATAAACAATTTTACTGAGCAACCATTGTTCATTGTTCACTGGTAATTGCATCCTGCCATGACTGAAAAAGCGAGACCAGTCTAACAAGCGTTCAAATCCCATAAGGGCTTTAACACTCCACTAGCAAAATCACAGCTGTAATTATCGTGGGATGAAGAAGGCGCTTTAATTACTTGCGCATGCGCGCACACACACACACACACACTTTCCATGCAGGTGGTTACACAATAAATGTAGTTTAAACATTTTTACGTCCATACATTTAATTCGTCACATCAAACCAGTCTACTCACCTGATGGGCGTGGCTGAGCTCAGTCGCCATGGCACTAAACTTGTCCATGTGGACCTGTGCCAGCTCTTTTCTCAGCTCTTCTCTGATCGTCAGCTCCTCCTGCTTCACTCTCTCGATCTCTTTAGCCTGCTGTTGCTCCAGTGAGGCCCCGAGCTCCCGGAGCGCGTCCTCTTTCTCCTCGCGCACTGCCTGGATCTCCTTCAGGTATGTGCTCTCCAGTGTGTCCATGTTGCACAACATCCTAGTCTCCAGCTCCTCCATTTCCTGCCTGTGACGCGCCCCAAGCTCCGCCTCCTGGGCCTCGAGCTGCGCTACATTGGTCTCCTGAAGGACCACCTGTAACTTATCGAGCTCTGCCCTGTGTTTCTCAGCAAGGGAGTCCAGCGCTGCGTTGTGATTGGAAGAGAGCAAGTCGAGCTCGTCCTGGTGTCGGGTTTTGAGTTCCTGGTACTCTTTCTGGAGATGTTGCAGTTTTGAAATGTTCTGCTCCAGAAGAGCTGTCTGGTCCTGCAGCTCCTGAGCATGTTGTTGCTTCTGGTTCTGAAGATCCTCCTCTCTCTGCTGGGCGAGTTTCTCTGCTAGCTGCCGCTGTTCCTCCTGATGCCTAAATAAAACAGACGGTCACTCAAAAGGTTATTCAAAAACACTTAAGGAAGGAGCCTCAAAAGACTTATTTCACTAAACAGAGCAACAAATTTCACCATAAAAGTTCAAGCACCGACCTGGACGCGGCCTCCTGTAGCCTGCTCTCGGTCTGCTCCCGCAGCAAAGCGTTCAGCTCCTTCACCTCAGCCGCCATGGTGCTCTTCGCTGTGCGCAGCTCGCTCGCGTACTGAGCTTCGAGCCTCTGCTTCAGGGCCACAACCTGAGGGCTCTCCTCACTCTCCAGACTAGCCTGTAGGGCATGCAGCCTCTGCCTTTCCACAGCCAGCAGCTCCTCAGCCTGAGTAAGCTTCTGCTCCAGCTCCCTTCTCTCCTCGTTGGCCAATTGTTGGAGCTCCTCTCTCAGGGAAGCCATGCGCTCCTCAGCCTGAGCTTGAAGCTGCTCCCTGAGCTGGAGCTGTTCCTCACCGCTCCGGTGGGAGAGCTCTTCGGTCACACGGGTCCTCTCTTCCTGTTGCGCCTCCGCAAGACGTGTACGCAGTTCCTCTGCAAAGTTTTTCTTCAGCTAAACGAGGGAGGCAAGTTAAAAACAAGATATTAAATCAAAAACAAAAGGAGGTCAACGGACTAAACACCTAAAACAAAAGCCACAAATCCACGCGACGTACATCACACACCCGAGACAGGACAACTGTTAAACCCTACGATCCCATACTATATGTCTAATGGAATGGGTCTAATGGGTGCCCTTTACCTTTTCATTATACGTGACGCACCTCGGGAAAAAAAAACACAAAAAAACTATCGGAAGTCAAACCCATTGGAAATGTCAAAAATTGGGTCTTCACAAGCCACCACACATTTTATTATATTTTTTATGAATTCATTGCTTTATAGTCAATACATTCATGATCGAAGACAGTTTCATAATGTGCTTTCTCATGTTTAATATTCAGTTTAAAGATAAAAGGTGCTTTCCAATGATTTTTTAAATTTTTTTTTGGAAAATCCTTTCTTAAAAAGCCTGAGTCAATGAAAGCCCTTTAGAACAGCACTCTAGTCATGTGACTGCCTTCCCATCACAGAAAGCGCCTCTGCCCATTATAAATGTGTTTGTACAACACAAAGGACTTGTCGTAGCGTGTGACTGTCGCAGCCTGGTAGCACTCTCTCACCCCGTCCTCCAGCTCTCCGAGCTCCTCCGTGTGTCGCTCAGTGGCTCCCTCCAGCTCTCGGCCATGCTGCAGGGCGAGCTCTGCTAGCTCCTTCTCCAGGCTCAGTATGCGCTCTGTGTCGGAGGCAAGCTGAGCGAGCCGGGTTTGGTGCTCCTGAGTCTGGAGCCGGGTCTTCTCCTCGAGCTCAGCCTCCACCTGACGCGCCACGTCCGACGCCGACTGCAGTCGCAGCTTTGTTATCTCTGGAAGTAGAAAAGACAAGCGAAAGTGTAATAACAGTAAAGTGTGAATAAAAAAAATTTTTTTTTAAAAGTTTCAAAAATCAGATTGAAGTTGATTATTATATGAGGCGTGCACAAGCTCACCTTTGAGGTGGCCGTCTGAGAGCTTGGCCCGCAGCTGTTCAATCTCCATGGCATGTTTGGTTTTGAGCTGCTCCATGTCACTGTAGTATCGGTCAGTGAGCTCCGAACGAGCCTGCAGTAACTCCTCTCTATAGGACAGAGCCATGCTACAGCGCAGCTGCTCCAGGTCCTGCTTGTGCTTCTCCTCCAGCTGCAGACGCAGAGCATCCAGCTCCACCTGTGACGTGTTCATGCAAAGATTAACCAGTACATCATTAAAGACCAGGAACAGTAGCTATTGTGCTACTGAATTTCATTGTAGGACTCCCCTGGTATGAACATTGGTCAATATCAGGCTTAATACTGGCCAGACATCAATACGCAAACTGAATATTTTACTCTAATATTATCAACACCCCATAGCGGTCACACCGTGTCCAAGAGCTGTACCTTGTGTTTCTCCAGTTGCGCCGTAATCTCTGCCAACATGTCCTCCCTCTCCTCCTCAGCCTTCCCATCAGAGAGGAAGCTGTAAGCCAAGAAAATTCTTCAGTAAACCATGAAAGACAAGGCAACAAGCACATTTATACCAGACACCAATCGATAGTGCAGCTGCAAACCAGAGGTTTATAATAATACGTTATTTGTTTCTATAGTAACAGCTCGTTCACATGTACACGTTTTTGAATCTGCGTATTCGTTAATATGGTGGAGACTTCTGTGAGAAGATGTTCATTTATAACTTCGATGGAAGGAGTCTCCAGTGTCAGCGCTTTGTAATAGACAAAGGAACGGCATATAAATCCTTTAAAAGATTTTGATTGTTGGTGAATTACTGTGGTATAAGTGGAATAAAACTCTTAGGCGATTAACAGTATTATCCATTTTTGCTACAATCCTGCTATCAGGGCTTTGAGTATCAGTTTCCTGATATAAATTTTCCACTTCGGTAATCACAAAAGCCATTAATAATACCACTCTAAAATTCTAAAGCGTTAGAAATGACCTCATCAGTCAAGATTTTCAGCATTTTACCCTCTCAATTTATTTTTGTCCTGAAAATGTTACTGCATCCATACCTCAAATGCACATGGCCTACCTTGACTCTCCAGTCTTGAGGGCCGAGTCCTCCAGGGCTCCCTCGACGAGTCGGCGCTGCAGCAGGGCGATTTCCTCCCGGTGGTTCTCCTCGCTGGCCCGAAGCCGCTGCTCGAAGTACACGCGCAGGTTCTCCAGCTCTGCCTCGTTCTGCTCCTGGAGCTCCCGCCGCTGCTGCGAGAAGTCCTGCTTCAGCCGCTCGATGTCATCGACACGTGACGTGCGCGCCAGCAACTGCTCCTTCAACTCTGAAAGAAAGACGGAAAGGGGGGAGGGGGGGGATTTCTGAGTATGCATTTTCTTTCGGCCAAAGCTCCCAAACCTGATTCAATAACATGGAGCGTGATCTGGTACCTCCCAGTTCCTGCCTGCTGGTCCTCATGCTCTCCAGCTGAGACCAGAGGTTAGCGATCTCCTGCTCGGAGCTGGCCTTCTGTGCCTCTTGTTCTGTGAGCAGACGATCCACCTGAAACAAACAGAACCATGCCACAGTCAGTAGGTGAGAATTCACTCCCCCCCCACCAACACAAAAGCCTTCAGAATAGGAGGTTCCACAACAGCCAATGTAACAGCCATATCACCCTGCAGTTCTCACCTGGTTTCCCACTGAATCTAAGCAGGGTTGAGCCTGGCTAGTACCTGGATGGGAGACCTCCTGGGGAAAACTAAGGTTGCTGCTGGTAGTGGTATTAGGGAGGCCAGTAGGTGGTGTGCTCCCTGTGGTCTGTGTGGGTCCAAATGCCCCAGTATAATGATAGGGACACGATACTGTAAAAAGAGCACTGTCTTTTGGATGAGACGTTAAACCGAGGTCCTGACTCTCTGTGGTCATTAAAAATCCCAGGCCACTTCTCGGAACAGTGTCCTGGGGAAATTGCCCCAATGGCCCTTAACCATCATGGCCCCCTAATAATCTCCATCCCTGAATTGGCTATATCTCTCCTCTCCACCAATAGCTGGTGTGTGGTGGGCGTTCACGTGGTCTGCGGTTGTGAGGCCGGTTGGATGTACTGCCAAATTCTCTGAAACGCTTTTGGAGACGGCTTATGGTAGAGAAATGAACATTCAATTCACGGGCAACAGCTCTGGTGGACATTCCTGCAGTCAGCATGCCAATTGCACGCTCCCTCAAAACTTGCGACATCTGTTGCATTGTGCTGCATGATAAAACTGCACATTTCAGAGTGGCCTTTTATTGTGGGCAGCCTAAGGCACATCTGTGCAATAATCATGCTGTCTAATCAGCATCTTGATATGCCACACCTGTGAGGTGGATGGATTATCTCGGCAAAGGAGAAGTGCTCACTAACACAGATTTAGACAGATTTGTGAACAATATTTGAGAGAAACAGGCCTTTTGTGTACATAGAAAAAGTCTTAGATCTTTGAGTTCAGCTCATGAAAAATGGGGGCAAAAACAAAAGTGTTGTGTTTATAATTTTGTTCAGTGTAAATGCAACTAATTATTATTAATTATAATTATTATTAATTAACTGTAGACAGATACGAAGTACAAAGTGTCATTCTTTATTCAATAAAAATATATTTATTTATTAAACCCCATAGTGTTTCATTTTCATGCCCTCACACAAGGCGAGTAAAAGTAAAACATTGCTCTTAAACAGTCACACATTTCTGTTACCTTTAAAACAAATACACAAGTACTCTGAGGTTGCTATACCTCTTGCTTTAGCAGTTCCTCTTTTTCTTCCAGCTCTTGCGTGTGAGCCTGCTGCTCCTGTAGCACCACCTTGTGACTAGCGACCAGTTCTTCAACAGCACCTAAAACACAAGGAGAAACACACACTTCAACATCATGCTCATAACACAGCGCAGCCCTATACATAAATAATACAATATTAAACAGTAACTATGCAGTCTGCCTGACGCTAAAGACCACTTACGAGCAGCAGAGTCTCGGTCGGACCACGCCTGACTCAACTCCGACTCCAGATGCTTGATTTCATCCTCTTTAGATCGCTGAAGCTCCTCAAGCTTGCGCTGCATCTCGGCCAAACTTTCCTCGGCTTTGTTCAGGGCTGCCTGAAGCGCCGACCGCTCTTTTTTGGAGTCTTGTAACCACTGAGCCTTTGCATCCTGATTAATTAAAAACAAAACAAGGTTAGATTTGTAGTGTAGGACATCTCCCTCTTTTTTTTTTTTTTAATATATAAATAAAAAAACAAAACAAAAAAAAACAAAAAAACACAGGAATCATGACTTTACCTCTATTCTACTGGCCTGCTGTTGCTCGAGTGAGGCCCGTTCTTCGGAAATACGCTTTTCCCACCCGCAATTCAGATCATCTGTTGGGAAGAAATGACACCACAGACACGACAGTAACGTGTTAGATAACAGAAAAAAATTTAAAAACCAATAACGTACATCACTATACACCAAAGTCATGATTTTATTAAATATGAAGGGTTTTTTTTTAGGCTTTTAAGAAGCAGAGACCCTCTTTATGACGATGTACGCTTCTACGCCACACTACGGTTGGACAATTATCAAGTATCGGTAAGTATATGAGCTTATTTTGATGCACAAAATGCATCACGAGATATAGATTTGTTAATCTGCTGGCAAAACAGCAGCGTTGCATTCGAAATTTATTTAACTCTGTAGACATTAAAATCTAATCTTTAATACTGAAAAATCGGGATAATTTTTATTATTCAAACAGTCTAAAAGAAAAAAAAAAAACTATTTTAAATACATTTGTTTTGTAAATGTTAAGAGAAAATGCGTCAATTCATCACAATATTGACGTTATATCTTCAGTCAATATTAACCCATATAATGAACCCAAAGCGTGCAATTAAACCCAATACAGATATACAGTACTTCTCTGGACAAATCTAATTTCCTGCTATAACCATTAACTGTGCCGCGGTATTTCCTGGCCTCACCGATGGCGAGCTGACGCTGGAGCTCAGCTTGTTTCTCCTGGTCCCTGCTTTGCTCCCTGGTCTGCTCCCGGAGCCTCTCGAGCTCAAACTGCTGTCGTGTCTGGAGCATAGCGCACTCCTGAGCCCACTTCTCCCTCAGGCTGGCCTGCAGCTCGCTCAGCGCCGCCTCCTTCTCCTTCTGCAGGTTGGATTGGGTGAGCTCCAGCTGCGCCGTGTGCAGGTTGGTCAGGCTCAGACGAAGAGCCTCCAGCTCCAGAGCATGCTTCGTCTGAGTACGAACACAAATCAGTTCGTCTCCGCCGTAAACAACAGGTTAGGTGTTTGAGTAACCACTTGAATAGTCTGATAATGACCGTAATAACATGCGTGTTTTGCACTGACCTGGGCTTGTGAAAGCTCTGCCTGATGTGCAGCCTCCATGCTGTCTCTCAGCTCCTCGGAGAGCTCGGCCTTCAGCCGGTCGAGTTCCTCTCTCCGCTGAGCCGCCTGCTCGGCCATCTCTCTTTGATGCTCTCGCTCGTGAACCTACAAAAAAAAAGATACTCGAGGATTACAACCAGAGAGAAAGGTAAACCCCAATAAAAAATTTTTTTAAAAAAGTAATAAAATAATCATCTATACCTGCTTAATTAGGGTGATCTGTTTCTTCTGCTCCTCCTCCAGGTTGGAGCGCAGCACAGAGAGCTCCTTCTGCAAGCGCAAACTCCAGTCCAGCACCTGAAAGAAAGGAAAAATGTTGAATTGCGTGATTAAATACATTTCCGGCCGCTTAGAGACCGCAGATGTTGCAGTAGTTTTAATTTACCTCCTGTTGATGTTTCTCCTCAAGTCTTTTCTTCTCCTCTTCATGTTCCCTCAGCTCCTTCTGCAAAGCGTCCTCCTTCTCCATGAGCTCCTCCTCCGCCTTCTCTCTGGCTTCTTTCATCTGCTCAAGGTCCACAGCTTTCGCTTGAAGCTGGAGCTGGAGGTGATGCATTTAAGATTGAATGCGCTTGCTTTGATATTTTTATTTAACGTCTACAAAAAATAAACGGCTTGAAACTGAAAAGGAGAAAAATAATGCATTCTGATAAAAGAAAATAGCAATCAGCTGCTTCCAGTCAGTTTGTATACGATGTTTAAAAAAAGAAAAAGGAAAAAAAAAAAAAAAGAAAGAAAGAAAATGGTATCACGATACCTGCAATATAACAAAGAATGGGAGAAAGATCGAAATAAAGAGAGAAAGACAGGAAAAAAGAAAAAAGGTGAGAGAAAGAGAGAGACAGAAAAACAAAGAAGGAAACCGAAAATGGGAGAGAGAGAGAAAGAAAGAAAGAAAGAAAGGGGAAAGACAGAGTGAAAAAAAAAGAAAAAAGGAGAGAAAAACAGAGAGAGAAACAAAAAAGAAAGGAATAATCAATCAACAAAGGGGGGAAAAAAAGACAGAAACAGAAAAAAACAAAAAATATAGAGGAGAAGGAGAGAGCAAGAAGTGAAGAAAGAATGAGACAAGAGAGACAAGGAGAGATATAGCAAAATAAAAAGAAAATAAACAAATAGGCAAAAAAAACGATAGAGAGAGAGAGAGAGAGAGAGAGAGAGAGGACAGGAGAGAGAAAAAAAGACAAAATAAAGAAACAAAGTCTGACTGAAAAAGAAAGAAAACTGTGTACATTTTATTTTTCACAGAGCTCCTCCATTAAAAATAATCAGAAATAAAAAGCTCCACACCTCAAAGTTCTCCAGTTCTGTTTCCAGAACCTTTTCCAAGCTCTTGTTCTGGTCGTCTAGCGCCTGCAGTCGCTGCTCCAAAGCAGCTTTCTCTGCCAAACCCTGACGTAACGCCTCCTCCATGTTACTCAGGTTCTCCTTAAGACACGTCAGCTTGGACTCCAGGTCCGCTCGGACCTTCTCCAGCCTTTGCAGGTTTTCTACTCTCTCCTCCACCTCTGCCCGGAGCTGCTCGATCTCCCGGTAGGCAGAATCCACCTCGAGGGTCTTCTGTCCTAGCAGCACAGACGTGGTTTGGTTCTTTTCCCTCTGGTTCTCCAGCTGGGCCATGAGCTGGTCCCTCTGGGCCTGCAGGGAGGAGAGCTGCCGCCCGAACAGGGCCTGGACTTCACAGCTCACCGAGTCTCCGGCCATCTTCTGCTCTTGAATGTCTCGGACCAGCTGTTCTTGGTGTTTGAGCTGGAGAACAAGCTTGACCTTGTCCTCCTTCAGTTCCTTCAGAAGCTCCTCTATGGACGAGTCCTTACTGTCAAGCTCCATGTTGGACGTTAGCTGCTCTTTCTCTTTCTGGCTCTCCAAGTAGTTGAGTTTGTTCTTCAGGTTGTCCTGCTCGTGGATTTTCTCGTTGAGGATCTCCTCGCAGTGAAGCCTCATGTCTCGTTCCGTCTCCAGCTCCCACTTCGCTTCCTCAAGCTCCTCAGATGCTTTGCTCCAACGCTCCCGCGCCTCTTCTAACTCTTCAGCTGAGCGTCGAACTTCTTCCTGAAGAACATCCAGCTGTTTCTCTTTCTCATCCAGCTGCTCTGTGAGGTCTCTGCACTGCTGGATCAGAAGCTCCTTCCCCAGATCCAAGCTTTCGTTCAGCCCGTTTGAGGTCGAATTGAAGCTCTGCCACTGAGCCTGGGTGAAGGACATGCCATCTGGTCCTGATGGTTGATCTTCTGTGTTTGTGTTATGAGCACCAGAATCAAGGTGAACCAAAAATCTTGATTCGTCTTCAAACTCAAACTTGGAGACAGCAGAGTTCTCCATGATGCTGCGCTCCTCTAGACTTTGTTCAATCCATGATCTTTCATGTTGCACAGCAGATGCCAAGTACCTCTCCATCAAGTCATCGGTAACCGAGGCATTCATACTTGGAACAGCTTCAGGAGAACCTTCAGTGGCCATCTCCTGATTGTGGTGTTCTTCAGAGGTTTGGATCCAGGTGACGTTTGTATCAAGCTCCGAAGATGCACCATGAAGGTCATGTTTTCGGGCTTGGTCTAGCAGTTCCTGAATTCGTCTGACCTCCTCAGAATGCTCCTCTCGGAGACGCTTGAGCCCAGCCTCGTGCGCTTCACCTAACTGCGCTACATTTAACACCCTCTCTTCCTCCAGGGTCTGGAGACGCAGCTCACAGTTGGCGAGCTCAGCTTCGTATTTGGAGCGGAGGTGCATGGACGTTTCTTCTTCTTCCCGAAGCCTGTTCTGAAGTTCTTGCACCAGCCCGTCTAGACGCACCACATCCTGGTTGAGTCGCTCTTTCTCGGCTTTGTACTGCTGCGCCTCACGCGCCTGTTTCACCGCGCGCTCGAGATCATCCTGAACCGACTGTAACCGAGCCTCCATCTCAACCTTCTCGCTCTCGAATTTCAAAACCATCTCCTGCAGGTTCTCTGCACGTTCCCGCACGCGTTTGCAGTTCTGTCGCTCTTCGTCCAGCTCGCATTTTAATCTCAGAATCAGATCGCTGCCCGAATCGAGATTGTTCTCTGGGCTGGTGTTCATCCCGGACAGGATTTCGGCGTCGTGGCACAGGCTCGAATTGATCTGTTCCATGTTATCTGGCGTGAAAGCATTCTGGAGCTGAGAGAGGGAATCCTCCATGACCGTGAGCTTCTGCTGGAGAGCCGTGATCTCCGTTTCCTTCTGAGCCAAGAGGACTTGTTGATCGTTACCGGTCTAGAAAGAGGAAACGCTTCCAAATATCACAAAGGTGCAGCTTTAACACAAAAGTTTAAACCTTGATATAAGGTGTGTGTTGTATGAGAGATGATGGTGATCACCTGCAGAGAGTACTCGATATGTAGCTGCCTGTGGGTTTGCTGTGTTTGAGATAGATCCAGCCATCCCACACTTTTACTGCGCAGGTACACTCTAGTCTGAGAGGGTTATTAAAAAACAAACAAACAAACAAAATTCATCCAAGTTTAAATTTCCCATGAAATTCCTCCAGAGCTGTGATTTCATTCTGCATGCTGACACATTTCTTTTTGAAACAGGAAGTGTGTTGAAACCTAACAAATTTCTAAACAAATTGTTAAATCTAAACAAATTTGACAGTATCTTAGCGAACTAGCTAAATACCAGCTAGTAGATCAGCGTCTTCACCCATGCCTGTCCACTACCATGCCTGTCCACTACCATGCCTGTCCACTACCATGCCTGTCCACTACCATGCCTGTCCACTACCATGCCACAACGAGATGCTGTGCATTTTTTGGAACCAAGAGGCCCAAACAGTCCCTGTGCACAAAGCGAGCTCCACTAAGACATGGTGTGTGAAGGTTGGGGTGGAAGAACTCGAGTGTCCTGCACAGAGCCCTGACCTCAACCCCACTGAACATCTGGAACGCCGACTGAACCCCAGACCTCCTCACCCAACATCAGAAATGCTCTTGTGGCTGAACGAGCACAAATCCCCACAACCTAGTGGAAAGACTTCGCTTATTATAACAGCAAAGAGGGACTAAATCCGGAATGGGATGTGGTGTGATGGACAGTTGTCCATATAATTTTGGTTGTATAGTGTAGTATAGTGCAGTAAGGTTTACCTAGGGACGCATCGAACGACGTGCTGTACGGTTACGATCTCTTACCTGCTGTAGTTGTTGCTGCAGCTCCTGTATCTGACCCGTCAGCTGCTGTGCTTCCAGCTGCACCTGGTCTCGGCTCATTAGCGCCGCCTGCAGGTTCACGCTGAGCTGCGAAATGATCTCGTTTCGCTTCTCCACCGCCGCCTGTAACTGCTATAAGGCATTAATGAGGAACGGCTTTAAGAGCTAATCGGCACCTTTCCAGAACGTGCACTGAAATAAACAGGCAAACGTTGCACTAGTATTAAACTAGACAATTACACAAGCACTAAGCTTGTGATTTTTCCCCCCATGCTTTTTCAGAATATTTAATAAATGCTTTTTAGAACATTTGCGTGAGCACTTAAGTTAGGACGGGGTGATGAGATGATTATGATGAAGATGGTGATATCATTACTGTGATGAATCGTCACAATACACTTTTCTGAAATACACAGTTTATCGCACATTTTCCCCCCAAATCATTACAAACCGAGCGATTAAATTTCCCCCTCCTTTTCACCGTTACATAATTCCGATTTTTGCTGGAAGTTTAACAAAGCGCGTCATAATTCCGTAATGCATTACGACACTAACTGAAAGTTACCAAATGTATTCACCTCCAGTTGTTCTTTGCTCGTGTGCGTGACTACAATTTCTCCTAAAAGTTCTTCTTGCTCGTCACTCCGATCTGCCGCCGTTCCGTCCGCGGGAAGCGAGCTCCGTTCCCGCGGGTCCGTTCGGTTCATCTCTTCTGGATCGCCGGCGTCGTGAGGCGGCACCGACTCCTACAGGATCGATCACACGAGCACGCTTGCTGTAACTTAGTGCCCCGGCATGCAAATTAGTCATAAAGAAATTTAAAAAAAAATCGAACCTCGAGTTCCTCCTTGCCGTGCGGTCCATGAGCGTGCTCGGGTGGGGACTCTATTCTGTCCTCTGATTGGTCATCCGTCTGGACAGTCTGGCTCTTCCTTTTCGTGGGTTTCTTCGCTGCGTTCGCACTGTTGCCTTTCGCACGCTGCTGTCTAAAGTGTGCGAGCTGCACCGAAGGGCAGGTAAAAAAAAAGACGGCTATCAGAAACAAAACGCACGTCTTCCGCGTCCCGGATTGGCTTTTGAAATCTGTCTGCTTTCGAGCTGACCGCTGCCTTATCCGAAAAATCTAAAAAGTTTTGAGCCATCTCCCTGTAGCATTGGGTCAAAAACTCAGCAGCTACGAGGAAGAAACGTGGCAGCCTTAAACATCGGCCGTTTTTGTGCGAGACACACCTCTACAGCCGATCTCTCCACAGCTTTCTTAAGCAGCTTACTCCAGATTAAAGCACATCTCCCTGACCGGGTTTACGTCCCGACGCACACACGGAGCCATGCAACATTACAGTATTAGTCATGTAGCATCTACACATCCATCTATCAAGAGCCTACGATTCTACATCTAACCTCGAAGATTCCTCAAAATACCAGTCCGTCAAAGCCATAAACACTCTCACGACGTCTCGGACTACTGACGCAGACTTTAACACGCAGATGCCGGACTTCACTTACAAGATCGAGCGTTTCTCATGAACGTCGTATTTCGCACCTACGGTCATGCTCATGATTTTTTTCTTTTTCTTTTCCAAGACAGAAAAAAAAAAAAACAGGGTAAAATTATTTCACGATCAAAGTGCATTGTGGGTGGCGGCTTTCTTTTGTCTGTATCTTGAACAGAAACACGACTCCCAGATGTGTCAAGCGGGCTTACAAAATCAGACCAAACATGCAGCAGTTCTAGGGGGCGTGTCACTCTGTGTAATCACCTGACACGACGGTCACTGATTGGCTGCATGAATCTACAGTCCGGGATAGAAAGAAATCAGCCCCAGACTTGTGTCTCGCTACCATTCTGCATATCTCTTGAATTTCCGTTGGGGATAAATAAAGTAATCTGTCTACCCATCTACAGTACATCTACCTATTTCCTTACAACAGTTGGTGGAGATGTTACTATGTTCCATTGTTCTGTTTTTTTTATCATTTTCTACATATCTGTCAGGTTACTTGTACAAACAAGGGATAAAAGAAACCGGTTATTGTACCTTTAAGCCATTTGATTCAGTTACTTCTTTGTAAACACGTAAACAACCAACATTTGCAGCGAGAAACGAAGTTTTCAGTCATCTTCATTAGCCATGTTAGCATACCGCACTAAATGATTATAACATACTTAACTCACTTTAATCAATTTGCACACCTAAACTACTAGTTTACTTCATCTGCTAGCTAAAGTTTGAATTTGCAGGTTAATCACTGCGCAAAAATAATCAGCTAGCACATACGGCTAAGCTAACTAGCCAGACTTTTAGGCTACAAACCTTCGCTCTTCCGGCCTCTAGTTTTCTTCGCCGTTCATCTTGGTCCATCTTCTCGAAATCAAAGGTTTCATAGAGACCGAAAAACTTTGCACAAGAGTGTGTACTAGTGGGGGGGAAAAATAGACAATGTAGATTTGCTTCCAAGTTGAGAGAAATCACAACAGAATAACTGTCAGTGCAAATTTCAACATGGCCGCGAAGCCGTTCAAGCTCCGCCCTTATGAGGTTGTGTATGTCAAGAGACCAATCAGAACACACGTCTGGGAAAAGTACAGCCAATCAGATCGTTACATAAGGCACGCGCACCTGTGCTATTCAAATCCGTCCTCTGTTTATCCAAAAAGTTAGTAACAACGAAGCGCGAGATTAATACATGCAAATATAATTGATACTTTTTTTTTTTATTTTAGACAAATGTTTATCAGTTTATTAGTTATTATACGATTAAAAAGGCATAATCGCTCACAGTTCTTTTTTTAAATAGTAATCTGGTTTTCTACTGGTTCGAAGCAAAAGACACGCCCACAACCCCTACAAGCGCGGGCATCAGCGCGCGAGCTTTAACTGTCTCTTTTTAAGCTTAAATATTAATCAGAATTTTTGCTGTTTCGGTGTTTTAAAGGTTATTTATTTTTCATATAATCACCTAAAACATGTCTAACATATTTTGTAAAATATCAGTTGCTTTCACAAGTCTGGGAAAATCAGGAAATAAGCTACATTTTTGTCATATTGAAATAATAAATTTTAAAAAATTGTATATTTAATGCAAGATTTTACTCAGTTACAATATTATGTAAGGAATAACACTTTTGGGCGAATACTGTTATAGGAAAATATTCAACGACGGGATACTGTGATCAAGTGGAGTTACTGTTACCCCGAAGTTGATTATTTTCCAATAACAGCACGTCCCTGAAGTGTTTATTGCAGTCCCACCAGGATGTCATGATTATGCGAACGCAAAATCAAGCAAACTCTGCTATATTCGAAGGAGCTTGCCATTTTTCACCATTGATTTGGGCCAAGAACGCGTCATGTGACGTCATCACGACGCGCATTCAGCCAAAGCCCTCTTCGATTCACGTGCGTCGAACATGAGTACAGCTAAAAGGTCTCATTTACCAACAGACATCACTGCGAAAGACTGTGCGAAACAATTTTGTGCAATTGCAATTTCGCCAATTCAAGTAGTTTTCCGCAAAAAAAGCACAAAATACTCCACAAACTGCGTCACAAATTTTGAAAAAAGCCGCAGCGAAATCAAACATTTTTACCCGCAACAATCACAAAAACCTTCACAACATCCTGTTTATTCCTCTTACACAACAGCATTGTTAGATTTACTAAAGAATGACAGTTTAGTATTTTTATAGTTACATTTAATGTTGTGGAATGTCCTGGGGGAAAAAAAACACGTTATAGCAGCTATAAACAGCCATTCCCTCACCAGTGACTCTCTTTTTTTCTCTCTCTTAAAGTTAATAAGCTTGTCATATTACTGAGAAAACCACAAAGCGAAAAATCCTGAAGACTTTCCTGCATCTGAAAACTTACCTCTGATGGTTACAAAGTGCTGACACAGGAGCCTCCTTCCAAAAACGTTAAATCAACTTCTCCTTAAAGAAAACTTCACCATATCAATGAATACACGATTTTTAAATCCGCTTATGTGGAGCGTCCCTGTGTAAGTTGTTACTACAGAAGCAATAATGTAGTGCATTAACCTAAACCTGGGATTTGCTGCTGCACTGCTGTCACAGCTGCTGTTATAGAAAAATCTACCAACACCTTCTGACCAATCAGAATCGAGCATCATTTTCTACATAGGATAATGATTGAGAAAGGCAACTCAAAAGCACTTTATTAACTTAACAGAGATGGAAATGAGTTAACAAATGTTTTGAATGCAAATTAATTTACGTTAGTCGATACACAATTCAAATTTAGTTTGGGCATTTATCAACCATATAATATTTTGCATTTAAAATCCTTGAAACATGAATCTATACACTCAAATCAGCTCTAACAAACAATAACAAGAAGCAGTTTCTTTTTAAAATCTCCCAGTGAAGCAAATAAAGCCGGATGTGTAACATGGTAACAGCAGGGTTGGGCAGAGGAACACGGGTATGTTTCTGGCAACCGAGTGAAAAGTCCACAGCAAACAGGCACGACTGGAGAAACATGACTCAGTTATACTCAAACCTTTTCCTCCAATGTTAGATTTAGTTAGAAGAATGCAAGTTAGACAAAACAGCGCATAGAAACTTTTAAAGCTGGTGTAAGAGCCATTTCACTGCGATGGCTGATCCGATTCTTGACCAGATGACTCGTTTTAAATTAAAACTGCTAGAAAAGGTGAGAGATTCATCTATTGATACAACTTTTTTTTTAACATCCTGTAGAAAAAGTATGTGGATGACCAGTTCTGCTTGGTTAATGAATATGAACGTGTCGTTTATTAATAATTCAGCCTTCTCCTAATCTCCTAATGCTGTTTATTATTCACTTTAACAACGCCGATAAATACTATGCTCATCATCTTTGTGTTTCATATAAATTATGATGGCCTTCTCTTCGTGTGAAGAATTTTCTAATAATATTTTTAATTACTTATAAACATGATTCAACATTCAGTTCTTGCAACTGAAATATTCCATTTTATTTATTTTTTTTTTTAAATGTGTTAATCCATCTCACGCCTTTTCTGAAAATGGTGGCATTTTACTGTTAAATGAGTAACAGGGTCGAGCATAGAATTAGCAAAAACACAAAACTAGTGTTAACTAGTATCCATGCTTACGACATTAAGGACATCCTAATGAGTTACTTAAAACGTATTTTTTTCTCACATTAATAATTTACTTTCAGTCTATAATCTGTGTAACGGGCTTGTACTTTCAAAGTGACCCTGTCAGTCAATGTTACAGTATCATTTGAGTAAAGAAAGAAAGAATGAGAGAACATACTTTTCTTCTTCTCATGATCTTAGAGAAACTGGGATAATGGCACTTCCTGGTGAACACGTGACTTGAGGAATGGTCCGATTATTATGTAGGGGTGAACGTGTTCAAGTAACAGGGTTGAGTAAAGTGTACGTTTTTCATAACCTACAAGATCTTAAATGGTTAAAAGATTTGAATAATGTAATAATTATATTTGAAGGTAAAGTGTAGTTATAGTGGACTGGGACAGGCAAGAATGTTTAAGGGTTCAGGAATGTTTAAGGACACTTTTACCTATGTTTCAAATGTCTTTTTACCTTTAGTTCACATACAGATTTATAAACGTAACATCAGCAGGACACAAATGAGACCCCAATCATCAAATAACCCATAAAACAACTCACCATGAACCTCATCATAAGCCATTATGAACCTAGTCATGTATAGTTGTGAATGTTTTATGCAGTGTTCTGTTTTTCCGTCATTTCTTACTGTCGTAATTATTCATTTGTATATTTTGATATGTCTTCTTTTTCCGTAATCCAGCAAAATGAGGATTTGGTCTGAAAATTGAAAGAAATAAATGAAACAAAATGTGTTTAAAACATGCCAATTCATTTATTTTGTTTGCCCTGCATTAGAGACTGGAGAATGAGAGAGCGGGTCATGATGAAAGGGCAGAGTCTGCGCTTTCCGCAAGTAATGTTACCTCTCAAATTTGGGAAAAACAGAATTGTAATACTGCAATTTGAAATATTTTTTATCTTAAATACCTATTTGACATGATTATTACGTAAATGTACATTTTGAGATGAGTGCTAATATTACATGTTTTCAAAGGGAATCATTTCAAGGAAGGAATTTGCTATTTATAGACAGATTAATACAATTTTCACAGCTTTGACTCACTTTTTGTTTGTTTTTGTTTTTTTACACAGGAAGTTATGATGGACAGAACGAAGCATTACACATCGCTCTGAGACGCAAGAGAGACTTACTCCGGAGACTAAGGGTACTGACATCACATGATGTTTTATAAGACAGTCCCTCCGGGATTTTGCGGTTTTGCGATCGTAGGAATTAACGCAAAATCTAGGGAACTCCGAACAATATTCGGAAGAGCTTGCCATTTTTCAAAATTTCTGCAGATTTGGGCCAAGAAGCGTCACGTGACGTCATCGCAACGCGCATTCAGCCAGATCCCTCTTCGATTCATGTGCGTCGAACATGAGTACAGCTAAAAAGGTCTCATTTAACAACAAACATCACCGTGAAAGACCGTGCGAAACAATTGCGATTTCGCCGATTCGAGTAGTTTTCCGCAAAAAAGCAACAAAAACTTGCAAATTACATCACAAATTTTTTAAAAAACTATTTTGGTCATCCTGAGTTCAAATATGCCACTGAAAATTCCCTATCATGTACTGTTTTCCCACAAAATAAGAATGAACTTTTTAACAATTTTGCTAAAGTTATATTGTTACGACACTGGGGTTAAGAGGGAGACAGGATGCACTCGCAGGGGAAAGTGGTCAGTTTATTAGGTACAAACAAAAGGGCACATTCAAAAGTGATGGGACAACAACACAATAAATACAGAGACAAGCACGTCACTTTTCCAAAAGGGGTTAGCCACAGATGAGAACACTTACAGGGCAAAAACCCAGAAAATCATGAAACAGTAATCCAAAGGCTTACAGGGCAAAAATCCAGGAAGTAGCGAGACATACGTTCAGGAACCCGGGAATGCCGGGTAAACAAAAACTTAAGAACTAGTGCAAGAACCAGGGAACACCTGGTAAACAAAAACCTAGGAAAAACTACGAAGCTTTAGCTTCCTCACTACCGATCATTATCATCAGGAACATATAGTTACATTTAGCTATCACAAGTCACTTTCAGTTATTCTAAAACAATACTCCGCGATCAAGTGGACAAAAATAGGGGTTTTAGTAACAAAGGTAATCAAAAGCAAACGAGAAGAAATGCACGACACCTGGAAACAGTAATCAGACAATAACGGTTGAACCAATGACGGAACATGGGAGGAAACATAATGTGACATAAACCCAATGGACCAATAAGGAAGCGGGGGAAGAGACATGACGTAAACAAAAACAAAGGAGCACATGGCAACATAAACAAAACCAAAGTCTTTGTGAATGGAATGTCCATCGGGGAGTATTTTAATAGCGCTAGAAAGCGCGCAGACATGCTGCTCCGTAGCGGGGCAGCGAGATATGCTGCTCCTTCCCGGAGCAGCGATTGGCGAGAGCTAACATATATTGCTTTCAGGGTTTTATTTAAATTGGTAGAAGCTGTCAAATTTCACTATTATTATTTATTAATTACAACAACGGGCACACAAAGCATAACACTTGTTTACAACATGAGCAGCAGACAAATAGTCTGTGAAATGTTTGTTAATATCTCTAAATAAAGCTATTTCAAAAGACCAACATTATAATAATATGCAGAGTGCTTAAGGATTGAACTTCCTTTTGAGGGATTTTCTGGACTGGCAAAACACCCACAGATGTAGCAGAAATCATCTGGGCTATGCTCGCCTTTCCGTCTTTCACTGGTCATTATAAATCCCTGAAATCAGGAGTTTTGTGTGCATATAAGTGTGCCTAGCATTCATATAAGGGCTAATCAGAGGAAAAGTGATAAATGTTGCTCACCTATTATACATAAACATAGTGTTTCCTGTGTTGGTGGCAGTGTATCTGGCAATAGCTCTAATGTTTATGGTCCATCTTAGGCAAAAAAGCTCTACACTGGACATCAGGCTTTGTGACAAGTTGTGATGTTCTAGAGCAAAACTAACAGCATATCTGGACTCAGCATCTAAGTATTAGTAAGAACCAACTATCATGTCCTATTCAGCAAATCTGATGCAGGGCGGTGTAAGATATCAAACTTATTATAGGGTGTTTATATTAACATTTCCACCACAGTAGTGCAGCTCCAAATCACAGGTTTACATTAATGCGCTCGTTCTGTTACGTTATCTATATAACAACATGCTGCCTGAATGTTTTATTCCTCACAAATTAAAGAAATATTTCCTGTTTGTTTTGTTGTTTGAGACAGGAACAGCACGTGTTGGACGACTTAGCAAGGCCACAGACGTGGGCTGGGACTCGCAGACAGCATCATTATGAATCTCCCCCCTTGCCCGCACCCCCGGTTTATGTCTATCAGTCTCCTCCTCCAGCTCCTCCTCCAGCTCCTCCTCCAGCTCCTCCTCCAGCTCCTCCTCCAGCCCCACAGCCTCCTCGAATCATCCAACACAATGTGAGAGAATGACTCGATGAATACCTTAAAGTGTAGGCTAACACTGGACCGAATTGATCCACGTTGAGAATTCCGATTTATTTATTTCTCAACACAAATATACTGTATATATTTTTTCTTTCTCTGCAGGTTCCACATCCGCCAGCCACCATCATTCAGCAGCTACCACTGCAGCAGCCGCTTATAGCACAGATTCCACCAGTCCAACCTGCTCCCTACAGATCCGGCAGCATTAAAGAGGGTACGTCGTTTAGAAAGTTTTTTTTCTTTCACAACCTTAAATGCAACTATAAATGGATAAAAAGTATACATCAATAAAACTTGTTGGTTGGAATAAACGATTTCTGGACGTGCTGTTATAGTAAAATAAATCAGTTTGGGGTGCTATCATTACCTGCGCTTTATCACACCACCCCATCACTGATTATTTTCCAGAAAGAACACACCTCTAAGTGTTTTATTCCTTACATTCATCATAAAACATGCACTAACTATTACACAAGGTTCAGTTGTTTTAACTGTTTTAGCAGTTTGTTAGCAAACCTTCACATCACGATGCATATAATGTATAATAGCGATCTTCTGTAATTACATTTTACCTGGCCAAGAAGTGATCTTGTGATTTCATGGTCTGTATCTAAGCCTCCTGATGCGATATCGATCCTCAGACATGGTGGAGCTGATGCTCATGCAGAACGCTCAGATGCACCAGATCATCATGCACAACATGATGCTGAAGGCGCTTCCTCCGACGGCCGCCGGCACGAGCGGGAGTCCTCCTGCAGGCCAGGTGACCTTTCACCTCTTATTCAATTCATTTATTTCATACTCAAAAGCTGCCCCGGATGTTAACAGCTTGACTATGACGTTTAGGAGAACTACGTGCGAGCCAGAGGAGGCGCCGTCCACCATCATCATCACTATGGGCCTCCGCCGCTCCCTCCTATTGGCTACTCAGCTTGGCCGTCTATGATGTCAGCACAAAGGGGAGGAGCTTATCAGCCATCCATTCAGCACATAACCGGCCCTGTAACTCTGCCTCCACTTAACACGTAAGTATTTTTTTTAACTTCCATCACCATTTTCCTTCCATGTTAAGTGGAAACCATGTTTTTGTTTTATTAACGTGAAAGAGAGAGAAAATACTGAAGCGGCTGAGGGAACGACTGTTTAGACACCGATACATTTATAATCATAAGTAAAGTATTACTGCTCATGTCCACTCTTTTGTTCTACTTTCCCTGAACTCTAAAGCGTTACTGTTGATGGACTGAAGACGAGATTTCCCCTTGGATTCTAAGGTGCGTTAAAGGACAGTTATTCATTTGATTTATTTAAAAACTATCATATATATAATATACCTCTACGCTGATTACCTGCCATTTATTTGTCCCAGCGTCCTGCACTCCTCTCGGGTTCTGTGAAGAAGAAATATATGCATATTTACATTCCTGGTTCAAATATTTGCATCTTTGTAAATCAATAATAAAATCTTTTTTTTAATGTTTGAAATTAATTTTTGATGAGGTGCTTATTTGTGCTTGGGCTAAATGAAATGTAAAATGTGTAACTGGATTTGTGTTACTGTATTACTGTGATTTCTGCAAAAAAAAAGAAAAAAAGAAGAAGAATATATTAATACATAAATAACTTTGTTACGTATTTAAAGCTATGCACATATACTGTTACAAGTCATTTGGAAATAATTTAAGGACATGATATAAAATGATAGTTGATGCAATGGGGTAGTTTATTTTTATTTTTATTTATTCATTTATTTGTGTTTATTATTATTACTTTTTTATCAATTTTAATATTATTTATTGTTTATCCAGTTGTATTTTGTTATATTGTTTACTTTTTATTCTAGCAAATATCCTCCACTACATCAATGCACTTATGCAACAGATGACCAGTGATTTGTTTCTTTCTTTATTTGTTTGCTTGCTCATTTGTTTATTAGTATTTGTGCATTTATTTATTTATTTGTTGGTTTATTAGGTTTTTTTTTAACTTATTGTTATATATAATTTTATTTTTTAAACAAATTATATATTTGTTATGTTGTTTACATTTTACTCTTGGTGAACATTGTCCACTGCGTCAGCACTCTTACGTAATACTTTTTTCTCTTTAAGTAATGACGTTTAAACGTCTTTCCCGAGGGATCCGAGTTGCCAGATCCGCTTTTTCACAGCAGCTGATAACAACTTCTGTATTGAACTTAATGTGTGTAATGTAGTTTCTGGGCATTTTGCATACATAACAAGGGGAAGATGGAGATAATACCAAGGGCACAGATAGACAGAAGACCTACAAGGGGTCCAAGAAAATTAAAACTATCTATAGAGAGTGCATTAACATGTTTTAGCACCCATGTTCCATCCCATTCTCAACAGTGTCAGATACGTCACTGTATGAATGAATATGTTTGTGTCAGTGAATTGATTATTATATCTATATAACTATTTTTCATTTCTGGCAATATATGTATTAATGTGAGACTTTAAGGAGTTTTGGTGAAAGCATCATTTAGGTTAACCATGTGTATTTTTATGATGCCTGGCTAAAATTCATTGAATGACATTCCTTTTAAATAATTACACACTCGTAGTTATAGTAATATAGCCATGATAGAATTTAAAAGCATTAGAAGGGACACATTTTTGAGTTTTGTTTGTGAATATGAAATTAATGCGGATTTTGTAAAGCACACACCTGGCAACCCGAAGCGGCGGGTAGTTGGCTAATCGTTATCCGAGGCGCGTGGCGGCTAGCGCGGCTCTGTTCGATTCCAGAAATGTGACTCTGACTCATTGATTCCAATGAGTCGATTCCAAGAGTCGACTCCACACCGTATTTTATTCTCGAATCCATTTCCAAACCATAGTACAGAAAAATATACACAGTAAGATAAACTGGGAAATAATGAATACAAACATAATAATATATCATGGTTAATACTATAAAAGACTTTGGATCTTCGGAGTTGAGTCTTTGATTCAGAATCGACTCTTTTGGGAATCGGCCCCAGGTCAAAATAACGTAGTAGTAAAGCTTGTTAGGATTGAACGGCGTGTCGCAGTTGATGTTGTGGTGAAGTTTGTAATTTTTAAGGATCCTGGCATTAACAAACAGGCGGGTGACTGAGTCCTCGTGGTGGTTTGTGATGTATGAATGGATAGTTGATGGACTGTCGTCGCTGTTTGTTCCGTTTTCTGTGTTTTCTGGAGGGAATTCGCCGAGCTGGCCTACGGACGGTAGCCCGCCGCCACCACCACCACGAGACGCGGTCACTTTTGAAACACAACAAAAACAACAACAACAGGAAAATTACCGCCCTGCCAAACGAAACTATCAAAGGTGAATCCTTATATCCTGTTGTTCCTCTTCTTAAGTTTTAATTTCTCTCAAATTAACACCAGGTTACCTTCAGTGCGTTAGCTAGCTAAGGATGGTTGTGTCCCAAGTGCCCCTCTGTCCCCTAAAGAAGTGCCCTACGGAGGCTACAGAAGGATTGCTTGTACAGCGCTTGTGCACGCGCTCTATGCGTCTAGCTGCGAGACTTTTGAGATCCAACCGTCGAACTAAGCTAGCTAGCTAGCAAACACAGGCTAGTCAGTTATAAAAACTAGCCGCTAGCCGTACTTATCTTGTTTTGTTTTTTTGTTTTTTTTAAGAAGCGTTGGCAGGTATTTAGGAAATTATTTAACCAGTTTATAGCAAAATGTCGCCAAACGGTAGCTAATTAAGTAGCGAGTTAGCTTAGCTCGAGCTCATGGATGAGCAAGCAGACGAGCATAGAAGCCGGATACGCTAGCATTTTTGTGCATTTAAAGATAAAAACGGATACATATCTGGCTAAATGAACTGAAGAATTAAAGTTAATCAGTGTTCACAGTTGAACAGCTTGATATAGATTTGTTTTATAGTGTGAAAGTTTCTTTAAAGTGCAACTGAATCAAAATTGGTGGGAGTTTTTTGTGCTTGTTTATCGGGGTTAAGATTTGGAAAATAGGGGAACATTTCAGAGGAGGGTTTTGTCAACTTGGGGCTGTTCAGTGCCAGAATGTCGCTGCTTCAGAATGAGAGCGTGATTTTGTTGTTGTAGTCTGTCTTCAATATTATTTCATCCATCTTTAATATTTAATATCACAGTTGAGGCAGCTGAAGGTCAACCTCAGATCGTACACCATAACTCCAAAAACATCATCCAGGTTACCGTTCCTCTCAAAGTGGACGGGCCCGTTAAACTATCCTCCATATTCAGCAAAGCAATAAAAGGAAATCCGTTAACATATGGAATCATATCGTGTCTCTCAAAATTTCACGTTTCGTGTGGACTTGAATGTTGACGTGACCTGATGTTACCGTTTCTGTTCTGTCTCACGCAGTGTCCACTCTCCTGATGGTGTAGCAGAGCACCTGGAAGTCAAAAGACCGAGACGGGGTAACTAGACATATTCGTGCGCTATTCAGAATTGACCCTATCCTTCAATTAGCCTGTTGTGACTTTATTAATTCAGTGTGATTTGTTAATTGGTTACCGGTCCTTTTGCAGATGTGATCGTCCGAATTGTCAAGAAGACTTTCGCCGGGATCGCAGGGCTGCTCCGTTTGCGACAACACAAGCCGCGTCATTATGAAAAAGAGAGAGATTGTAGAGGAACGCAGGTTTGTTGTCACCTGATTGTTCTGTCTGATTGTCATCTGGAGCTTTCACACTATATCTGAATTGCACCAAAGTGCTAAGTCTATTTTTAAATTATGTTCTTAAACCCAGATCGGACATGTTGCTCTAGTGGGAATTGACGAAATTCACAGCAACGGCCTAAATAAGTGGACGATTGGTGGGGATGTTAAAATGGGTAAGCACAGCGTACACTGTGGACGCCACTTTCTCATCCCGAAAGATCTTACAAGCTTTTCTGGTTTAAAATGAACCCTTTCCTGATTAATTGCTGTTAAACTGTTAAACCTCCACCGCATGAAACTTGTTTCCATTGAAATATTTGTGAGATTCTGGTGCTAAGTTGTTGGTTGGTCCAGTATTTCCATTAGAAGATTACAAGCGAAGAGCAAGATCATCTTTTCTCACTCACCATTTTCCAGCGACGTTGAACATCATGATGTTGATGCATACGCTGGACTCGGTGTCCCAGAATGCACTGCAGCTCTACGATGCACTTGTAGCAGTGACTCGGTTTGGCTAGTTTAAGAGATGACGAGCGCAATAGTATTGACGGCAGTGTTAGCATGGAAGTCGACGCTTTGGAAGCTGATCTGTTTGAGCGGAGTGTACAGATGAGAAGAGTAAAGTACTAAAGTGCCACTGCATCTTTATGTAGAGATGAAGCGAGAAGGGAAAAAAAAAAGCTCAGAATTACGAAATAAGTCTTGGACTTCAATCAAGGTCACCTGTTTCTTGTAAAGATTAATATTAAGTCGTTCAAGGTGGATTTTTTTTTTTACCCCCCATCGATCATCTTAAGGCAAATGTTGCTTAATGTTTCTGTACATCTCATCAGAGAAACAGAGAGAAATGGGGCTGAGTGGTAAAGAGAAGAGCGTGCCAAACTTCTGCGTAGGTGCCCAGCCGCTGATAAGGAAACTTGAGTGAGTATACCGAGTTCCCGGGATGCACTGACCTAATTTATTTTTCATTCTCAAAACAATACTGATATTAAACTTATTATGAATATCAGCCAGCGTATATACGATGCTGAGATTATATCAGTATGTCGATAGCTTTTAATTACATAAAGGTTGCTCTAACCCTATCCTGAAAGATTACATTAAGAACGTATGTTTATTTATTCATTTTCCTCCATAGAAGCGGATCGGTGTTATTTATGGGAAATCAGGACAGGCAGAGAGAGCGTCCACACAGGAGGTCACTGCACCTGCTGCCATCACGCCCTGTCCTCCCTGAAACGGGTCCCTCCGGCCGCGCACACAAACCCTGCCTCGCGGTGGAGGAGGTAGGGTACACGAGGCAGCCAGAAAGCGTACTTTTTAAACCCGTGGGCTCTAAGGGGTCCGTGAAGTATAGTCAGGCGGTACTCGATTATGTTTTAGGTGTTATATTTATTCTCGAGTTCTTACAACTGATCGCTTGAATGGAATGGGTTTAATCCAAGCCTTAACAAATAAAAATAAAAAAATGAAGTATGACTGTAAATAATGTCAATTTGAATATAATGGCAATTAATAAAATGTGTTAAAGTGGGAATTTCAATACATATCCGTAGGCAATGTTAAATATTATTGTACACATTTAAATTAATGATTAAATATTATATTAATCAGTCCCTCCAGGACTTCGCGATCACAAACTATTCTGAGAATATCCGCAAAATCAAGCATTTTTGGCCACAACAATCACAAAAAACTCTTCGAAATCCAAATAAGTCTTAATTAATAATAAATGTTTTCATCCATTATTATTATTATTATTATTATTATTATTATTATAAGCATTTGTATATTAAACGTTTATGCTAAATATTATAGGTCACATTTAAATAAAACTGTACTGATTAAGTCTGTAGAGATTTTATTTGTTTGTTTGTTTGTTTTTGGGGTTTTTTAAACAGTTGAAGGAGTCTCTGTTTATTTTATCTGTATTTACCTTAAACTGCACACTCATATGGAATCCTCCTGTGTTTTAGGCCCTGAAGGAAAGCGACAGAGAGCATTACAGAAAGCTGGTGGAGATGGTGTCCGAGAAGTACTCAAAGAATAAACCCCTGCCGTTTGGACGAGTGAAACCGGCAATGTAGGAACATTTCAAAATGATTGTATTGGTATTATTTCTTCTTTATTGTTCAGTATACATGAAGCCATTTTCACTAAAAGAAAAAAAAAAAACCCTATTGAAAATTGTCGATTCTGCGGTTTTTCCTCCTTATTCATTGTGAGCATAGCTGGTTGTACCATGTGATCTTTTACACACACACACACACCTACACACCTACACCTGAAGCGTCACGAGTCTGCAAAAGTGAAAATGGCTCATTAACGGTTCTAACTTCTGTTTTTAGCACAACTTTTCCCCATGGCCGTACTACTCCTGAGATCAGCAAACCTACACCAATCAAAGGTGAGTACAACTAAACCTTTCTTGCTTCTTCACACACATGCAGCATATTGGTTATTGTGACCCCCTTATTAATTTGTATTCTGTATATTCATAGTGAACCCTCATGCACCAATGTGGAGGAATTCCACTTTAATAAACCATGTAAAGGACAGGTACAATTTTTTTTTTTTTTTTTTTTTTTTTTTTTTTTTTTTTTTTTTTTACAATGTTTTCCCAAAGCCTTTCCCCCCCCATGCGTTATTTTTAAGCTTTTTTTTTTATTATTTTTTTTTTAAATGAGGCTTATTTGTCACTTGCAGTGCACCAGTCAGCGATGTTGGGAGAAAGAAACCAGACCAACCTTCGAATAAAAACAGGGTACACAGTATTTGCAACACTTCGATCTCACTATATAACAAGGTCCTTGAGTAGTACTTTGGCTTGATGTCTGCGTCTCCTTCCCTTTCTCCTTCTCTCCAGCCAATAGACGTGGATCTGTCCGTCGAGGTAGAAACCCGGCTGAACCTGAAGGACAGAGACACTGCTGCGGTGTGCCAGTCAGCACTGCAGACCCGCTCTGAACCTCTTTTTGATGCAGGGAAGCACCTGGAGGAGGAGTTTCCCAGACTGACCAAGGTAAACCTGCACTCCTCGTTAACTCATTAAAACTATCGTGCGGAACAATACACATAACGGGTGAAGATGAAGAAGCAATTATTTGTCTCATATACAGTACAGCACAGTGAAATTCTTTTCTTCACGTATCCCAGCTTGTTAGGACGTTGGGGTCAGAGTGCAGGGTGGAGCAGGGAGGGTTAAGGGCCTTGCTCAAGGGCCCAACAGTAACCCAGAGCCTTAACCGTTGAGCCACAACCGTTGAGCCACGGGGATGTGCCGTTATAGAAAAATAATCATCGACTGAGCTAGGGTTACTGCTAGAGGATATTATCCACACACAATAACAGCACATATTGAAGTGTTTTATTCCTCTTATAAGCACAGCGTTAAACTTTTATAGTAATTAAAGAACGACACCTCGTAAAACTTAATCTACACCTTTTCTTATCTTTTCCGTCTTGTACGCCATTTGGGTCTTGATTATTACCAAAAGTGTATGTGTGCGTGCGTGTGTGTTTGTATGAATGATTCATTGCAGGAGATGCAGCAGGAGGTGAGTGCTGCTCTCTCACAGAGAGATCCCGACCTAATCCTGAGCAGCGCTTTCAAACTGCGCATCACACAGAGAGATCTGGCAACCCTACAGGAGGGCAGCTGGCTCAACGACGAGGTAAAATTTAATCAATTAATAAAACATTACATGACATCACGAGTGTAAAATTTGTATATTGGTCTAAGTATTTAAGGAATTACACTTGGGGATCCTGCTGTTATAGGAAGATAATCAGTGACTGGGTGGTGTGAGAGGTGGTGTGGTGTGTGTTATTTTGCTCGTCAACGATTAGAAAGCTTAATTTATTAGTGAACAACACATCTTGCATTGTAACTGTTAATAGTTAGATTTAATGTTGTACGTTATAGCTACAATAACTGGTTGTGCTCTCTCTCTCTCTCTCTCTCTCTCTCTCTCTCTCTCTCTCTCTCTCTCTCTCTCTCTCTCTCTCTTTCAAAAGAGTCAGTTTGTCATTTTACTGAGATACCAGAAATCGTAAACTCTTCAGTCCTGAAGACTTTCCTGTGCTGCAGAACTTTGCAAAGCACCGTGACTGTTACAACTGAGACTCCTTCTGTAAATGTTAAATAAATGTCTCTTAACCAAAAACATCACCACATCACCAATTATACGTTTTACTTTGTTAAACAACACATTTTTTAAAATTGATGTATTTTTAAACCATTTATTATTGGTTTTAGATTATGTGGAATGTCTGCCGTACAAGTCTGTGTATGAGCTGTTACTATGGAAATGATAACATATTATAAAGAGTGCATTAAAGTTAACCTATCGCTCATGTTACAGCAGGAACTACTGTCTGAGCCGTGCTGTTATACGAAAATCACGCGCACCTTCCGTCCAATCAGATTGGAGAATTCAGTAACGGGTTTAATGGAATGTAATCATTACTGTTAGAGTTGTATAGAAGTACATTAATCCTTTCTCTCTCTGTCTGTCTGTCTATCTGTCTGTCAGGTGATCAATTTCTACCTTAACCTGGTGATGGCACGGACGGAGCAGGAAGCTGGCGGGAGGAAGGTGTACTGCTTCAGCACCTTCTTCTTCCCTAAGCTGCACGGGGGCGGCCACGCTGCCGTGCGCCGCTGGACCAAGGCTGTCGACCTCTTCCTCTACGAAATCATCCTCATCCCCCTGCACCTGGGGGTCCACTGGTCTCTCGCCGTGAGTCATTTTCTTTAAACATTCTCACATGCTGGGTTGCAAACTTGCTCGGTTATAGCTTTACAGAATGAGCTGAGTGGATTCTGATTAATAAGAGTAAAACAGCTAGGTTTTTATTATTATTTTTTTTTAATTACATTTTTCTCATCTAGGTTGTTGACTTCAGAGCGAAGTCTGTGAGGTCATACGACTCCATGGGTCAGAGGCATGATGATATCTGTAACCTGATACTGTGAGTGGCCAGACTTGGCTTCTATGGAAACGACTCGCACACCTTGGCTGACTGCTTGAATTTTTATTTATTTATTTTATTTATTTTTTGTAGAATGTACATGAAGGAGGAGTACGAGGTCAAGAAAGGCAAAGATCTGGAAATCTTAAAGTGGACGGTGACTAGCTTGCGAGCCACTGTAAGCTTTAAGCAGGATTTTTTAAATGTATAACTTTATCCTCTTTTTTAATGTATTGACTATGTAAATTTCTGGGGGGGAAAAAAAAAATATATATATATATATATATATATATATATATATATATATATATATATATATGTGTATATATATATATATATATATATATATATATATATATATATATGTGTATATATATATATATATATATATATATAGGAGGTTCCTCAGCAGAAGAACGGAAGTGACTGCGGGGTGTTCGTGTGCAAGTATGCTGACTACATCGCACGTGGACGTCCCTTTACCTTTAGACAGGTAACACACACACTTGTCTGATATTGGCCTATAAATAAGTGTTTCACCCATTTGTAGTCTAGCACACAGGAGCAGGGGTGTAGGATCTGGATTAAACAATGTCATGCTAGCTAGCAGATGGAGAGCAGGAACAGCCACATCACTGTAACTTATACTAAAAGTACTTATCTTTGACAAGATCCAGACACATACACAGACAACATTGGCTTAAACACGTACCGAGTTCTTCATTTGACAGTCCTGCAGTGCAAAACAATGCTGCTCTTTTATTTATTTGCATGTCATTTTCATACATGACTAGTTGATGATGCTCGGAGCTGTAACCTAGCTCAGTTCCTTTCCACTGCATTTTCTCTTTATGCCAAAACCTTATGACCTATGTTTCATGTTTAAAAAAACAAAACAAAAACATGTTCAGACCTGCCAACCTTCACACACTTTGTATAGGAGCTTAGAGTACACTGCTGTAAGTTATCACCAAAAACAAAGAAGCTAAAAGGCAGTCGTATTTTTCCTTCAATAAACAGCGAAAGAGCCGGTTGCCATATGAATTTTTAATGATTGACATAGGTGTTTTGAGCTATTCAATATTACCTCACCCCCTGGAAGCCCCGCCTCCTTCCCACATCTCACATCTCTCATCTTGACTCCCACTTGGCAAGGCTCCATCTTTCGATGTGCATGACATAGATAAAATTAAACACATTTACAGAGAATATCAGTCAACTATATTATTTTATTATTATTATTAAGGATGCACCGAAATTTACGGTAATAATTAAACAGTGAAAACTGTCGGATGGATTGACCCGTATCAAGGTTTATACAGGAGATTTGTAAAGGTCTATATCCAGTATCCATTGCCTTTTTGTCTCTGCGCAGTGTCACATGCCGTATTTCCGTAAAGTGATGACCTGGGAGATTCTGAATCAGAAGCTGCTACAGCAGTAGGACGGGGGAGAGGAAATACGAACTGAACTTGACTTGACCAAAGCACCGGACCACACAACGTTCATCCTCCACGTTTCTCTACAGACGTCTGCTTGTCTGCTTCTGTTCCACCCTCGACCCCGTCCGGTTTGTTTAGGCGGATAATGGTGTTTAAATCACAGGTGTGTCTCTGTGGATTCAGAGGAATGAAGGTTTGTGTTAGACGGTGAGTCACATAATCAGTACATGGAAGGTTTTTTTTTTGTTGTTGTTGTTTTTGTTCTAACTGCTTTGTTAATGAAGCATTTGTCATTCCTAGATCTGTCTTATCGCCCCTAGGGGTGTACGTGTGTGTATGAGGCTATTGTGCTCCTTCTCTTGACTTTGAGATGTGATTAAAGGAGTATTTGAATGTACACTAATGTAAAGAAGTGCAGGGCGGTCATTTTACCCCCAAGTGGGCTGAACCTATCGTAGTATTTTTTTTTTTTTTTTTACCACCAAGTTTGAACAAGGAAACGAAGGAAGAAAATTATGTATTTATTCCCACAAGAGAGAGAGAGTCTTAATTCAATTGGATGTAAAAAAAAAAAATGTTTGTTTTTCTTTCATAGCGATCACAGGCTATGACTGAAGTGAATATATGTGAGAATTGACGGTACCTGAGCTGCGTGTTGCAGTGAAAGCAGCAGTATTTATTGCGTGTGGTTGAGTCCAGAGTGCCTTGACGATGGCTTTTTGTCCGCATTTTTTTTCTAAATCTACAGGAGTCAAATAGATTTACTAAAATACACTACTTGAGTGCTACTGGAGGTGTGTGTGTGTGTTTGCCTGAAATGAGACATTACTGAGGTATGTACAATATGATGAGTGTGTGATGACAAACGGATACCTGTTTTTATATATTCGACTTGGATGATATGCTATATTTGTAATGCAAGTATTGTTTGTTTGTTTTTTCCAAACTGGAAGTGTAATGAATGCCAAACAGACATGGTTATGGCTATGGGTTTAGTTCTCTAATAGTGCATGGTCAAGGAAAGCCCTTTAAAAGGAGCAACAAGTAGCATTATTTATCTCTGGACTGCCAATTGTATTATTGCATTACGCAAAACAGCACTTCCCCCCCCCCCCCCCACCTTCCAAAAACACGCCAGTAGGTGGATTGATGATGTTATATTGCCTGAAGGTGCATGTATGTGTGTGCATGGTGTCCTGCCATGTACTGCTGTCCCATCCAGGGTGTTTTCCTGCTTCGCTCGCAGTATTCCCGGGATAGACTCCGGATCCACCGTGTCCCTGATCCGGTTTACTGAAGATGTACGTATGAATCAGTATATTTGTTTAATGCCTGGCTGTTTCAGAATCCGTATACAGCAACATTTTCATGACCTTCATCTCTCACCACCGTGCAACATTCCTTGTTCTACATGTGCGACATGCTTTAATCCGAATATTTCAGATTTTATTGAAAATGTTTGCTCCTTTTTGCTCCTTTCTTCTCTAATGCAAACTTTTATTTATGACCTGACACTTTTGTTTGTTTAAGCTGGACTTTTCGTGTAATCTGACTTGTTTGTGATGTGTAAGATTGAGGTGTGTGTGTGTGTGTGTGTGGGGGGTTTATAAGTTTAACTGAGATTTCGAGGCCTACTGTATATGCGCTGTTTTTTTTGTTGTTGTTCATGCAGAATGTTGTTGTTTATTTTTATAAATAATAAAGTACTGGAGGGGAAAAAATTCTTCTTTTTTTTTTTTTCTGACTGTTCTTTTCTAATGCCTGATTGAGATTCACAACCTGCTGCAAGCCAGCACTGAATGTAGAGCAGGAGTTTGCACACCCTTAGGGATGCCTCTTTGTTTCCTTTCCTTCTTTCCATAACTCGCTTCTTATCTCCTTCCTATGAGGACATGAGGCAGAGGTACAAGCAAAGAGGAATCCGGGTTGAATGTATTTGCAGAATGAAGCATCCTGGATGTCCTTGCACTTAGTGTAACGAAACAGCACATACCAATGGCGATATGATCACTTAATCAATAAACATTAATAAAAATATTATCAAATGCTTGTTTTAGTCTACACCAATTTATACTATTAATACATAGTGTTTTTTTTACTTGGTTTTTATTTGTACCCACTGTATAAAATGACACTTCTATTTTGTATTAGTACGTCTTCTTGCACGTCGTTGATCTAGAAGTGTCCTGTCTCCTCTATCAAAAAAAGGACACATGCTGAAGGATGCAGAATTATCGATTATTTGCTTTTTTCCCCTGCCTAGAAACCATGGGGTGTGCAAAAACCTTTGCACTGCATATTAGATGTACTGACTGTATTTCACCACGAGGTGGCGCTGTCAAGTATGTTTCATGATACACCAGCCCTTCTGTTGGACAGAACAATTAATCGAGCCAACTATATGTTTATTAGTATTTAAAAAAAAAAAAAAGACATGACAGATAAATAAAACATTGACAATACACATCAAACTCCCCTGAATGAGCGGTAAACACGATCACACACACACACACTGCATTCATTTCAACTAACACAGAATTCCAGCACAAGACTCGCACTCCAGAAATGAAATGAAATGGGAAAAAATAGCCGTAAGATAATTTAAAAAAGCAACACACACACACACACACGGTCACCTTTTCCGGTGTGGAGAAAAGGTTGAATAGGAAAAAAATGTTAATGATTCTGTTGCAGATGTGGTCAGGGTGTTTGTGGGTATCCTAAAAATTCATAACATTTCATATTTTTTTTCCCCCCCAAATGACCAAATTTGCAGCAATTATGTATTCCAAAAAACAAAACAAAAAAAGCACAACTTTTTGTTTGTATATGTATATTTTTGTATATTTATGTGAATTTTACATTTTCTCTAGAGGTCACACTATTAAAGTGTGTTTTGTAAGGAATAAAATACTTTGTGTCACGCTGTTGTAGGAAAACAATCAATAATTATTATTAATAATGGATTATTTTCCTATAACAGGGTGTCCTAAAGTGGTTAATTCCTATGCTATACCGCAGCAATTTGATTACAAATTTATTTCTAGACAAATTGAGATTTCTTACACACCCAGAATGTTCTGCTTGATGTACAGCAGGTAACCGGTCTCTGACGCTCACTTTAGTAACCTTTCCCCTGTTTGGGTTTTCACTGTTAAACCTGCCCTGAATTCGGAGTGGAAACAAAAACACGACCCAGTTCTCACCTGAAATAAGACCGCCCACTTCCTGCCCTGCTCTCACACGGTCCACTGGTTAATTTATCGCCATCTTAATTATTCACACACCCGTGTGTGTGTGTGTGTGTGTGTGTGTGTGTGTGTGATGGAGACTTCAGCAGCTGGTGATCATGGGAGTGTAAGAGGATCTACTGTCTCGCATGCGATATCTGAGAAAGATCTGGACTGGTGTGTAAACAATACGATGAGCACCGTTGTTCTAGTAACAAGTTCTAATGAAGACCTTTCAAAAAAAAAACATTTTTTTTCATGATGAAGGACAGACTGTTATAAATGGCAGTTATGTGAGGTTGTGTTTATCAGGCTGACGCCTAGTCCTGTACTAGATGTAATACTGAAGCTCCGTTGACAACCTTTTTTTTTTTTTTATTTCGAGAAGAAGAACTTTTTCTGCTTTTATCCCCAAGTCTCTCCTTTTTTTCAGTGTTTAATCTCAGCTGAATACTGTAGATTTGTACCTAAGAGCTGCTGCTGTAATCATAAAGACTGTCCTGCGCTCATGTACTACATAATGAACATCCTGTAAACACACTCCGTACTGTTTGTCTTTCCTCTTCTACACTTGTATACAGTAATGATTTATAATCCCACTATCCGGTTTCACCCAGAAGGTGATGGGTTCCATTTTGAGTCTGATTCCTCACCAGGTTTCTCTCAAGGAACCTCTGGCTTGTTCATCTGGATTTCTGCAAAGCTTGATAAAAGTGTTATACAACTTAAACTGAATTGAACTGAAGACACACGTGGAATTTTCAAGTACCAGACGCCTGGTGCCGTCCTAACCCTAGATCTTTTCTAAATATAACCTGCGTCCGCATTCTGTATTTCTTCAGTACGTGGAGTCCTCACCGTAAGCTTTTGTGCCACAGGTCGAAGCATGGCACGGCGTGTAGGCGCACATACTTCTGCCCACCAGAGGAGCACTCGAGGCAGCCGTAGACGGTCTCCCGGCGCTGGTGGGAATTGCTGCAGAGAGCACACAGGCCTTTGGGGATGTTATGGTTGAGCAGGTTGACTCGGGTGTGCTTGTCCTCACGCAGGTACGACGTGGACAGGTCAGTCATGCTGGCCGCCTTCTCGTAGTAATCCGCCACGTCGTCCATGTACAGGTCCGAGTGCGTGAGCTCTTCGAACGTCCTGTCGTCTGTGATAGGGAAGGAAAGTGAACCATAGTGAAGCTTGATGTGCTTGTTCTACTTTGTTCAACGCTAATTAACAATTATTTTTAAAGTCTTATCTATTACATATACAGATATATAGTACTGTGCAAATGTTTCAGGCAAAGAAATGCTGTAGAGCAAAGATGCCTTCAAAATAATGAAATTAAGTTTCATTAATTTCTACATTTAAAAAAAAAAAAAATACCGTAAAGAGCAGTAAACAGTAGTAAATGAAACAAAATCAATATTTGGTGTGACAAAAAAATAAAAATTGAAATAAAAATAGTCGTCTCCGGTACAATTAGTGCAGTTTTATAAGGAAATGATCTGGTAAGTTTTATTGAGCATCTTACAGAACCAGACACAGTTCTTCTGGACACTTTGACTTTCGCACTCGCTTCTTATTTTTGCAGCGAAACCCAGCAGCCTTCATTGTGTTTTTTTGTCTGAAAAGTGTCTCTTACATAATCTGCTGCTTTCTTTAATGACATACAAACATTTTTCTGTAACATTTCATTTTGTGCTAGAAAACTAATGTTTGGGAATCTAAAATGTTTTTTGTACTGACTTGATAATGTAGAAGTCATAAAATAAAAAAAAAAATCTATAACAAAGTTTGTGCTAAACAAATAGGGTGCCTAAAACTTTTGCACAGTACTATATATAGAAATACTCCAAGTGTTGCTCGGACACGCTACAAAATTTGACGAGCCATATGAAATCATGTGTGGAATTTGCCAAAAGACACATTAGAGACTCTGCAAATGTGGAAAACGTGGTTCTCTGACAAAAATGTAATGTTCTGGCCCTGGCAGAAAGTGCTACGTTTGGCAGAAACCCAACACTGCTCATCACCCTGACAACACCATCCCCATAGTGAAGCATGGTGGTGGGAGCATCAAGTTGAGAGTTACACTTGTCCTCTTGGTTGCTTTTCTGACTAATCCCCAATTTACCCAGTCACTATTTTTAAAGTTTAGGACACTTTTCTGGAATTTTGTCCTAATATTCTGGGGTCTTCCAGGAACAGGTGTATTTTCCTCCCACTTCAATATTATGGGCTGTTTTTTTTGTAGAACTATTACATACATACTGTACATATACATACCCAATTAGCTCCATTTCAGTTCCAGGTTGTAACATGTAACACTATAAAATGTGAAAAAGCTCAAAGGGGGGTGAGTACTTTACCAAGGCATAGTATATACGACATGCCTACATGCCATGAGCGGGATTATATCACCTATCATCAGTTGTAAAAGGCCACTTATCACGTTACCTGCTCTGAATGGGTTTCCATAAATGATTCCTGAGAGGAACCTTCGTAGCCTTCCGACTGAAAACCTGCCGATGAATCCTCCGAGCTGCTCACGCATCTGTTCTCTCTCAAAGCCTCCAATGGACTCCGGTGCTACACAGATATCTGTGCAGAGGAAGTAAATTCAGGTTGGAGGAGATAACTATTGAACATTATGCATATATTATGCATCCTTTTAGTGCACGTTATGCCACTGAGAGCATATGATATGCAGAGGCTGGTGATTTATAGCTCATATAACGTAAGTGATAACTTTACAAACTTTCACAGACATTTCACAACTTTTAATGTAAGCATAAATGGATAAAAAGTACCAAGGCGTCCATCAAGTCGCACGTAAAGGTCAAAGATGCTGAAGGCTATGGTGGTGTGGGCGGGAATTACAATGGCTTTGTCACGGCCTCTGGGATTATGGATGTCGTCTATCTGAAACTATAAGAGAGATGTGTGTGTGGGTGTGATACCATATGTTCACACACATGTCTTTCTGATTGTGTGCACATGTTTACCCGCATGGTAGCCCCGTGCATGCCAGCGTGGACGGTGAGAGAACACTGTCGCGTGGTGCGAATACTCTCCATGACGACGCACAGCACGGTCCGCCCGCTGTCCTTAGACTGACGGATCAGACAGTGATCCAGGTCGACTTTTCTGGAGAGACAAAGAGAGAGAGAGCGCAAATACATTAGGAAATAGATATAGACAGATGAGTGCCAAAGTTTGCACACCCCTGCTTCAAAATACATTTAATACAGGACTGATTTAATACAATAATATTTTGGGTATGTATATATTAGTTTTATATATATATATATATATATATATATATATATATATATATATATATATATATATATATATAGAGAGAGAGAGAGAGAGAGAGAGAGAGAGAGAGAGAGAGAGAGAGAGAGCTAGATATATAGATATATAGATATATATATAGAGAGAGAGATAGATATATAGATAGATATATATATATATATATATATATATATATATATATATATATATATATATATATATATATATAGAGAGAGAGAGAGAGAGAGAGAGAGAGAGAGAGATAGATATGTATATAGATATATAGATATATAGAGATATAGAGATATATAGATATATATATAGATAGATATATATAGATATATATAGATATATAGATTATAGATATAGATATATATAGATATAGATATATAGATATATAGATATATATATATAGATATATATTAACTCATCTGTATCTCCAAGTAACATGAATAATTAAAAGACTTCAACAACATTTTCATAATTCCATCATTAAAAAAAAGTCACAAGTCATTATCATATCCAGTACCTCGAGTTCAGCTCCCGTAGTAAGGTCGGAACCTCCACTTCATGTTTGGTCACAACCCCAAAGGACGCTTTGACCGCCACGGAGTCCGAACCGCTGATGTTGACGCCCACTTCGTGAATCAGGTGGTTGCCCAGACGCCCGTTTAGAGACACGTCTGACTTGTCTTCATAGTTGAGAAGCTGGTAAGAGGACACTCCTAATATAGAGAAAGTGCTCGGGTTACACACCTCTTATAATAAATTCACACTTCAGATCTGTTTGCATCCCGTATTATGTTGTAACGATGTGCTAATGTACATGATTAACGGCAGCCTGGAAGTGCAAAAAAAACACATTAACAAATCCAAAATCACAACAAAACCAAAACTAGGTTGCTGTTGTGTTTTGGTTTTTTAAAGTGCTAATGTATTTTAAGGTGGCCTGTAAGTGTGAAAAATTTTTAATAAAACATCAGTGCAACATTAACAAACTATGCAACTGTGTAAAACCGAAACATGTTGCTGTTACTGCTGTTCTTGGTTTGTTTTTTTGCATGTTTTTTCTGAAAAGTTTCAGAATTATGCTGTCCTGTTATTGGTTTTGTTCATTTTTTCTTACAACCCTAGGTCACCAAAGAGTAGTTCACTGATTGTATCATAAAACCTGACTTTATCACATACTATGTGCAACATTTTCAATCATCGGAATACCAGAAACACACCAGACATAATCATAACACCATTTTAACACGCACTTCGCTTCTTCAAAACTGTTACCTGCAGTGATCTCCTTTTCTCCCACAAGTATGTCCTTGAGCGAGAATGGTGTCGAGCCATATTTGTTCTTTTTCCAGAAATACCTCCTCCTTTTCCTGGTCACCAGGCTGAGGGGCTGATATCGGTCGGCCTCGCTGAGGCTCGGGACGGGAATCAGCCGCCCGGTGTCCCCCACCTGCTTCACAAAGTTCTTAGTGGCTGCTGCGAACATCTCAAAAACTCATGACTCGACACGTTGAATCAAAGCAACAGTAGTCCCTCTGTAACTTTTAGTGTTGGATGGTATCAATGGTCTCGATATGTGCGGCATTTTGCTTCCAGGAGGCCGAAGCAGAGGAGAGGAGAGAAGAAAGAGAAAGAGAATGTCCTTGGCTGCTCAGGCACAAGTGATAAATAATGAATAGGCCAAAGAAAGCTGATAAGCCTGTCCTGTCAAATGGCTTGTGTTCTTCCATGTCTCGCCTCGTCAGCTTTAGATTGCATCAAATCATTTAACCTACATCATGGCTACATTAAATGTTTCTTAATACGAAGAGTTTATTACATGTATATTTTGGAACCAAGCCATGTTGCATGTAACAAACAGTCCAACTGTGAGAACTAAGACGAAGCAATGTCAGTTTAATTTGGGGAAGAACTCAAATGACTATGAAATCCATTGTTGATTATTTTCCTAAAACAGCACATCACTGGGTGTTTGATCCCTTATATAATAGTATATAGTATATTTATGTTAGCATGCAGAAGATTATATGTCTAAAGAGAAATATGTAACGATAAAACAGATCTCTTCTCCTGTGGGAATATCATCTGTAACATCTGCTTAAGGAAAATGTTAGATATAAGATCACTGGCCTGTTAAACTAATGAATATGGACACTAAGGAAATGCGTAATATCCTGCTGTCACAAGATGTACTTACAGAACTATAAGTTCAGAGTTCAGAACTGAGACGTTACCTTCCTAACAGATTTATACATGGGGAAAAAATACACGGTAAATTATTTTATATAGGATAGCACTAGAGAGTAATTATAAATCTTGTAAATGTAGATGAATGACTACGCCGTATACCCACCGCCGAGTGCTGGCCTTTTACAACAACACCCCATTCTTAAAAGGGCAAAGATCCCCTATTTATGGAATAAGTGGCTCACACATGACCTCATGTGGCTCTCCCTGTAATTTCACTATTGGGTGGAGAAAAGTAAAGTCAAATCCTGTTTGAGGAACATTTTGCAACATCTGTGTGTGTGTCTGAAAGAGCGCTCTCACAAAGCGGTGTCTGTACGGAAAACAAGCAGAGTTTACACTGCTTCATTGTGGTCTACGTCTGGAACATCCCTGAGGTCAGAGCGTTAGTCGGGCGGCAATGACGATAACAACAGTAAATAGGTGTGTGTACTCTGCAAGTTAGTTAACCCGGAACAAATTACCTAATTTAGTACACTCAACAACTAGGAGGAAAAGAGGGAATTGTGGGATGGAAAGTCCGGGCTGTTCATGTCCAACGTTGCACAGGAGCTATTTAGAAAGCAAGATCGTAGAGAGATCGGCTGTGAGAGAGGTTGTGCCTTTTGGAAGAGATCAAGTCCAACCAAAATAGCCACAAGTTCTAATAATGCCTGATAGCCTACTTTTTTTTAAAAAGTGGTGTGCAGAAACTATGCTGAAAATAACTACAGGTCAAACCATAAGAGTCTGAGCTCAGCTGAATGTTTCCTTTGAAAAGTCCCCTGAGCTTAAGGATGACATGGAGCGAGCTGTGTTTACAATCCTCCACATGGATCATCAGATGCGGTCACTGGGCCATCACCGTTGATTATGTAGGAAGGAGCGCCCAAAAAAAAAAAAAAGTTGATCTTCAGGTGCACCTGAATTTATTTTGTGAATTCAATTCAATTCACTTCAGTTTTATTTGTATAGCGTTTTTAACAATGGTCATTGTCCCAATGCAGCTTTACAGAAATATATAAACTCAGGATATAGATTTTAAATGTATACGAATTTATCCCCAGTGAGCAAGCCAGAGGCGATCGATCATACGCTGGCTAACAAACACACATATGTGAGCAATAAAACACTCATGGAAGTGCTGTTATAGGAAAATTATCAACAACAGGGTGATATGTTGCACTTTTATCCGTTTATAGTTACATTTAACGTTATGGAACGTCCATGGAACAAGATAGTTCCTGTTCTTGCTTGTGTTGTAGCAGCTGTAAACAGTCGTTCCCTCACAACCCTCTCTATTTTCTCTCTCTCTTTAAAGGTGCAATAGGCGAATTTTTGTTTTAAATTTCTTATTTATTCAAATAACCTGAAAGATGTGTACAACTGTAGAATGTGATTTTTAAAAAATATTGGTTTAGGCCATGGCCTTAGCAGAAATGTATTCCAAAACCCATTATGGAAAACTGACTTCTGCTGAGGAATGCTTGTTTGTGTTTGGATGGGCCATTTGGTCTGTCAGTCATTTTATAGACACTTGACTCTAAGGGCCACTGTAGATCCTGGAGGTGGAGCTTCTTGAACATGGGCAGGAATAGGGGAGGGCTCAGGGAGTAAAAAACTCATTCAAATGTCGAACCTATGTACTTAAAAATTAGAGACCTAATCTTGGTTTATAATAATGCATGTTTTAAGTTAATAAGAAAAATAACGCAGCTTGTCATGTTACTGAGGAACCTCAAAACATAAACTCCTCTGTCCTAAACATGTCAGAAAACAGAAAAGTTACAGCTTTACCCCTGACTGTTACAAAGCGCTGACACTGGATACTCCTTCCATAAATGTTTAATAACCGTCTCCTCACAGAAAACTTCACCATGTCAACGATTACACACATTATTAAATAATGTGTGTAATTGTTACTATAGACATGATAATGTATTAGAATATAAATTTGTGATTTGTCTTGCAGCTGGAACTACTGTCAGAGCTGCTGTTATCGAAAATTAATCAACACCGTCTGACCAATCAGATTCGAGAATTCCAAACCTCTGCGGTATAAAGGAATTTAACACACCATCTGTAAACATGACCTCCATTTCTGTTCCTGTCATTACAAAGCTGAAGAAAAATAGGTTAGGTTTTAAGATTATCTAATGATGTTTTTTGCAGGTTGACACCAAGCATGGTTTATGCAGTGCAAAAGTTTGACACCCCCCCCCCCCCCCCAATGGTTTTTCAGGTGGAAAAAAGGAAAATGTATGACTATTATAGAGTTTCTTGTATAAAATAATTTAATAATTTGACAATTTTAATAACTAAATGTCCTGCAACCAGATAACAACTGAAACATAAAGACAAAATTCAGACAACATCTGCGAAACCGAACAAACTGTAAATACATATATATATATATATATATATATATATATATATATATATATATATATATATATATATATATATATATAGAGAGAGAGAGAGAGAGAGAGAGAGAGAGAGAGAGAGAGAGAGAGAGAACCAGGATGTTGTAGCATGCTTGAACGCAAGCTGAGTTTAAATAGTAAAAGACGCAGTGGCAGTTAAAGACCCTGCAGTGAGTTAGTAAGAAAACAGCATAACGACTCATGGATGATTTGAACAGGGATTCATCTGATGTGAGTCCCAAATCCACCGAGCCCCTGAATATCCTGGACATCACAGCTGCTTTTCTCCTCTTCCACTCGCGTACCCTCCCTCAGTCTGTCTGTGGCCTGAGCTCCGGATGCCGGGTGATATATCTACATCCTTTATCACTTCACATACAGCCGTTTTTGGCATCTCTAGGCATTAAGGAATACACAAAAACAGCACACAAAAACAACTCCATAAAGAAATCTCTAGGAAATACGGGTCAATTTACTAAACAGCTTAAGGGATAGTTTTAACTTGTTGCGTTATCCAAATCATAACAATATAATATTATATATAATTTATTGATCTTAAACACAAAAGGACCTTTTTAAAAAATGCAGACCTAGTTTCAAAGACCTGGTCTCAAAATGACCGCCGCCCCCTGAAAGAATTACAACACATATGCAATGTCTGAGAAAGTTGGAGCCACTTGTAGAGAATCTTGGACGACTCTTCCATGCAGCAACATTTCAAGTTGCTTTGTATTGTTAGGTTTGTTTTTGTGGGCTGTGATTCAGTCCACAAGCTTTCAACACGGTTTAAATCAGGAGACTAAAATGGTACAAAAGATTCATTTTTTCCCCCCCAAAAAACATTTCTGTGTTCATTCGGTTGTGTCTGGAGTCATTCACGTCTGCGAACGTTTCACATACAGCCAAGTATAACCTCCTGGCAGAAGCAGCCAAGTTTTATTCTAACAAGAGGTGTATTCAACTAAATTTTAGCAGTCCAGTTACATACTATTTCTTGCGTACTTGCGTTTACTGGCTCTGCTACAGTGTTTTTTTTCCAAGTACTCGTTTATCCTCTGAAATATGGGCTCTCCTGCTTCCTCTGACCTCCCAAAAGCATGCGGCAGGTGGCTGGGTGACTCAAAATAGCCCCTAGGTGTGAATGTGTGTGAATGTGTGTGTGATGTAATGGTGTCCTTTCTAGGGTGTATTCCCGGATCATTCCCAGGATATGCACTGGATCTACTGCAGTCCTGACCAGGATAAAATGGTTACTAAAAAGGAATGAATGAATGAATGAATGAATGAATGAATGGTTTTGTCAGACGTTTTTAAGAGAAAATACTATTGTATAAAATTGTTTTAAATCATTTTAAGCCATTCGGTGTAATGTTTATTCTATATTGTGACCTTTGTTTTGAAGGGTGCCAATAATTCTGGACGACTGTGTTATTAAACATTTTAAAATGAACTTACACAGTGTTGACTTTGTAATTTTGACTCTGCTGCTTGGGTAAGTCGTGTAAATTGACCAATTTTTCAAGTTTTGTGGACCAGCTTTATGTTCTTAGCCGCCGTTAAACGGCTGCTGTTTTAGCTTTAGCTTGATGAGAGGCTGAGCGAGTGGGAGGGAGGAGGCGCGCGCGCCCTCTCGCTCCCTCTCTCTCTCTCTCTCTCTCTTCACGCGAGTGCACGCACGTGCTGGCGTTTCGCAGTGCTGAGCAGCGCCTGAACGGAACGGAAGGGCTCCCGGAGAACAGCGGGGCATCTCGAAAGTCCAGCGAAGCCCGAAAGGAGGATTAAATCCCCCCTCGGCTGGAGAGGAGCGCAGTGTAGAAGTTTCCTGTGTGTGTCGCGTAGGGGGGGGGGAGCGAGAAGAATGGCCACGGCACGCGCCCTCAGGACGTGCGTGTGGCTCGCGCTCTTCTTGACGCAGGTGCTCTGGGTGACGTGCAAGAAAGGTGAGTGGAAATAAAATGGCGGATTTAATTAATGATATGCAAGAAAGTTAAAAGTTAAATAGATCAAACATGTGCTATTTTAGGTAAGAATTACATTTTAAGATATTAATTAAAATGATATCCTGTTAAATTAGTTGTCTGAACTTGATGCCGCAAGAGTTTTTTCTTTTATTTATTAATTAAAATTTAAAAAAAAAATCTAAACAAGTTTATTTTTTTTTAGAAAATTATCTTTAAACAGACCTATGGAATACATTATTATTATTATTATTATTATTATTATTATTATTATTATTAGTATTATTATTATTATACAGTATTGGTAGTAGTAGTATTAGTTCATTTATTTGTTTGTTTAAATTCCTCTATAAATAAATAAACTCATGTTATACCTAATTCCATATCCTCTACTAAAATTACACATAAACTCTATGTGAGGTTTATATCACTATATTTCTTCATGTACAGCCCGTAAAACAAGAAATATTTCTATAAATACTTTATGGTTGTTTACACATTTCATCATCTCTCAGAAATGTGCCTGAATGTGTTTTTATACACCCACCGTCAGGGTTTCTGAGGAACCCAAACAGCGAGCAAGTAAAGGAGATTTCAACAAACGTGTCTTAGCTGTAAACAGCTTTTTCCTCGCTTGGCTCTTCAGCACATATTTCTATGTTTTTGCTGCGTTGTTTAAAGAACGGTGCTACTCTGAGTAAGTCTGTGGTTTCCAGGCTAATATTTTGGTTGGATTTACCTCAGGTGCACACATTTTCCATCCAAAAGAGGTGCGACCATCCGGGAAAATGTACTCCAGGTCGAGGCAAGTGGACACGCCTCACAATTATAAAGATGCTTCATCATGAGGAAGTGATAAGGCTTCTCGGATAAGTGGTGAAACTGTGATTATATCGCAAGTGGAGCATCTTTTGGGCCTCAAGAAGGCGCTATTCATATTAGACCCATCATTGTTTCCGCTACGACATGAGAAACGCTGACCACGCTGAGTCTAAATAAAGTGCTACACCTCAGAAACAAGGAATTCATTTATTTTCACAAACTATTCTGAAGTGTTTTATGAAGCGGAGCTGCCTGATGGACAATCCTGGGCCGTGGGTTTCGCTAAGACAAATGTTTATTCTCAGAAACACTTTTTTCGTAACTGTCGAACGCTTTCAGAATTGGGCCCAGACGATCGTGGTTTTGGTGTCTTCTGAGTAGATGCTTATTTCAGATTGAGGCTCGGGAGAATGAGAGGTTTCTAACAGGCCTGTGTTTACTGATGCCAGGTTTTCAGAAGCTGCCAATTTTGGTTAACGCTCTCTCCCGGAGTGGAGAAGCGTGACACACCCTATCATATAGTGTGCTGTGTGAATCCGAGCTTAAAGGAACATATGTGTAATGTCATATTAACCCATTTCCTAACTAGCTTTTTTGTTTAAATGAACCTTATTATATAATACATCTGTAGTATTAACCTGTATTAACCCACTGAACTTAACATACCTTCACACCAGTTACAAATGACTGACATTTTTGGATTTGGTTTGGATTTTTCCCCTAAAATATAAGACCCATTTACTTCAAGACGCATTTACTTCCACCATCCACCTGAGAAAGACACCAGTCTTCCATACAACTGCCATATTTGGTACAATTGTATCATTTTAAAGGGTCTATTTAATAAGATTGCGCCACCAGATATAAATATCACCCTCACAGGATATATCGATATGTGAACGGTCACAGAGAGATGAAAACATCTCATTGTAATAGCATAATCAACTCACATAGCTGAAAATGTACAGTTATTGTTTCTATACAACAAAATATGCATACATATGGTATACTTGTATCATAGAAGATCCAAACCACGTGTAATCGTTGATATAGTGAAGTTTTCTGTTTGTTTAATTCAATTTTGGAAGGAGTCTCCAGTGTCAGTGCAACAGTCAGTAAATTTTCAGACATGGGAAAGTTTTCAGGACACTTTACACTTGGTAGCATGAAAAGCTAGGGTTTTTGTTTTGTTTCATTAAGTTCAAGAGAAGTTTTTCAAGGATGTCCTTCAACATCACACGGACTATTAACTCTGAATGGATAAAAAGTATGACGTAATCCTCAGCAAATTGCTATGGTATTAGAAGAATAAAACTCTTTGGGACCTGCTGTTTTAGGAAAATAATCAGCTTCAGGGTGTAACAGGAAATTTGCTTGATTATTTTCCTGTAACAGCATGCTCCCAAGTGTTTTAGTCCTTACTTATCATATTATTCCTCCGTTTATTATTTATTGAACCTGGTTATTGTGTTGATGTGATGTTAAATCAATCCTGTGCGAATTTTCTTCACTATTTCCACCTGGTTTAAAAAAGACTCTCATGACCGTCACACTTGAAAGGTTTTATGGCAGGCAAGAAACTATTAATCATGGGTTTAATACACTAACAATCAAACGGACAAACGGTGTGTAAAGGAAACAAGGTGATTACTTAGATCTAAATAAAATAAAACAAAGCTTATATTCCGTCTGAATTTGAAAGTGTATCATGCATACTTCAGAATCATGAGGCTAATTATGTTAAGTGCTGCATGGAGACGGAGGGTGTGTCTTTTCTTTCAGGCAGAAATAAAACTTGCCAGCAGGCAGAAGTTAAGCTGAATGTATAATAGAGGGCTTTGTGGTTTTCCCCAAAATAACGTCTGTGCTCTCCCACTAAATTGGTACTTTGCAGTTTGCTTTTTTTTTTTTTCTAAGCATTGGAAAGATGCAGTTTCATATATGATATTTCAGGCTGAGTACTAGCATAGCAGGTGCCTTGAGTTCATAACTGGCCACCGACTGGAGATGTACGAATGTGGTGTTCGCCTCTGGTGGGTTTTTTTCCCTCCCGTGGGAGGTCTGTGCCGACGTGACGTTAATATAAGCAGCACTAAACCTTGTACAGTTCACCTGTAAATCTAAAACATCACGACCACAGTCATAAATTCAGGTGATAAAAAAAAAATAATCTCCCCCAAAATAAACCTCGCTCTTTTCAATAAGATTTTTCGGTAGTTGGAATTCAACACCAGAAAAAGACCACGTTTACGACGCACGCGAGCGTTTGATGAAAGTGAAATCCTCTCTTGAGTCTCTGATGAGACCAGCACTGCTTATATTCTCTCTGATCTGTCGTCTCTCTGAGCTCGCCTCAGCGCCGGGCTGAGAGTTATATCTGTCTGGCAGTGAGCCATAAAATCACAGACTAACCCAGATTACATAGTTTAAAAAGAGACACGGAGAGCACAGAGGCTGTCATCTACTGTTTGTGTGTGTGTTTTTAAAGAAACCATGAATTATACACGTGAGGATGTTTTGTGGTGAGAGTGCTATGAATGCTATCCATGAGCACACTTTCCAAAGGCACGTTACTTTTACATTTTCCCCAGCCTTCAGTGTTGAGAGCCACTGACTACCCTGAGATAATACCTGGTATTACTTGGGCCTTCATTATTTAATTTAGAAGTCTGTCACGTATAATTGGTTTTGCACACCAATACTTTAATCTGATTAAAAAAAAAACATATATAATATCTAAGCCTGGATCAGCATGCCGTAATGACAGGGTTGTGGAAGTGTAAGGAAACTAAAAGCACTCATTCTCCCATATCTGGAAATTCTGTTACTAAAGTAAGGCTGCTTTCACACTTGGCGTTTGTTTTTCAACCGCCAGCTCGCTTTTTTACCTGTAATCCTATGGTAAGCTTTTAAAAAGTGCTGTGTATGCATTTTTTGGTCACAGCAGAGCTTAAAATATTGAAAAAAGTCCAGTTGGGTTTTTATTTAAGTGACTTCAAGCACTTTTTTTTTTTTTTTTTACTGTCTGATCAGGTCAGGTTCACAAGGGGCAAGAAAAACAAACATGGCGGACAAAGGCGTTAGAATAAGTCAGCACTGTTAGTGAGAAACTATAAACAGATTTATGGAAAATATTGCATTACCAATATTTCAGTGTTGTAGTGCAATGAAAAATAACATGAATTGATGCATGGCAAAAGGGTGAGAGGGAAAAGACAGAGGTCTGATTGGGGCGTGTCATTTTGAAAAGGTACAGGTGCGTTTTTTTGGGTCACCTTGCGGTTGAACATATCAGGAGAAAATAGAGATGCTATCCAGAATTGATTATATATTTGTTTGTTTACTTTAGTCTTTATTAATCAGTCTGTACAGGATTTCAGAGGGTTTTTTTTTTTTTTGTGATCGTTGTGGCCAAAAATGCTTGATCTTGCTGCGGCTTTTTTCAAAATTTGCGATGCAACTTGCTGAGTTTTTTGTGCTTTTTTTTTAATGGAAAACTGCTTGAATTGGGGAAATCGCAGCTGCGTGAAATTGTTTCGCAGTTGGTAAATGAGACCTTTTAGCTGTACTCATGTTCGACACACGTGAATCAAATAGGGCTTTGGCTTAATGTACGTTTTGATGACGCCACTTGGTGCGTCTTGGCCCAAATCTGTGAAAAAAAAAAAAAATCTGCGGTAATTCGAATACCGCGGAGTTTGCTCGATTTTGCGTTCATTTCTGCGATCGCAAAATCCTGGAGGGATTGATTAATGCACTTAATGAACTAGTTAACTAGCTCGCAATATGTTATTAGATCACGTTAGTTAATACTACGTGAATAATAACAAGTTAATAATAAACATTTGTCCATTGGAGCCTAATTTACCACTTCCTTTGATGTAGTGACTGCCCCAACATCTGCCCCTTAAACATCCTTTGTAGGTGAATATCAAGCTCTTTTTGCAGGAAATCATGTTGAAATTCCTATCTGTGGTAATAATACATATTCTACAGATGATGGATGTTAAGTTAGAAAAGTCCAGAGTATTTCTTTAACACACACACACACACACACACACACACACACACACACACACACACACACACACACTAGACAAAAGTGTGTGAATTCATGAGAATCCAAATTAATATTCTCTAACAAAGCTTCACTGAAAGAAGACAATCCACCTTCATCCCGATTGTACACCAGCTGGCCTCCTGTCTCGGACGAGAGCCTCGTTTTTCCCTCTGATCAGGATGAAACCTTGATGTGGTTCTCCGTACCGCCTCGCTCACAGTCCCAGTGTGGCTGCCTCAGCAGCTGCAGAACTTAATCACAGGGTGGGGAAGATGATCCGGGTAGAGTTTTAATGCCGGGAGGATGAGGGCCGTAAAGATCAAACGACCTGGATTACTTCTACATAGACAGGTTGACTTAAGAGAGCTTTCTGTATAGATATTTTTTTTTCCAGATGTATCTTTAGATATATTTAAATGAAGTGTTGTAGGGGATGTAAATGTTATTACCACCCAGATACTCCTGCAATAAGCTCTACATGAGTTCAGTAGTAATTCCATACTGGCAATTTGCAATATATGAAAATATACGAAAGCCACCCCAGAAGAAACAGAAAGAGGATATTTTATCATATCCTAAATTATAGAGCACATTTCTGTACCATAATCGGCAATCCTGAATGTAACCACTAAGTACTGAGTTGAGCTGAAGCTGTAAAAATAGCCAGTACTTCCAGACGAGTCACAATCATTGACTCACGACTGCCCCCTTGTGGTTAAAGGGGGCAGTCCATGATTGCGTTCAAAGATCATTAATAACGAGCTATTAATGAACTAATCATTAATTAACTAATAATAATAAGAGTTGTGAAATAAATGAACTGTTTGATTGGAAGAAGAAAGAATGTAGATTTTATATCTGATTATATATGATTATAGCATATCACTGTCCATAATATAATAATAATTCTACATGATAATTAGAGATTGCATTTCAGCTCAGGGTTTCAGGGTTATATTTTTCAGTGTGATTTATGGGTTATTTGATTTTTATGTTGATTTTTAAAATAGCTATATATAAAATTTAAATAATTCGATTTGGATGAATTTTTGTTAATTGAATCTTACAAGATGGATAAGATAATAGGTAATGAAATCACATTTTTATCTATAATTTGTGTTATTCATAAATATGTGGCTTATGTGATTTGGGGTAATTACCTGTTATAGCTACAGAATGAGCTGAATTTCAGTTTAAATGTAAATTTTACCAGAAAGATGTTCAAACCTAAGGAAAGTGTTACAGCTGACTCCTAATCTTAATCCTAAAGCGTACTCTCATGGTTCAGGTTCCAAATATAGGACAATGAAGAATCCCTGTTCAAAGTTAAAAAGTTTCAAGAAACCCTTTGAGAAAGCACTACTTTTTTTTATTTATTTATTTTTTTTTAAATCCTACATCTCATTGCACTACTTCTCTTCCCTCAGCTTTACCAGAGAATGAGCCCGGCTGTAAGGAGGGAGATGTGACTCACGAGCCCAACGCCATTTGGAAACCCGAGCCATGCCGGCTGTGCGTGTGTGACAAAGGCAACATCGTCTGCGAGGACATCCGCTGTGAGGAGCTCAAAGGATGTGAGCATTTCTCCGTCCCGGAGGGAGAGTGCTGCCCCGTGTGTGATAGATTCGCCAGCGCTCGTGGACGGATCGGTGAGCAGAACTCATGGTGTCCTCTAGATGGTGACACTGACTTTACTTGCATATAAACACAGTCCACTGAGAGGATATGACTGGATATGACACTGGTGTCAAGAGGAAAGTCCTTTATTCATTTCATTCATGAGCATTTTTAGTCAAGGACAACTAGTGATGTATAGTATACCATCGCCTTTAAGATCAAATACTGAATCTGTGATTTGGGACGCGTGTAGAACGTTTACACTCTACCGCATAAGACTGCAGTAGAGTTGCCGGATTGGTCTGATGGTTCACTCGCCGACGATCATTCAGAATTCTCCCAAAATGCCCTTCGACCGGTGATGAAATAAAACAGTGTGCAACACTTTACTCAAAATAAAAATATTTAATTTGATTCAGCAAGACTTCACAATAAGGAAGCACAAATATCATGCCTCTGTCATGGTCAAACATCAGATTAGACGTTAATTAGATCAGGTTTTAGATCAGATCAGGTAATATTATTGCAAAACAGTATTGGATATGCTGTATCCAAAGACTGAATCTATACCACTCTAAGGGTGTTGAAGCACATCAAATAAAATTGACTATCACCAAATAGAGTCTGATACCCTGGTTGGGACACAGTTGACATTTTAATAACAAAACAACACATTGGAATTAACATAGCTATACAATTACTTTTTACATATTGTATATTTTATAAAAAAAAACCTTTTTATTCACCAAATATAGAGTAAGACATCTTCCTTGTTTAAGTGACTATAAGGCAAGATCCTCTTTTATTTATTTATTTATTTATTTTTATAACTAAATACTAATCATTTGTCAGGTTTAATTCAGGAGTTAGTTAATTTAACACTGGGGAATTTGCTGCAAGTGATTCCCAATTTTGGGATATTTTGGGATCATATCTATTCTTATAACCTGTTACGATAGTATTACTACCAGTACTATAACCATTATAATCTATTACTATATAATTATAATCTGTTACTCTACCATTATTACTATAGTAATAGCATTATAAGCTGTACATATAGCATTATAAAATACTACTATAACACCATGTTATTATGCTATTATGACCACTTACTTTACTATTATATCCAGTACTATAACTGTTACTACCTATTATTATATGGTGAATGGTCTGCATTTATATAGCGCCTTTTAACCTTAGCGGTTCTATAAAGAGCGTTACACTGCTTCTCATTCACCCATTCACACACACCATGCAAGGCGCTAGGGTACACAATGATAATTTTTTTCTCTACCATTAGGGTAACTTGGGGTTCAGCCATCAAGTGTAACTTGGGGTTCAGTGTCTTGCCCAAGGACACGTAAGCATGTGGAGGCATGTGGGCCGGGGATTGAACTGCCAACCCTGTGATTAGTGGACAACCCACTCTACCACCTGAGCCACAGCCTCCCCATTATATTATACCATTACCCTGTCACTACACATTTATGACCTGTCACTATATCCATTCCAACTTATTGCTTTTATCATTATAACCTGTTAATATACCATTATAATCTATTACCATACCATTATAACCTTTTAATATACCATCATAACTACAGCATTGCAACCTATTACTGTACTATATTAACCTATCACTATAGCATTGTAAACTCGTTACTATACCATTATAACCTGTTACTATACTGTTATATCCTATTAGTTTAGCATTATCTGTTATTGTACCATTATATCTGTTACTATACCATTATAACCTGTCACTATAACATCATAACCTATTACTATACTACTATAATCAGTATTATACCAATATAACTAGTTAATATGCCATTATAACCAGTTACTATACCATTATAACCTGTCACTACATCCTCGTAACCCATTAATATACTATTATAAGCAGTACTATTCCAATATAACCTGTTAATATACCATTATAACCTGTTATTATATAATTATTACCTTTTACTGTACCATTATGACTTATTTCTATATCATTAAAACTCTTTACTCTATCATTGTAATCTGTCATTATGCCATTATAACCCTTTAATTGTTTTCTCTACCACTATAATCTATACAGTAATATTATGGCCCTTTTTACACCACCATTAACTATGTCTGTATCATCATCATCATCATCATCTATTACTTTACTTTTACTATACCATCATTATAATACAAATTTGTAATAATAAGTTTATTAATGAAACATTATAAGAAATAGCATGTTTACTAAACTATACTTAAACCCCCTTTTCCCTTCAAATTTCAGAGATAATGGCACTCAAGGTATGTACATGCACTATAACTCATACTATTTATAATATATAAATATATCAAGATAAATATAAATCGTTTTATGGTTAGTTCATGAGCTGTACTGAAAATATAACTCTTTTGAAATTTAAGGGTGAAAAAGGAGAACCAGGAGATATTCCTCATGTAAGTATAAAAAAAATAACTTCTTTAGCAAGAATATATGTGGATTCAGTGTATTATTATTCAGCATTTACTGTATTCTCTGTATACCTGAAGTGTCTCCATGTTGTTTTTCAGATTGTGGGACTGCCTGGTCGACCGGGACCAATGGTGGGATTTTCCACATTTTTGCAGCAATAATCTACCTAAATGTTTTATTGTCTTGCCTCATATTTACGCATTATGTGTTGTATTTAATAGGGAGCTCCTGGGCCAGCGGGACGTGCAGGATATCGTGGCTTTAAAGGAAGAAAAGTATGAACTTATATGTGCTAGTAATAATCAGTCAAATATGTATGAAAGTCTGAATGATCTGTCTAAAAATACTATATTATATTGTATTTAAACTGTTACATTGCTGACAGGGTTTCTCTTTTTAAGGGCGTGGCAGGGCCACCTGGGTTTGATGGGATACCAGGTGTGCCAGGTATACCCGGAAAGCCTGGTCCTCAAGGACAGCCTGCATTACCAGGGGTGAGTGTTTTAACTCTATTTAATTTGTGTTCTCTGTTGGTAAGACGTTACACCTGTAGATGGCTTACACACCTACAAAAATGTGACTTTCAAGTCCAGATTTGGTTGTGGACACATTAGCAAAACAGAACAGCATATGAATCTCCAGGTATTATCCGGAAACCTACCTATTCTATCCATAGCAAATGTCTGGTTTATTTAGAGAGTATGTATAAAGGTTTGGACCATCATTACAGTGTTGTCCATCATCTGTGAGAGCTTTGTTTATAAGGGCACAGTAGTCTGTTTGCCAAGTCCGAATCAGCTCCAAAAGATACTTTCGGTTCGTTTGCTGTTTGGTTTTTACACTGCGCATAATTAAACTAGTCAGAAATATAGTGATAGGGCTCCTGAGGGATGCCCTGCGTTCACCCTTTCCTTGGGAGGTCGTGAGTTTAAATCCCAATGATGCCACAGCTACTCGTGGCCAGGAACGTAGGGAGAAAAATGACCATGGTCTCGGGGTGGGAGGGATGGAATTCCCTTCTCTCCCTGTCAATCACAGCGACACTAGCCAATCATAAGCATCTGTGAGCTCCAGTATGCGGAAGAGGGCGGATAGCGTTTTGCTTTGAGTGTGTTTCGCTCGCAGTGTGTGCAGCAGTTTGGCAAATATGTGGTTGGCTGGCTTTACATGTCTCAGAGGAAGAAATTGGAGAAAATGGGGGGAAAAAATTTTGTTTTGTTTTATTATTCATTGGTCAAATTCTCCAGAACACATGGCATTTCTGCAACACTACAGTTCTTGTCCTTGTTGTCTGTTTAGCAGCTCACGTCTACAAAAAATAATCTGAAAGTCTGAAAGCACACTAAGACTTTTCATGGATTACATGGTGAAAGAATCCATGCACACAAAATATGTTTGTTCTTCTTGAGATGTATTACATTCTTAAAAGGTTTGTCTTTGAGCTTTCTCATTAGTTCTGCCATTGTTTCTACACATGGATGCTTTAAGAATTGTGGCTCTATTTACATGCATGTGAGATCATGAAAAAAAAAATGGATCGTTTAGAAGTATTTAGAGTTACTTGGGGAAGGAGACAGGATGGGAGTGGATGTTGAGAGAATGTGTGAGAGCATGCACATTTGTACTCAAGTTTACTTTTTATATAAACAGGAAATGGTGCATGCCTTTTTCAAGTCAAGATTTGTGCATACTCACTGTTTATGAGGCATGCAAGTCCTAAATACAGTGTTTAAAAATGGTCCTGCTTCTCAGATTTAACCTCTGCAGATATATATATATAATCTCTCAATTATAATGGTATTCATTCCAGTGCATTGTTTTACAGAGTCAGTTTGCATCTCAGATGGCTTCAGGCTTCCATGATGCAAAAATGGGAATGTCAGCAATTGTCTCTGGGTCACCTGTAAGAACAGTTTAACTAATTTTATTAGTTTAACTGTAACACTAGATTCTATCTTGTTTGTTTATTATTTCTCAAGAACGCTTCCAATTATCATTCATTAATAAATTGCTAATTAATCTGATTCAGGGCGAAGCAGGACCAAGAGGACACCCAGGACCATCAGGTCCACCCGTAAGTCCAACACCCATTGGACAAGCAGCCTCACAAGAAGATGATATTTATATTGTATCAACAATGTAAACGTGATCTCAGTGCTTTTTATGTCCCACAGGGCCCTATGGGAGCACAGGGCACCCCTGGAGATGCAGGCGATCCAGGACCCATGGTAAGAAATTAAGCTATCTTAAATGTAGTGCACCTGAACTACAATATCGACTAATATTTGCAAAGGTCCAGCTCTATAAGTTTCCAGACCGAATGACAACAACAGTCACCTTGTACTGCTTTGACCATTAGTGATTCGTTCTTAGGTATCAATAAGACAATAATGGCTATAAATAAGGCTTCATGTTGCCACTTTTGAGTAGCACCACAGACTCTGAAAAGAAGAGATACATTGAGAATAAATGTGTACTACATGCATAATCTGCTAATTTGTCTTTAAGTATTCTGTTTTAGTCGTCGTCTTTTTAAAAATATTTTTTTTTTGGAACAATCATGACATGATTATTGAATGAGAATGAGTAAATTGATTGAGTAAATTAAATTAAATATTTATGAACGGCTGTGAAAACTCGAAGAGCTACCTTCAGCTAACTAAGTCACATAAATCCACATGATTGGCTGCAACAGAGAATCTGCTACAGAAGCCGAGATGCCGGACAGTTTCGTTCATACATTGATCTGCTCTGCCGAAGTAGTTTTCCAGTGCTTGGTTTAATCTGAGTCCACTGTGTAACGACCTCTGAAATAGAAACTATGCTAGATCGCTTTATAGTTAGAGTGTAATTTACCTAAACCCTAACCCATGCTTAAAAAGAAATTGTGACTGAAGGCCAGTAGAAATAGCTTAAGACATACTGTAACATCGCATGTAACTCCATAGACTCCAAAGTACCATATAGGAAGAAGTTGTCAAGAAAGGAGGTTTTGCTGTAGTAAGAAGCTGTTCTTTTCTTTTTTTTACAGGGACCTCATGGACCGAGGGGTTCAGATGGTCCTCCTGGAAAACCTGGTCAAGATGTACGTACACCAGTCTGCTTGTTTGCATAACCCTGTCCCACACTGTACAGAGCTTATTCTCATAAAATAGTCATTTACCATCTTATGACCTACAGTAATAAGATTATCCATGCTCATCTGCTTCTTCTTCTGGTGTCAGGGTGAACCGGGAGAATCAGGAAAGAAAGGAGAAGATGGATTCCCAGGATCACCTGTAAAGTCACTCTTTTATTTCATATATTATTTACATATCTATGTTTCAACCTGATCCTAACACAATGATATTTTCCTTCATCAAGGGGGCTCGGGGCTTCCCAGGCTTACCGGGTCAACCAGGAATGAAAGGTCACAGGGTGAGCCTGATTGCTAATTGCTGAAAAGTTTTAAATATTCAAATATAAATGTAACATTTACTCCAATATGAAAAAAAACACACACCAGATTTAGGTTTAACTGCATACATGCAGTGTATAAACCAGCTTTCTTCATTTTAAGGATTGAAATCCTGACGACAATTTTGACCATTTCAGGGATATGCAGGTTCACAGGGAGCGAAGGGAGAGCGAGGTGTTGTTGGTTCAAAGGTTAGACACACACTTCAAAACTGTGAAGCCTACATCATGGCACAGGTTGGTGTATTATTAAATACTATACGTATATTTGTGTTTTGATTTCAGGGTGCATCAGGTGTTCCTGGGTCAATGGGGCTTGTCGGGCCACAGGTATGTTCCATAATACGATTTTGATCATATTGGACAAATCAGAACAAACTTATTCCGCAAAAAGGTATCATTATGGAGTGCAACTGAACTTTATTTTAGGGTCCACCTGGATTGCCTGGAGAAAGAGGTCGGATCGGACCCAGCGGACAAGCGGTGAGATCATTTCTGTCATTTCTACAATTAAATACTGTGCTCATACCAGTAAAATACTTTAAACAGTTCAGTACAGCAGACAATATTGACGGTACTGCAGATACTGTAGCTATACAGTATCATTAACTTTACAGTAAAATTAGCTGCTAACAGTGTTTACCTGAAACAGCAAAAAAATCTTTTTTCATTTCTTTAATTTACTAAGTCCTCCTAAAAAAAATTTAGATTAAAAAGCATAGCTTTAATTATTTTAATCAAGCAGGGTAAGTGCACCAAGCTTAAACCTGAGGTAAAGTTAGCCAGCGTTAGGTGATGTTAGCTAACATTTGCTAGCTAGCCTGATATTTGTAATAGATAACCCATAAAAGTTCTTGTTTTTTAAAATGTGTTATTCAGGACTGTGACCCACTGATTTTGTCCCTGTTGTTCTCATTGTTTGTTATAGTATTTGTCTTATTGCTTTTTAAAAAAATTTATTTTAGCTAGTGTTTATTGCGGAGTTTGATATCTTAACTGTTCCTATGTGAGCAACCCAATTTTAATCTATTGTTTTGTTAGGATTTTTGTCTTTCAGATTTATTTAACATGTATATTTGGCAATACAAGAGTTTAAAAAAACAAAAAAAAAAACAATATTACTGTAAGATTGGAGTTTTATGTTCTATTTAATATACAGTACAGTATGAATGCTATTTACACAGCAATTTACACTAACTACCTGCCAGCAAGTTACTGTAAATTTACAAGGTCTTTTTTTTTTTTCATCTAAGCATATTATTGTACTATAATTTTTTAAGGTTGAGTGTTTTCTTTTTCTGCAGGGAAAACGTGGAATGGCAGGAAATCCTGGAAAACCAGGTCCATTGGTATGTAAATTACTTAGTCTGTTCTAATATCTTAAAAATCCCATAAATCCATATTCATCCCATAAACCCACAATGCGTAAAAGAGATTGATCAGTTTTCAGTAATGTTGGTCATTTCATATTTCTCACAGGGTACCATAGGAATCCCAGGAGCTTCAGGTTTTCCAGGCAATCCAGGCATGAAGGTCTGCGTGTGACTGTTTTATTTGTAATGTTGTGTTATTGGTTATTTTAATCATCTCTTCTAAATGTCAGTTATTATTCATGTTCTGCTCAATCACGACATATGTTTAACCATTTTTGTAATTGGAAAATTTGCATTTTTAAATTAATGTTATTCAAATAGCATAGAAAAAATGTATGTATATTTGTATATTATATAAAATAGAAGCCTCTCCTCTGGTATAGCTAAATATATGCCATTTGTCTGGCATTTTCTCTGGTTCTGCATCACACATTCAGCTAAAAAAATATTTTAGGTCCCTGAAATTATCTCTGAATACTACATTAAGTAAATGATACTGAAATATCCATGTCTATCCATGTCTATGTGGATAGACCCTCGATGGGACTCCGGTCCATTGCAGTCTATTGCATGTGTGTTTAGGTGTAATTTTTGGTCTCTGTCCATTCCCAGGGTGAAGCAGGACCCACGGGCCCTCGAGGCACCAGTGGAGCTCAGGGACCCAGAGGAGACTCAGGAAGAGTAGGCTTACCTGGACGTCAGGGCAAACAGGTGTGCTACGTGTTATCCTTATGAGCTACACTGTATATTTGGACATTTTCATGCATGCTATTGATCTAAATGTGTTCATATCTAGGGTCCAGCAGGCACGGACGGTGCTCCTGGAGGTAAAGGGCCATCGGTGAGTCCAAGCCATTCTTCCACCAAAGCTGCCATTCTTGAGGTTTAATTCAATTAATGTAATTCATGATTCAAGTTATGTGTAGTGTGTCATTAGCAATCTAATTTTTATGTAGGGAACACCCGGCGTGCAAGGTCCGGTCGGACTGATTGGTCAGCCTGGACCACCTGGACCTCAGGGAAAGACGGGACCTGCTGGGGCCAAAGGACAAGTGGTAATGACACACTCGTTTTTAACAACTGGTTCCACATAAAATTAGAGCTCTAATTTTCTACATAAAGTTCTACATAAAATGATGTATGAATGAATGAAATGGGATATTTTATGACACCATAAACCAGGAACTGGACCTTTTCCAGTGGTCACCAGTCTAGTACCAAAGAATTTTGCTCAGGATTGGAACAAAACTGAGACCCCAGGGCTGGGGCTAGTAGCTCTGTTCATTGCTGATTGTTTTTTTTTTTCGTTTTTTTTTAAATAACACTTTAAAGGACTATGAAAATTAAACAGAGAAAAATGAGCCATGGAACAATAACCATTGTTGCATTGTTGCAGCAGCCGTAATGATGATGCGGTCACTTTTTAATTTTTAAATTTTTTTTTACCTTTATCAATTTGGTATAAATGAAACCACTTCTTCTTTTCAAATGTACTTACAAGATCTATGGCATAAAATACTACATAATACTGCATCAAATATTTTTATGGTCATAGGGTGAAGCTGGCATCCCTGGATTCAAAGGAGAGCCTGGAATTAAAGGAGAAGTGGTGAGTTAATAACACCAGATTAATAGCTGGTCGATTACAATAGCTGATTAAATAGTTACAAAGGGGTTGGCCGCTGTTTTGATAAAGCTCGTCTGTGTCACAGGGGCAACCTGGAGCTCAAGGAGAGATGGGTCCGATGGGAGAGGAAGGGAAACGGGGCCCCAGAGGAGATCCGGGATCTGTGGGGCCGCCCGGTCCTCCTGGAGAGATGGTGAGAGAAATGATTCACTGATTTGCTGCAGTCTCTTTTGCTGCAGTATCTTTTGTGCACCTTTCTGGCCACAAGCATCAGGATCAGGAAGATTGCAATCTGTTTTTGTGTATACACACTTTGTTAGCTTTCAGGAGGAAAAATGGTGATGTAATTATCCCCCCGAAGTTGATTATTTTCCTTTTACAGGACATCCCGAAAAGGTTCATTCTTATACCACAGCAAATTTCCAACGATTATATTAAATTAAATTATACAGTAGATACGTTTAATGTTGGAACGTCCATTAAACAAGTTACCAATAGGTAATCAGGAAGAGTCTGTGGTTGGTCAGTCAAATTGCCTCCTTCTGTGAAAGTAGATGGTTCTTCAGTAGGCGATTGATTGCAGTCTTTGCATCTTTGAATTTGTTTGTTATTTAGAAGGACAGACTGTCATTGCATTGAATTGATCTGTTTTCCTGTTTTTAGGGAGCTCCAGGTCTTCGAGGCTTTCCGGGTACTGACGGGTTACCTGGACAAAAGGCAGGCAAAGTTAACGTTTTTTTAAAACTGTCATCAACCTACTTCTATTCCTATTCTTGCATTGAGTGTTAATGGATCGCTACAACATCACCAGGGTGCTCTAGGTGAGCGTGGCGCTCCAGGCTCTTCCGGAGGTAAAGGTGCTGGCGGTGATCCTGGCCGTCCTGGAGAACCAGGCCTTCCGGGGGCAAGGGTAAAGAAAGACCCTTGTGATATTTATTATGCGAAAGATTGTCACCATTATACTTCATGATTTTTTTTTTTTTTTGCTACATCTTAAGGGTCTGAGTGGTGTTGCTGGACCTGATGGACCAGAAGGGAAAATTGGACCTCAGGTATCTCGTAACAACATGTTAAACAAATTCATTATTAATAGGATAGTATTGGATTTCTGTGCCATCATATGCTAGACATAGACTACCATCAACAATTTGGACACGCGTTTTTAATAAAGGCTTAGGTTGGAATTTGGGGGCGGGGGGGGGGGGGGGGAGTCTACATGTACACTTTTGTTCTTTCTATTCTAGGAAAAAGATGTTATGTATAGCAGGTAATATAGCAGAAAATGTGCATTTCTAGTGTCTACATCTTAAGTAAAACTGTTTAACTAAAACACCAAATGCCTGGCGGTTACCGTAAAACTTTGTATATATGAAAGCTCCAGTTTTTTACTGCATGCAGGAGAACTGTTTTAATCTCTTTCTAATTATCATTACCATTAAATACATTTGTAAAGTGTTAGACTCGACATTTTTTTTGTAGGACTAATTATCAAAATGATGTTTTTTACCATTTCTGGTCATTATTGGCTGAACATTTTCTGTGATGTTCCCAATAAATATATTTATGTTTATAAATATATAAAATGGGTATAAATATATCAATGTATATATCAATATATAAATATATATTGATGTTAAACATATACTTACTTTAATATTCTATACTCTGATAAAATACATGTGAGATGGGGGAAGAGGGCAGGGCTTTCAGGGAGTCAGCGCATATCAGAGAGTTCAAAACACATGCAAACATCAGTCATTCCAGACTTGTCTTCCATTTTTTAATGCATCCCTGGTTATTCACTGTGGTGGAAAATAAGAAATGAGAGTCTGGAGGCAGTTTTGCTTAGCTGTATCTACAATAAATGCATGCGAAATTGTGCACTGTTTGTATTGTGAACTCTTTTGAATGTTCTCCACAGGGAGCACCAGGAGATGACGGTGGTCCTGGACCTGCTGGATCAAATGGAGGCAAAGGCCCACCAGGATCTATGGGTCTGCCAGGCCCGAAAGGCTTCAGTGTAATCAGTCATCATTTTTAAATAATACAATAGTAGAAGTTACCACCTTTCTCAAGCTATGTGATAAGTTAGGTATATTATTTATTATTTTTGTTTTTGACACCCAGGGTGATGCAGGAAAAGCAGGAGAAGCCGGAACACCAGGAGCACCAGGACAAAGAGTGAGCTTTCTCATAGATCACAGCATTAGGGATCAGAAAGAGTATGAAATGTAAAAAGTTAAGTTAAAATCATTATCATGCAAACTGTGCTTTCATCTCACAGGGTCGCAATGGAAAAGATGGCGAGGAAGGACCTGCAGGCCCTGCTGGACCACCTGTTAGTGTCATTTCATGCTGTTATGAAATATCTGTTGTTTTTATATATTTATACTATTTACTAGCAGATTTAAAATATGTGATCTTGTGCTTTCAGGGTCCAGCAGGAAAAAGAGGCGAGCAGGGTGCTCCTGGTCTGATAGGCTTTCAGGTGTGTAACAAATAACTGCTTCATAACACCTAATTACTGCATAGGATCAGCACCTAGCTAACTTTGTTTGGCGATATTTTATAAGAGTAGCTATTTAGCTTTTTAGAAATTCCTCTAATCTTAGCTAGCTAGTATTTGGGGATAAATATTTACAGCTAGCTGGCTAGTTCATTGGCATAGGATCTTTCCAAGAATTATTTTCTCTATCCGAGATTTGTTTTGGAGGTAGCAATCTAGCTATGGAAATGTTCTCCAATGTTAGCTAGCTAGTTTTATTTATGGATAAATATTTACAGCTAGCTGGATAGCTAATAATACTGTTGGGGGTTGGTGAACTACCAGTTTAAGATGTAGTTTCATGTAGTTTCATGTTTTAATTAAATTTGATGGAGTTGGACTGATTTTCTCCATTTTTATTGTCCTTAAGATAAGATAAGATAAGATAAGATAAGATGTACTGTTATTGATCCCCGTGGGGGAGATTTGAATTTGAATGAAGAAAAATTATGACTGAAAAGACTTCTTTTTATTTCTGTATAATAAACAATGCAAAACATTGTGCTTTTTCTGTAAAAAAAAAAAAAACTAAATAAAAAATTGCTACAAACAGTGTTTTAATATTGTAAAAATCAGTAAATAAATGTATAAATTCTCCCTAAAATGTTGATTGAATAAACAAAGTGTCTGAGCTGGGAACTTGGGAAAATGATCGACCGAAGCAAAAAGAGCTCTATAGCAGAAGTAGAGTTCCAAAGTCGGCTAAAATGCCCGTTTTCTGGGGATGGTGTTGTTTGAAAGATACAGAAGAGCTCTTTTTTAACCGTTATAACATGGTTGTGTAACTGTACTGTATAACGTATAATGCCTGTTGGTTTTTGCTTGGTACGAAAATTCATGATCACGTGACCCCCATGCACTCTATACACCTTAACTTTGTGGGATGCACAGATTGGGACCTCTGGTGTTAAAACAGTGCAATGACATGAAATGCATAATTAATAGAATGTTTATATTGCACATTTCCAAGATGAACATCATCACATTTTTGCATCGTGCCACGATGTATCGTTACACCCCTACTAAGTGGTTGTATTTGGTGTAGAATTTGACTAGCTATTGTGGGGTGTTGGTGGGGTTTTGTGTTTTAAAAATAAATTCCATTAAATTGAACTGGTGTAACATGTTCACTTCTCAGGGTTTACCTGGACCCGCAGGTCCACCTGGAGAGCCAGGAAAACCAGGTGTTGAGGTCAGTGTAGTATTGTTTGTGACATTTTTTCCCCCTGTCTATTCTAGCAAAAGTGAAATATTTGCCTATACATTGCATATTTGAACCGTCTTTCTTGTTCTTTTAGGGAGTCAATGGTGAAGAAGGTGCTGCTGGTCAGACTGGATCAAGAGTAAGCTAATACTAAATTTACTTGTTGTCAGAATTACTATATGGTTTTACGGAGAATTCATCATTTTGCCCCTCAGGGTGAGCGTGGAAGCCCAGGAGAGAGAGGACAGCCAGGACCTAATGGCCTTCCTGGATCTAAAGGCAGTCTTGGGGCACCAGGTCCTGATGGACCTAAGGTAGTGTAGAATAGTCCAGTGTCATTAGTTAGCTATAAATCTATGAAAATGAATAAAGATAATAAGCATATAGTAAAATTAAATAATAAAATAATTTTGACACACAATTTTTTTTGCGTCTTTAAGGGTAGTTCAGGACCAGCAGGGAAAGGTGGAGAACCAGGCCCACCTGGACTTCAGGGAATGCCGGGAGAGAGAGGGACACCAGGTGCCGGTGGACCTAAAGGAGACCGTGTAAGTATGATTCAGGGTTAGTTTGAACTGAAAAGAAATAAAAAATGACTAACGCCTGAATGAATAGCAGACAAGAGTGAGCCTCCAGACAAAAAGGCAGAGACGTCTTTTTGTCTGGAGCTTCTTTCGTAAAATTTTGAATATTCAGAAACGAAAAAGAAAATTTCCTGGCTTAGTCATTTCAAAACCTCATGGCGATTATCTTATTATCTCAGGGTGCAATAGGTGAGATAGGAGCTGAGGGAGCAGCTGGCAATGATGGTGCTCGGGTGAGTCACAGTCATAATATTAGCAAATCATTTTGCAAATATTGTATATAATATTTACAGTCCGAGTGTCACTTACATAACAATGTTTAAATATATATATTTAGGGTCTTCCTGGACCCACTGGACCTACTGGACCAGCTGGAGCACACGGAGAAAAGGTAATCTCTATTTAACCCAATTTATTTATTATTTAATTTATTATTTATAGATTGCCATCCATGTGTCTATGGATATACTATGTATTTTTGCTAATCAATTGATTTGTTATTCAGGGAGAGACTGGACCCAGAGGACCTCCTGGGCCACCAGGTTCTAGAGCAGCGCCTGTGAGTGATCAGGAGAGAACCCCTAACCAATATAAAGTTATATGTAGGTTGTACTGCATGATGAGCTAGTTTTCCTGGTTTTGTATTTCAGGGGTCTCCTGGTCAGCCTGGTCCTCCTGGCTCAGCTGGATTTGCCGGTCCTCCTGTGAGTATATTATCTCATTGTTTATATATAAATCTGTCCTTCTGTCATTTAAAAATTATTTTATTATGTTCATTCTTTTGCAGGGGCCTGATGGCCAACCTGGTGTGAAAGGAGAATCCGGAGAACCAGGTGCAAAGGGTGAAGCAGGGGCCCCTGGTCCTCAGGGAATGGCAGGAAAAGTTGGAGCTCAGGTATAACATGACGGTTAAACTTTAGTAACTTTAGAGATGGTACGCACGTCATTTTCTCGTTCATGCACAATTTCTAATACGTTATCGTTTCTATAGTAACAATTCGTTCACAAGGACTTTCACATAATCCAAGTTTAATAATAAACAGGTTTTTAAAACGGAACAAACTTGTTCATGATATATTTCTGCAATTTGTTTTGCAGAAATATATAAAAAAAAATTATACATTCAATAGAAACAGCAAGGCATGTGCTAAAGTTTTGGCACCTTGTCTGTCAGTGTGTAGTAACTCCACTTTGTTAAGTAAGGGATAACACCTCAATGGGACATGCTGTTATAGGAAGATAATCAACAGTCAAGATGATTATTATCCTAAACAGCACATCCTGGAGGGATGGAAAGACACATTATACTTTTATCCATTAATTGTTACATAACGTTGTGGAACATCCACGATACATGTAAGTTATTTGTGTAGATTTTGACCAAACAACAAAAAGCTCTAGTGTGAAAACGTTTATTAAGCTCATATTCTCTATACTATATGCAGTTGAATGTATGCTTATGTGTATGTGTATATAAGAAATGTACATAATGTAAGGGAATGAGCTAATAAATGAATCTCATATGCCATTTATAAGGCTAAATAAGTGTGACCATCATTGTTCTGAAGCCTGCAATAAATGTACATGACACATTAATGTTTTATTTTATTTTAGGGAGCTTTTGGTGTAACTGGACTGAAAGGTGCCAGGGGGAGTCAGGGAGCTGCTGTAAGTCCCACCATAAAGGTTTTTGAAGATAATTTAAGGATCTGAGTTTTGTAAAACACATCCTTTTTTATTTCTCATTGTGTTCTCAGGGTTCCAGTGGTTTCCCAGGACCTGCAGGAGGTGTAGGCACGCCAGGCTCTGCTGTAAGTGTCTCTACAATAGAGTTATCACTCACAACCCCTTAAAACCTCGACTTATTATGCAGTTATGTGCTTAAAATATATTATTCAGTACCTGACTTTAGGTCAGGAATGTAAGTCTGGACCCGCTAGTCCTGGGAGTTGATAAGAGCTCTTAAAAAGAAGTTGAACGACGCTTTAGTAAAATGTTTCATGGTTGTAATTGATTGTAAACACCTGTATATTTCATGGGCTACACCTCAACATTTTTTTGCCAGGGTCCAACTGGAGAGCATGGTCCACAAGGATCCCCAGGAAAGAAGGGTGAACCCGGAATACGCGGAGAACCAGGAGGCCCAGGACGTCAAGGAGAGCGTGGAAACGCGGGACCAGCTGGAAGCCCTGGAGATAAAGGCGATTCTGGAGAAGATGGACCACCGGTAAAATAATCTCAGCCTATTTTGCGCACTCAGAATATTAAAAGCTCTTCACACTTCTGAGTACAAACACTTCTGTACACAGGAAAAAAAAACTTCTGAGGACAATTCACACACACTGTGCATGAAAAAAACACTATCAAGTGTTAACACTGTGCTGAAAATGATCCACCTGCTATTATGTATGTGATTATGGACTATAACTGGAAAATAGGCACTAATGGTTGCCATTCCCCTTTATTTAATTTTCTCAGGGCCCTGATGGACCTCCAGGACCTGCTGGATTGTCGGGGCAGAGAGGGCTGGTGGGTCTACCCGGTATGAGAGGAGAGCGTGGACTGATGGGCCTTACTGGGCCTGCTGTAAGTTTGACCATTAATACACTCACTGCCCAATTCAACACAACAAGTAATCAGTTAATACTAATCAGCTTAATTAGTATTAATAGGTCGGCGCTTAACTAATCTGAAATCACAAATGAGCTTCTTATTTTTGAGGCACTGTAGATGATTAGCTTGCTTATTATGCTAATGGTTATTATAATTTTGGGATCAATAGTGATTAAAAAATGTGTGCGATCATTGAGTTTTCTGTAAGGAGACATTTATTTAACGTTTACGGAAGGAGTCTCCAGTGTCAGCGCTTTGTAACGGTCAGAGGTAAAGCTGCAACTTTAAGTTTTCCGAGATCTTCAGGAAAAGTTACGCTTTGTGTTTGTTTTAGAAACATTGACAAGTTGTGTTTTTTTGTTTTATTAACTTCAAAAGAAAGAAAAAAATATGTTCTTAAGGAAAAGACTGTTTATAGCTGCTATAAAGTAAGTGAGAACAGGCACTAACTTGTTTTGAGGACGTTCAATAATACTAAATGTAACTGTACACAGATAGTTTAACGTGTTATTCTTTAATAAATAAGCATTTTACTCATCGCATATTGCTGTGGTATAAGAGGAATAAAACACTTCATGGTATAGGAAAATAATCAATTCAGTCATTGATTATTTTCAAATAACAACACAATATGGAGTGTTTTATACCTTATGTGAAAGACACAGAGTATTATATTTAGTATTATTCTCTTATTCTAGTACAAAATTATAGAAGTAAACATGAAAAGAGTCACATAATTTTTACGCCACTTAAAGGTTTGGTACCGTAATCATTATATTGCACATATAATTGAGGATGCAGCCTCATGAGGTTTCTTCTCATTCAGGGTCCACATGGAAAACCCGGCACCAAAGGCCCCCAGGGGGTAAAAGGTGGTATAGGCCCTGTTGGATTACCTGGACCTGTTGGGGATAGAGGAGATGCTGGCCCACAGGTTTGGCGCTTCAGCTTGTCAGTCTCAGACAATTCTTTGAAATGTCATATTCATGTATTTATATTGTACATTACTTTGCTTTTTAAGGGTCCTGGAGGAGCAGATGGAGGTCCTGGAACTGATGGTACCCGTGGAGTCAAAGTAAGCAAAGAAATCATCATTAATTCTAAAATATTTGAGGATTTCCATTGCTAATTTTGAAGCAGATTCTTATTCTCTACTCCAAATTTTTAATGCATTAAGATAAATGGCTGCGCGTGTTTTTTCAGGGAGATAGGGGAGAATCAGGTGCTGAGGGTCTAGCTGGACCCCAGGGAACCCCAGGAACACCTGGACCAGTAGGAGCTCCTGGAGGTTCTGGATTGAGAGGGGCAAAAGTGAGTTATCTCATATGGCAAACGTTTGCAATCCTCAAATTTTATATATAGTAATGTAATAAATTATTTTTAAAATTATATAATATTAGGATTGAATGTTTCTCTTGATTGCAGGGTGCCAGAGGTCCAGCGGGTCCAGCTGGCCAGCAAGGAGTCAGAGGAAAACAGGTCATATGTCAATTTAAACACTATCAGATACTGTCAGATACACTACATGTATAAACACCATCACAGTACGTTCATACTGCGGCGAAGCGAAACACTTCCTTCACCAACATAAAAAAAGAATGTGATTAGGGATGAAAACACATCAAGTGTCAATATTTTTATAGAATATCTCTGCCTCTGCCTGACCACAGGGACCTCAAGGGCCACAAGGAGACAAAGGAGAGAAAGGGGACGCTGGTGAGAGGGGTCAGAAAGGTCACCGTGGCTTTACTGGACTTCAGGGCCTCCCAGGAACAGCCGTGAGTATAAGATCATCATACAGTACACCGATTCTCGTATTATAATCGTACTCATAAAGATCAGTGCTGGTTTTCCTGATAATAAGAGCCCAATAATTTTTCTGAATGAAGGGAGCGACAGGAGACGATGGTGAGAGAGGAATCGTCGGACCGAGTGGGCAAAGAGTGAGTTGTTAATGTTATTATCGGGGTATTTGCTACAAAAACATTCGGATGTTGGATCAAAAATGAAAAGGAAAAAAAGTGCAAAATGAACGGAAAATATTTACACTGATGTCTGTGTTCATTACTATTAGGGACCTCCTGGGCCTGTTGGACCTGCTGGTAAAGAAGGTGAGACGGGTGCTCCTGGACCCACTGGGTCTCCTGGATCTCGAGGCAGCTCTGGAGATATCGGACCAGAGGTGAGAAGTCGGGGTAATTACACATATAGGGAAGCAAATGAACAAACCATAAGCTTTAAGCTTATTTCTTCATTTCCTGCCCTATTAAGGGCCCTAAAGGAGAACCTGGCCCTCCAGGGCCACCCGGTCCTCCTGGACCTCCCACCGCTGTGGAGGATGACTTTGATAAAAACCCAGACTACGACGGCACATTTGATACTGCAGATAATCCCCTTCCAGAGTACAACAAGGACGAGGCAATGCCTGTTAATGGCTCTCGTGTCGTTCACGTGGACAGCAGCGTCCACGCCTCACTGAAGGCTCTGGGCAGTCAGCTGGACAGCATGAAAAACGCCGACGGGAGCCGCCATCATCCGGCACGCACCTGCCAGGACATCAAGCAGTGCTACCCGATGAAGAAAAGCGGTGAGGAGTCCACTACAGTGAAAATGTACAAAGAATCAGGCTGTCATGGGTAATTCTGTTGATCTGATGTTCACCGTAACTTCCGTTCATCAGGATCAGTTCTGAAGATCACGATTTTTCTTGATTAATTGTAGATGAACTCTTCACAGAAAAACATAATATAAACCTCTGGGTACAGTTTGTATAATAAACACACCAGGTACACATTTTAAAGAGTGTTTATACAAAATAAAATTGTAACATAGCCTAGTATACAGTTGAGGGCAATAGTTTGGACCCTGTGTAAAAAAAAAAAAAAAAAAGGAAAATGTACCTCTATTTTACAGTTTATTAACAAAAAATAAATTACAACTGATTACAAAATCTTTTCAGAGAATATGAGAGAGAATTTGTGGTAATAGTTATGTCAGTTAACATAGTAAATGTGATGCTATAAAATTACATTTTGTCTTCCAAGTTTTGCACAAACTTTTGCACTTGACAGTAAGGGTGAATTTATCCTCACTCTTGTCTCTGAATGTGTGGTAGGTGAGTACTGGGTAGACCCTAACGAGGGAAGTCTGAAGGACGCGATCAAGGTGTACTGTAACATGGAGACAGGGGAGACGTGCGTGTCTGCAAACCCGCCCAGCGTCCCACGCAAGAGCTGGTGGAGTTCTCTCTCCGGCACGCCAAAACCTGTGTGGTTTGGAGCCACCATGAACAGAGGAACGAAGGTCAGTGAACCTAGAATGATGGCTAATCTGTATATTATACTGTATATTGTACCTATTTTATCTACTATACTATACTATACTATACTGTGCTACATCATGCTGTACTACATCTTACTATTACTAAATTATTAAAAGATTTTATTGACTATACCTATTTAATCTACTAAACCCAACTATAATAAACTATACTATTACTAATTTACCTACTGTTTTGTACTGTACTGTACTGTATCATCCTCTTATATTGAAGCATGATAGAACAAAACTAAATGCACTCCTGTGTTACGTTGTGACGTATGTGACATGTGACGTTCTCTGATCTTTACCAAATTCACAGTGTGCGTTAGGGAGGTCGAGACCAACATAGGAGTGTACTTAGCTTCGTCCTGTCATGCTACAAAGCTGAGATCTAAGACTCTAGTTTCCAATATATTACACTCAACAAAATATACAGGTTTGGGACGCACAAACATACACATTGTAATGGTCGATATCAGTTAAAGTACATGTGTAGTACATGAGTTTGGATGGAAATATACAGTATGTATTGTATCTGCTATACTGTACCACACTGTACTGTAGTATACTATTCTATACTATAACAATTTTATCTACTGTACTGTAGTAAAGTATATTGTACCTATTTTATCAACTATACCTATTTAAATTATTAAACCCTCTACACTACACTATACTATTACTGTTTTATCTACTACACTACACTACACTACACTACACTACACTACACTATACTACATTACACTACACTACACTATACTACACTACACTACACTACACTACACTACACTACACTATACTACACTATACTACACTACACTACACTACACTACACTACACTATACTACATTACACTACACTACACTATACTACACTACACTACACTACACTACACTACACTACACTATACTACACTACACTACACTACACTATACTACATTACACTACACTACACTGCACTACACTATACTACACTACACTACACTACACTACACTATACTACATTACACTACACTACACTACACTACACTATACTACACTACACTACACTACACTACACTACACTACACTACACTACACTATACTACACTACACTACACTACACTACACTACACTACACTATACTATATCTCAGCTTTGGAGCATGATAGAACAAAACTAATTGCATTCCCGTGTTAGTTTGGACCTCCCTACTCGCACACTGTGAATTTGGTAAAGATCAGAGAACGTCACATTTTTCACTCCAAAAAACGGTAAGGGGTTAGCCTTTGTGTTTTTTTGGGCGAAAAATTCAGCATTCTCAGACTTTCACCAAATTCACAGTGCACGTTAGGGAGGCCAAGACAAACACAGGAGTGCACTTAGTTTAGTCCTTTCACACTCCAGAGTTGAGATCTGTAGTAATATACTGTACCTTGGATTAACCTGCTTGCCTCTTTGTTTTTAATTCATTTAATTCACGTCTCCTTTTGGCCCACATATCGGTTCGTTGTTGTTGAAATGTGACCTAATTAAAGTCTCATATGATGCATTTGGCTCGTTTACCATGCATTGTATTAGGGTTGCTCAAAAATCATATTAAAATCGTGGTTCGTTTCTGCCAATGCAATTCGAGTGTCGATTCTGCAGCATTTGTAAAAAACAAAAAACAAACAAACAAACAAACAAAAAAAAAACGTGCCACAATTCATCCTTATTCACTGTGACCAGTGAGCACAGAGGTCGCACCACATGACTTCACTCAGAAAGCTGAAGCATGGCGAGTCTACAGAAGAAAAAGGGGAGAATTGTGAAAAAGCTGTGAGTGAATTGTATTTTTCAATTTTTTTATTTTTTATTTCTTTATTTTTCACTGTGAGTGACTTTTAAAAATGATCCAAACCCTCGCTTGTAGTGGGAAGCAAAACAATTTGTCCTCAAATAGCGTTTAATATCATGTACTGAATTATAGATTCCCAATTATTAAATAAACGACGAGTAAAAGGAATGAGGCGTGCGGTCTCGCGCTAAACTCACCAGTGATGCATTACACGTAGAGGGCGTCTTTCAAGACCAGTGTTCAGCGACACGTGACGTGTACGCACATGCAATAATGTACAAGTGTGTAGTGCATCGATAATTCAATCCAGAAATTCAGTCTGTTAGGAAAATCTGTTAGATAAAATGCTCTTCAACTGTCGTGTAAGAATGTAATACGTATACATATGGTTCCTTACAAAGTTGGTGAGTGAGAATCACACACACACACACACACACACACACACACACACACACACACACACACACAATCATGATTCCTATATCACCGAAACACTAGAACCGTTATCTAAATGTGTTACGTAAGATGCATCATTTCTGTCTCCTCTGCTCATTGTAACACACTCCGGCTTCCTCAGTTTACGTACGGAGACAAAGAGGACTCGCCCAACACGGTGGCCGTGCAGCTGCGGCTCCTGCGTCTGCTCTCTAAAGAGGCGGTACAGACGCTCACTTACCACTGCAAGAACAGCGTCGCTTACAGAGACGATAAGAGCGACAACCTGAAGAAAGCTGCTGTATTAAAGGCCGCGGACGGGACGGATATCAAAGCGTACGGCCACAACCGACTCAAGTACACGGTCACTGAGGACGGCTGCTCGGTACGACACTGACGCTTTCATTCACACGTGTATCGCAATACATATTGCATGCATGATAATTAATCATATATAATAGAATTTTTGTAGATCTTATAAAAATGTCATCGGCCTCACGGGTTTCTATAAACTGTTTGTTTTTTTTGTTGGAAGTTTTGTAAACCTTTATACCATGATAGATATTGTGTATCGTAGAAATGTCTTTAAGTATTGTGATATGATATTTTTGTCATATCGCTCTCCCCAAGGTCGCAGCAATGGACAATAAGATTTAACCTGGATTAAATTAAAAAAATATGTCTGTTAACCAATTTGCATCAAACTTAAAACCTTTTAGAATTTTTTTTTTTAAATAATTCAGTTTACAACTAATCAAGATTGCATGCATGACTTCAACAGCCATAAATTATTCATTAATAAATTATTGAAAGGTTGTATAGTAAATTTCAATTCACTTTTGCTCCATTACTTTAATTTAAAACCAGATTTAAATTTCAGCCTGGGACTCATTTGAATCTTGCAGCCGAGGTGGAGTAAATGTTCAGCGTTTTTATGTTTTATGGTTTTATGTTATGATTTCATTTAAAAAAATATGGATGATTGATATTAAGTGTAACATCGATGCTGCTTGCAGACTTAATGTTACTGTTTAATCCAGTGTTTAATTGTTAGTACTCTCCCACAGAACGCACTACATAGAATTAATCAGTTTGTAAATTTGAGGCAAGATGCATGGGTGTGGCGGCCTGGGACGACCCTTGACGTAGTGGAATTCTGTGTGTTATGAATCAAAACCCAATTTTACTCCGCATTTGACAGACCAGCAAACATATTTCATCATGTGGTGTTGTCCAGACTTTGCCCTCAATCTGTTTTTTTTCTCCGTTCTCGTCTCTCAGAAATCCAGCAGTGAGTGGAGCAAGACTGTGTTTGAGTATCGCACGCAGAAGCCCTCGAAGCTCCCGATCGTGGACATGGCGCCGGTGGACGTGGGCGGAGCCGAGCAGGAGTTTGGCATCGACATCGGCCCGGTGTGCTTCTCGTGAAGCCTGCAACCAAAGCGACCCTGTGATCCTTCAGATAGCTGCTGATGCTGAACAGCAAGCCAGAAAAATGTAAAAAAAAAAAATCAACACTCACCGTTAAGACTTCAGCTCTACGCCGATGCAGTATTTATTTTTCAAGACAGTTCAGAAGTGACGAGCATGATGAGCCACATGATGAGCAGTGCCCCCCCGCCCTTTTTGATCTTTTAATGAAATGAGGAATTCCACTAGCTTGGGGTGTATGAATATATTACAGACTGTGTGGACTTTTTAATTTATAATCCACGTGCCCCGGGCACTGCTGTGTATGTCATATCAGTAAAATAAGTATTATTTTTAATGGAAAAGTACACACACGCTGTTTTAGGTTACATTTACATGCTGTCTAGATTTTTTTTTTAATTATTATAATTATTATTTTATGTGGACCAAATTCCAGTTTTGGTTGGTGCTTTGTAAACTAATTTAATGATTAAATTTTTTTGAATACATTTCTATAAAGTGGCCTAAATAAATTCTTGTTTTTTTTTTTTTGTTGAATTGAAAAGGCGAAAACTGCAAATTTGGACCTCTGTGTACACTTTATATGCGCTACCTCTCCAGAGATGGTGTTTCTGTCAGTACAGGACCATTTTCCTGCCAATTCATTAATACACCTTAAAATTAAGATTAATTAGTGACCATACAGTGTCTCATTAAAGAATGATAAGAATGATTGTATTCATTTTGTGATGTAATCATTTATATAAATGCATGTCTTTCCTTGCTGACATCATTTTAAAAAAAAAACAAACTTTCTAATTATCTTCATCCAATGATGAAAAGGTCTGAAGTGTTTCTTAAAATGAAAAGCATGAAAAGCAGCTTTAATACAGAAGAATACAGACAAAACTTCTATGAAGAAATGTAATTTTTTTAATGCTTTAGGAGAAAAACAGCTGTAATGTTCAGAGAGCTGTCCTTTATTGACCAAATTTAATATTATTAAATAGTCATAAAGATAATATTAGATGTTCTACGTAAATATGAATGCAGGATACACGATGGAAACCGAGGACGGGTTTGTATGTCTAAGGACCAATGTAGAAAATGCAAACATTACTGAGGAAAAATATGAGGGGAAAAATACGGACACAAAAATACGACAGCTGTGTTTTTCAGAAGGTTTTGACTGTGTGTGTGTGTGTGTGTGTGTGTGTGTGTGTGTGTGTGTGTGTGTGTGGTGACTCAGATAAATCAATGATCATTAAAAATGACTACAGATGCACTTTTTACAATATAAAAATATAAAGAATCTGTACAACTTGTTCACGGCCTGTTAAACTGTCATCCCTTAATGCAGAACCTAATTAGAAATACTTCTCTAACATTCTGTTCAGACGTTAAAAGCAACGATGTTTGGCTTCAGCATCGACTGTCCACTTGATCCAGGGAGAAAATGGCGCCCTCTAGAGTCAGACCCATTTTGAACCCCTCCTGAAAGGAAAACGAACCCAAACAAATTAGGAACAAAAAGAAGACGTGATTTGAAACTAAACGTAAACACAGATAGGGATTTAAAAGTGATAATATATTCCACTGTGTATAATGAACAATGACTCATCCAAGGATGTGGAGTTTATGGTCACATTTGTCATATACAAGTTGATGGTTTGGTCTTGAAGGTGTTCATTTTTCACATGCAATTTTAACACAACAAGGGAGTGACTAGAACACACATCTGTCAATCATGGACACGGTTTCTCACTCAGCAGGGCTTTTTCAATCTGAACTGCATCTAAAATTATCCATGCAGCATGATTAACGGGAAACAAAATCACTTCTACTTCCACACGTGCACACATTTAGCTCTTCACACACTTCACAACAAAACAAAACGTGACATATAAACAGTTTACAAACCATCTTTGCCGCTGTATGGGAGGGGAGTGACGAGGGGGAGAGAGGGAGAGAGAGAGAGAGAGAGAGAGAGAGCGCAAAGCCATTCATTTATTTGGTTCTCAATATACTTACAATATTTACACTCAAAACTGTATTTCCTCACTGTGTACACAAGACAAGAACTGTACCATTCGTTAATAATTCATTATTAATGATAGAATTCTGACACTTTGGTGTACGGCGTATGAGGATAAATCCATCCGAGACAACGCTGGCTTGTGTGTGTTCTCTTTGATCTACTAACACAAGCTCAGCGGATGCTGACTAAATTTTGTGATTGAAGTAATATTACCACTAAACCCAGATTTCTGCTATAATATAACCCCACTTCAAAGTGTGAAACCTTTGCGTATTACAACGAAATTATGGGCTCATCATATTACATGAATAAAAATTTCCTTGAACTGACCATCACAAATGTCCTGTGGCTCATAAAAGGAAGCTCAATTATGTTTATTTTGTTCAGCTGAGCGTAATGAAAATCCACCTGCATCTCATCCAGCTTGGACTGGACGTCTGGAGGGTAGTCCGCAAGGCCGCAGGTGAAGGGGTCGAAGGGCACGGCTCCGAACAGATCTGTACCTGCAGGACAGACAGAAGATACTCGTAGTGCACTCTGATGACTGTGTGAATCGAAACCCTGCTGCATCTATCAGAATCAGTGCTCCATGGCTTGGATTTGCATACTGCAACGCCATTGGTCCCTTTTTTTTTAATGACGCGATAACACTCGCTTTTCATCTGCGTAGTCAACACTAACTCGAGATTTTCAGATGTTTATTGAAAGGCAACTACAAAAACATTACACTGATATGTTTTATGAAAATTAAGGATTACTTCGAGACTACTCACCCCTGTCTACGGGGGGCAGCGAGGGGAAATTCCGATTCCCGTTACACGCCTGTATCCTCGAGGTGGAAGATCCAGGTGTAAACGGTGCCATGTCGAATACGTCCGTCGAGGTGGCTTTCACCGGGATGCTACCAGCCTGACGAAACGCATCCAAAGTTACAACAGCGATCAGAATGTCGGAGTCCATGAGTTATGCAAGGAATAAAACACTCGCGTCAGTGCAGTTATAGAACAATATTGCCATGTCTAACAGAGAAGCCGAAAAACACATTTACACGAGGCCGTGGAACAATGAAGACATCGGATGGCAGAAAGTGGGCGGGTTTAGTGGGAGGCGGGGTCAGCAGGCCTGCCGATTGGCTGGAATCGGGTGAACTGAGAGGCGTTAGTGTGACAGAGGAAATCTCCAGAGATGACAGTGAGGAGACGTCATCAGTACAGCAGGACAGAGCAGAGGACAACACGCAGGCCTCCGTCGAGGAGTTAACATGCAAAGGCTGTTAGAAAATATTACAGCAAAGTGAATAAGATACAGGAAAAGTGCAAAAATGTGAAAAGCAGAAATCATCTGAATCATCTTACTGTGCGTACCGGTGACGACTGTGCGCTGATCAGCTGATCCTCCAGACACTGAAGTTGTTTCTTGAGCTTTGAATTTTCCATTTCCAAATCCTGAATCTAAAATAGTAACAGATGTATCCTTTCATTTTTTTAACAAAACAATTCTTGTTTGTTGAAAAACTTTTACGCCAACTTAAAGGAAGGAATGAAGGAAGAACAATGAGTGAATTTAAAGAGCAGAACGTCAGCTTTTTAATCAAAGAAATAAACCTAATAGCCGTCATTTCAGCACCAGTGCTGTGTACTAGAGCAAAAGTAAAACACAGACATAATTTCTGTTCCTACCCTCTTTTGTAAGTTTCCTATCTGTTTTCTCGACTCCACATCTTTCCCCCCGGACTGCAGGAACATTTTATATGCCAGATCAAACGCCTGGCCAATGGCGATGGTGATCTCTTCTGCCTAAAACCAGCCCACCATGAGCAAATGTCAATAAACAAACAAACAAACAAATAAGAAGCCTTGTCTAATGCACTGCTTAAGTGTTTCAGTAGTTACACAAGCATCAGACGTACACATTTCTCGCTGTCGAACACGTAGCACAGGTGCCTCTTGGTGTCGGGCTCGGTGCAGATGTAGGCGAAGATCCGTTTGTCCGTTTTATCGTCGGCGCAGAAGGACATCCTGTGCAGCTGGCAGCTGTGCTGCACGTCCTGCATGGAAGAAATGCAGAATGTATCACAGCGACGCACCTTTCTACGTCACGTTTTATTATATCGTCAGCTTTCTCACCTCAACTAATTCAGCTCGATGTTGCACAGCATTGCACTGCACATACAACTGCACACATCTGCACTTCATACCACATACCGTTCATACATTTTTCGCCATCTATCTTTTATATATCTTATATTATACAGTACTTTAAAAAGCATTTCACTGCACATCATACTGTGTATGGTTGTGTGTGTGTGACCAATAAAATTCGATTTGATTTGACTTCACTATGTATGAGCTCAAATATGCACTACATACCTTTGTTTTTGGATCCAATATTTTGACCCCGTATATAGAGATTTGTAGCTCAACTTTGGGAATTTTCTCCCCCTCCGACTTTTTGATATGCCTTTGAAACTGAGGAAAGGGAAAAAAAAATGAAAGCATCAAACTACAGAGTCAATAACCTGATCATGAAAGTGGTACTGTATTAAATAATCAGCCAGTCGGGGGCGACATAAATCACCTACCAACTCTTAAAAGTGTCTCACTTCGAGCCAACATGTAGTATAAAACTGTTTGGAGAAGCAACCCAAGGTTTAGTTACTCCAGAAAAGTGCTCGTGTTTGGCATTAAACTTCAGGGCAGTGGAGACTCGGCTTAAAGGGATCCAATCCTACTTGTTTTTTAAAAAATTTATTTTATTTTATTTTTTACATGATTATTGTGTGCACTTTGTTTTTATATTCGTGATGATATACAGTCCCACCAGGATTTCGCAATTTTGCGTTCACAGAAATTAACGCAAAATCAAGCAAACTCCGCAATATTCTGAGGAACTTGCAATTTTTCAAAATTACCGCAGATTTTCTGCAGATTTGGGCCAAGACACGTCATGTGATGACACGTATTCAGCCAAAGCCCTCTTCGATTCACGTGCGTCAAACATGAGTACAGCTAAAAGGTCTCATTTACCGACAAACATCACTGCGAGAGACCGTGCAAAACAATTTCATGCGATTGCAATTACGCCAATTCATGTAGTTTTCCGCAAAAAAGCAAAACGACTCCGCAAATTGCATCGCAAATTTTGAAAAAAGCTGCAGCAAAATCACAAAAAAATCCAGTACGGACGGATTATACGCTGTAAGGCATTAAAAGTACCCAAACATCAAGCTAAGCAGTCACTTATACTTTATTGCTATACTTAATTCAATCCAACCCTTTCAGTTTAGCATCATCAATGTAGAAAAAACTATCAGGATTATAGCTCTCAGTGTCCGTTTAAAGATAAACAATCCACAAGACTGCATTGTGGAACTTGAGGACCAGTGCCCCTGGCCTTACCTCACTAAAACGTTTCAATACGCTGGAGTACACTGGAGCAAAGACTCGTATAAAATGAGGCGTCTCCTTTGCCTCCCTAGAAGGCATGAGCTTCATCTAGTTTGAAAAAAACCTGTTGAGGTATGTTTGGCTAATTTTGGTAACATTAACTGGCTATATTTAACCGAGTTAGATGGATCCCCCCCCCCCCGCTATTGCAGGTTAGACTAGCATCAATTCCAGTAGCTAACATACAGTAACTGGCTAGGCAGCAGTTAACATGTTAAATTCTAGCTAAAGGCAAATATTGCAAACTTTAAATAATATTTTTAGGCAAAATAGTGCAGTTGTAATCGTCTTCTAACTGTTTAAGATAAGTGATGAAATCTTTGCCAGTTAAAAACAATTTTTTAAAACTTTTTATTACTTGAGTATATTTAAAAGTACCGATATTTTTGGCTGGATACTTCCATTTATACTTCCACATGTTGACATTATCTATACTTTCATTTAAGTATAATTTCTCAGCCCACCCCGGCTTAGGATCGCTGTATGCAAAACAAAAAAGTGAGCTGATTTTGACATGAAGACCTGGCAACCCGGGCACATACGTACCTTCAGTTTTCTCACAGCCACCCGAACAACATCTGTGCCTTTTGGCTGTTCGACCGCCGTGATTCCCAAAAACTAAAACATCACAAAATAAATTTATTTATTTATTTATTTTACCACATTTTAATTATGTTTTATACCAAATTATAGAATCTTATATACACTACTTCATCAAGTTGCAAAGAACAGCACAGCAACAACCCACTCAGTGACACGTGTGACTGCCATGTGTGTGACATATTTGTGTGTTTGCTAGAAAGACGAGGTGACATTGTGTGCAGTGTGTGAGCTGATGGCGTGAGGAAGAGGAAGGGGATAAAGGGGAAATAAAACGCCTCAGGATTTTTGGCCTCTCTGAGGATTTATAGCTGTTTGTACTCTCACCACATCCGTCATTTTAGCAGCTTCATGGAAGCTTCCATATATCAACACACCGCTGTGGACAATATGTATGGTCAAGCACGCACACACACACACACGCACACACACACAGTGAGCCGATCCAACTCTGTATCAGATCGGATCTCACATATTGAGATCGGACCTCACCTCTCAGCTAAGTGCTATGCTAATGCCTATGCAGTGCTAACATTTTTTTTTTTTTTTTTTTGTCAATGCATATCAAATATATTCATAGAGGTGTGTCATAGTCTTTCTTTTAAATACGTCTATTTTTTTCAACCTTTTTAAGTACAATTTTACTGCTATAATAATGTTATCTCCAAAGCATTTTGTCTTAAAGACAGCTAGCTAGTTGCTTAGCTAGTTACTGAGATGTCGTGTAGATTAAACCTGCTAATCCTTTCAGTCAGTTCTGTCAGAAAAATGTAATTAAATGCCTATTAAACATCAGAAGAGGTTTTAGAAGATGTCAGTGATAATTTAGCTAATTTATAGGCTTTACTGTATCATCTAATCAAATATAGCTAGCTAGCCTGCTTGACTGAGCTTGCTAGCTTAATCATTGTTAAACCTTTCTTCACACAGTAAGCTTATGTTATATGTATACATTTTTATTACGCTTGATAGATAATTTATACAATTATGATGATTACTGTTTGCTAACAGATTGTTGCTAAATGCAGTCAAAAGGCACGCTAGCATCCGAGCCGGTCATTTAGCTAGCTAGCTAAGAGTGTAGATTAAACATTAAAGATTAAGCTAATGCTTCACCAGTTTAGATGAAAGTGGACGGTCTGAGAAAACTACTACTAAACAACTATTACTATCATTTTGAAAGCTTTAGTGTGTCATATATCTTTGCCAGGAAAAAAAAAGGAAAAAAAAGTCAGAAGATATTTTATGTCATGTTAACATTTATCTAAAATGAGACAAAATTCCAAAGCACTTCTTGCACTTCAAATATGGCTACCTATTTTATATTGTTAGCACTGAGACTGCTAGCTAAATCATAGCTAAAGATGGCTTCATGCAGTAAGCTATTTTTATACGGATACATTTTTTAAAATGACATTTGAGAGGTAATTTGTGCAATTATGCTAGCAGACTGTTGCTACATGCAGTCAAAAGCTAGTTATTTTGCTAGTGATTTAGCTAGTTGTTTAGCTGGCTAGCTAACTATTCAACAATTTTTAAAAAGACGTTTCAGAAGGTGCTAGTGGTAATTTTGCTCATTTATAGGCTTTACTGAGTCATGTATCTTTGCCACTGAAGATATTTTATGTCATGTTAAGGTCACACAATTGTAGTAGTTAAATTTAAACAGAAGATATACGACATATTATACGATTATATCAAAAACTTCATTTATCACATTTCACAGAAGCTTCTCACATTGTTGGCATCCAAGAAAGAAATAGAAATACCATTTTCCCCCCCCTGTAAGGCCTTCCAAAGACTCGCACCACTGAGTGCAGATTGAATCCCGTCGGTTTATTAAAGCGTGGCAGTTACAAAACTTTCATCATCGCAAAACCGATTCTGTAGAGCTACACACTCATAACAAATTCTCACAGGTAGAGAAGGAATAAGAGCAGGTTTTTGTTCTGTACTCTACCTTAGCGCTGTAGGCTACGTAATGCTTCACCAGAGCCTCGGAGCTGTGCATCGTGGGTTTATCTGCAGAACGGATAGAAGGTCAAAAATTTGGTGAAACGTCCACGACGAAGCTCTGGAATCTGCAAACACACTGGATGGTGCATTTCTGATACAGGAAGTGAAAAATTACACAACACGAGCAAACAAGCAAATCTGAACACACGACCCACGTCACTTAATCTGCTAACGTTAGCAAGAAATACTGCTTATATCGACATTCTCTTGGGGTGAGATAAATCAGAGTTCGTGAACGCAAGCAAGTGTTTGCAGTTTTCACCACAAGATTTTTTCATTGTTTGTCTACGAAGCTGCAAAGCCTGACCACAGTGTGTACGTAAAGGTGCACTGGCCGGTACTTTATTCTTCTTACTATTAAAATAAAGTGGAAAAAACATGAAGAACACAATGAAATCTAATTGCTGGAACAATGCGATCAAAGCGACTGTATAATACAGCCGGGAAAAAAAACACTGTGCTATTTACATCTCTCCTGTCATTCAAGCTATAGACACGCCCCTAACGGCTCATCACTCCGCCCTCATCTTTAATGCTCAGAAATGCCAACATGGTGAAATCCACCATGTGTATAAATGATGTGTAAAAAAAAAAATACAATACAATGCTCTAGGAAAATAATCAACGACGATGTGGTGTGATGAAGCGGAGTTACTGTTACAACCCCCGATGTCTCTCGGAAGAATAAATTTCACAATAATGTATTGTCTCTCTATGTCCTTGGCCGTGTCCTGTTCCCCTTGGAGTAAATATATGGTGTATGATGTGTAGAGGATGATAAACAGAAACCTCGTGCTCTCTGTGTCTCTGTTCGTCCTGTCCCCCACAGCTAAATCAGCTGTGATGAATGAAACAGCTAAAAGAGTGTTTCAGTGGCATGACCTGCCACGAGTTAGCCCTGAGTCAGCACAGAGAGAGAGAGAGGGGGAGAGAGAGAGAGAGAGAGAGAGAGAGAGAGAGAGAGAGAGAGAGAGATGGAAAGAGAGGCAGACAGAGAAAGAGAGAAGAAGAGAGAAAAAGACAAAGAGAGAAAGAGACACAGATGGAAGGAGACAGAGTAAAGTACAGAGTGACAGTAAGAGAGAGAGAGTCAAATATGCACAGCAGACAGGAAAGGATAAAGAGAGACAGAGAGAGAGAGAGACAGAGAGGTAAAAGAGAAAATACAGGGTGAGACAAAGACAGACATACAAACGGATAGAGAGACAAGAGACAGAAACATGCAGTGAGTAATATAGAGAGAGGGAAAAATACACAGAGACAGAAAAAAGATAGAGAGAGAGAGAAACAGAGAGACAGACAGAAAAGAGAGAGAGCGAGAGAGAGAGAGAGAGGTGGTTTTTTGTCCCTCCGTTATACACTAACTCTGCTTCACTCTATAAACAGGCTCTTTGTGAAATGAAGTGATGAGAGCGCTGTTTATTAGACTCCTCTATCGGAGAGCCAATAAACACTCGTTCACCTGCACTTCATCCCTTTATCATCACTTCAGCTACGACGATCAAAATCAAAACCTCACGATTCACATCACTCTACAAATGTCTCCGACATTGTTAAACATAAAAAATTTTATGTATTTTCAAAGCATAACTATACAGAATCCCGAATATTCTTAACCTCAAAATATATTACAACTTGTAATACGTTCAATTTAGCCGTTTTATTTTAAAATAAAGGGTAAAAATAATTCTGGAGCGGCATATTTGGCTTATTAGGAAAGATTTCACGTCTTACTTTTTTATGGAAATTGTTTCAAATTAACTATTTTTTCTGCTATTTTACATTAGAGAGACAGAGTAGACGTGCTTCATGGGGGAAAAAAAAACGTTCTGCTAATCTACAGAGGAGAGGAATCTGAATCGGATTTAAGATTTAACACATTTTGAATATATCCCTGTAGAAACATAAGAAATTCACAGTTAATTGACGAATCATGAACTTAATCAACTGCTTGGCATTTCTTTTAACATAAAGTTTAGCAAAGCAGGTTTCTTGTAAACCAGGTAAGCACAGGACATCATCCCGATTAAAGCTCATGAAAAATTAGTACTTAAAGCTTTCTTCCGGCAAACCCCTCCAACATCCATGAAATATTCAAAGCCACCTACACGAGTGGAGACCAAAGATAAACTCAGCTGAACGTGGGCTGTGACCAACCGGGTGGGTCTGGGGGGCGTCCTATCTCCGTCATTAATAATCCATGTGCCTGGGAGTCAGGTTCTGTGCAGGAAGGAAGTTCATCACCAACAGCAATTGGGATAATTGAGATTCCAGGCGCTGTGATATACACCGATTCTGTAAGTGTGTACTGGTGCAGCTGAATTCATTCAAAAAAAAAACAAAAAAAATGAAAAACCAACAACAACCTGGGGATAATTTTGGGGTTGAAATGGCTTTCCTTTCAGTTGCTTTCCAAACAGTCTGGAAGGAAATGTTTTGGTGAGTCCCTACACCGAAATGATTCACACTCACACACGCAAAAACACGACAAGCGAAATGAATTTCGAATCGGAGTGTTTGTTAGCGAGAAACCCCATTCTTTATTTTGGATTTGTCTAGTCAGAAATGAACAAATTATGGTTTGAAATGCAGGTAAGACACTCTCACAGTGATTAGACAATCGGACCAAGGATCACACTGACACGTAGTTGGAAAAAAAAAAAAAAAAAAGTTCTGGAAGAAATAAAAAAAATCTACAGAATACCGTGAATTTACAGTAGTTTGTGCATCCACATGAGGAATTGGTAATGTTCTCATGCCATGACAGATTGTCTGATAAATATCACTAATATTGCATTGTAGTTAGTGACTTGTAATTTATTTATTTTTTTTGTTCGTGTTAATTCAGAATATTAACAAAATGCAACGTGAGAGAAATGTGCAGTACATTTTAATTACTGAAGAGTTGCTTATTTACTTATGGGCATCAGATAAGATTTGACATCATTTCCGTAGTCATCGTGCCTCTGGAGTTTCACACTCGCACTAGTCCAAGACCAGGATTAGCCGAGTCAAGATCGAGACTGAAAACCATCAAATCCTTTCCAAGCCTTTACTTCAACTAGTTGTCTTCATTCATACATTGCACCAATGATTAGTCTGTTTTCTACAAGAAGGAATTACTTCTTGTAAAAAAGAAAAGACAATACCACCGTTATTTATACAAACTCTCAGTCGAGATCAAGACCATATTTAGCGAGACCAATGCCCAAGACCAATACACAAAATGTCTTGAGCCCAGAGTCAAGTCCTTTGACACGACTTAGGAAAAGAATACAAGTCTGCAGAGTGACTGCAAGCATGTGAGCATTGGATCAGTATCAGGTTTCGGCCAATACTCCGAACTCTCGTTTCCGCAGGATGTAGGTTTACAACAATGGTGTTTTTTTGTTGTTCATTCTGGCCAGTATCCCTTTAAATAAATTAAATAATAAACTCTGACTGGGGTCATTTATGTGTGATCTGTGTGGTCGGCCTGGTCATCAGTTCCTTCTTTTAATAGCAACACTGCAACTCTGTCAACGCAAGTTAACTGCTGCCAAAGCAGTAAAACTGAAGGATTAACAACGGCACGGAGTTATCAGTCAAACTGTAAGCTATCGACAGCTGACAGAGCAGCGCTGTCACGTCTCATACCTTTCCTCCTGCTGAAGCCAATGTTCATCGTGATGAGAGACAGAAGCTCCACTCGTCTGGACAGAAACCACCTGAGAAAGAGAGAGAGAGAGAGAGAGCGCATTAACAATAGTACATCCTGATTACATAAATGTCCAGTTTGTCTGAGAAAAAAAAAAAAAAAAAAAAAAAAATCAAAGACATTTCAAAGTCAAAGACAGTGAACCAGACCTCCCACGCTATGATCTCAAACAGTGTTCAAAGAGCCACAGCTCAGTCCCTGCTTCCTGACTTTACTAACGTTTCAGTTTTAAGGCTGCTTTCAGATAGTCGTATTTCATTACATGGTAAAGATGGAGTATTGTCTAGAAATGAGATGCAGGTGATGCTAGCGGGTTGCATTTCTCAAAAACACAGCTGGATGAGCCAGATACGTCAGGTACAGTGATGCATGATCATATCAGCACTTTTTAAAAATATATGAAAAGGTAAGAATGTGAAAAACAAAAGTTATTTATGGAGAGTACTTGGGCCCTGTAGATCGCTGCTACATATATTTAGCTGTACGTTGCGATCTGTGGGGTCCAAGCACCCACTGCAAAAAATTAACTTTAAAAAAACATTTTTTTTTTTTTAAAGTCGAGGTCTTCTAACTTTCAAGAACTGCAACAGGTGCTTGGACCCCACAGAAGGCCACTTACAGCTATTTATATATAGAAGTGATCTGTAGTAATTAAGGGTAAATAAGGGTGGGTGATATGATGATATTAAATCTATATTGTGATCATATATGTCACAATACACTTATCTGAGATATTGAGGGTACTGTGCTATCTTCTTCTAACATTTTGTTCATGATTTTTTTTTTTCATAAAAATGACAAACTCTGATTGAGCACAGGTTTTTACGATGGTAAAATTGAGTAGTATTTTTTATATTTGTAAAATGTCATTTTAAAAAAAAATCCCTCCCTAAATAATTATTTTTGTTGACATTGCAGAAGTATTGAGTATCTTAAAAAAAATAGAGATATTATATTTTTGTCATATTTTACATCCCTAGTTGAAAACTGTTTAATAAATACGAGTATAAAATTAGTGAAAATGTTGAAAATATAACATTTCTGATCTAAAGCCTCTCCAGTATGTAAATTGAATTGATTTTAAACTAAAAGTCTGTCTTTGTTACCATTAAAAGTCCATCAACGAAGTACAAAGTACAAAAAGATGGCGAGTTTAACTGGAGTGACAGGCCAATAAAAGAGACACCAGAAGTCTAAATTATTCAGAGGGAATCGATGTGTCTGGCACTGGGGAATAACACTTATTAACAAGAACCACATCACCTTTTGCACTCACACCATTAAAATGTGCTTTCGCTAAAGTGTCTCACTGAAGACGTTACACAAGCCAGAGTTATCAAAGAGAAGTGCCCGCTCTGTCAGGGGGGTTTATATATAGTTAAATATAGCAGAGAAAATGAAATGCAATGGACATTTAATTACATTCTGAGTCCAGGAGACACCGCAGAGGTCTCAATAAAAATAAAAAAAAACAATCCTGACAAAGTCATTTAATGCTGAGGTGGAAAGTAGAGCAGTGAAGATGAAGTAGAGGTCCATCTCATTTAAATCATGTGTCATTACAGAAAAAAAAAAAAAACATCATATCGTACTCAGCGGGAGCTGAAACCGTGCTGGGAGTGTGAAATGTGAAATACGGCTGAACGCACATGTCTGCCTCTGGACAGCGTGTTCTGACCAGATAACTGATGCACTCTGAATTTCTAACCCTTCTAACTTCTGAACATTAATATTTCCCTCTAATCTAAAGCGCAAACTGCTTTATTAATAAAGCTCATAAATATCCATATTCAAGCAAGTTGGAAAAATTTTATTGCATCAATGAATCTTTTATCATTTTTTTTTTTAAGTTGATACACCAATCAGCCATAACACTAAATCCACTGACAGGTGATGTGAATAACATTGACCATTGATTGAACATCTCATCACAATGGCACCTGTCAAGGGGTGGGATATATTAGGCAGCAAGTGAACAGTCAGTTCTTGAAGTTGATGTGTTGGAAGAAGGAAAAATGGGCAAGCGTAAGGACCTAGCAAATAGGGCACAATTGTGATGGCCAGACAACTGGGTCTGATCATCTCCAAAACGGCAGGTCTTCTGAGGTATTCCCGGTGTGCAGTGGTCAAGCCGGCGGACGCAGTGTGATGCTCTGGGAAATGTTCTACTGGGAAACCTTGGGTCCTGGTATTCATGTGAACGTTACTTTGACACGTACCACCTACCTAAACATTGTTGCAGACCAAGTACACCCCTTCATAACAGTGGTATTTCCTAATGGCAGTGGCCTCTTTCAGCAGGATAATGCGCCCTTGGCACACTGCAAAAATTGTTCAGGAATGGTCTGAGGAACATGACAAAGAGTTCAAGGTGTTGACTCGGCCTCCAAATTCCCCAGATCTCAATCCGATCGAACATCTGTGGGACGTGCCGGACAAACAAGTCCGATCCACGGAGGCCCCACCTCGCAACTTACAGGACTTAAAGGATCTGCTGCTAACGTCTTGGTGCCAGATACCACAGCACACCTTCAGAGGTCTTGTGGAGTCCATGCCTCGACGGGTCAGAGCTGTTTTGGTGGCACAAGCGGGACCTACACAATATTAGGTAGGTGGTTTTAATGTTATGGCTGATTTGTGTATTTGTCAGTCAAAATAAGACTACACCTACCTACACCTATGTCACAAGAATTGTGCGGATATTTAAAAAACGAATATAAAACAAATGAATAATAAAATAAAAGTAAATAAAAAAAGTGTTGACATCAAGCCACGCCGTCGTTGATTATTTTCCGATAACAGCACACCTCTAAGTGCTTTATTCCTTACAGGGCTAAGCTCAGCAATACAGCAGTCTACTACATTTAAGTAAGGGAGCTAAAACTTATGATCACAGTTATAACAGAATTAATTGTACTGCCGTAATATTCAGTTTTCAATGTAATGCTAGTAACTAAGTAGTAAAAATGTTCTATTATGACTATTATTCTTTTTAATGCCACTTTAACTCTTCAACCTCTCAGTTTATATACGTATGAATGATTCCACAGTTCTTGGGTGATTAAGGGGTTAAACTGCACGGCTAATAAATGTCTTACACCATCTCCCACTCGAGTGTTAATGTTCTCGAGCTACCTGCATGACAAGTGAAATGACTTATGCAATATCCCTCCGCAAGTTCTCAATCTGGAGCTGCAGAAAACAGCCGGGAGGCTTCGCCGGCAACACTGATGAATAGCTTATTAAAAAAGTGACAGCTGCAGGGTCCTGGTGGGGGGAAATAAGTTGAGGGAAAGGTTGCAGAGAACTTCTGGAGGAGACCTAGTCTGTCATTCACGACTTATAGTGACCACACACACACACACACACACACACACACACACAATCTCATCTCATCTCATCGGTACTGCCTGCCAACTATTAGATCTTCAGCACTGCAGACACTGAGGAAAGAGGTAAGATGATGACGTGCTTCACGGTGCACGTAATCTCATTATATGGACGGTTAAGAAAACCAATTAGGGCAACGGCAGGCATGCAGCAGGACTGAGTGCTGAATATGTATTTGATTTAATCCAGAAAATGCAGCTCTGTCCTGAAGTAGAGGAAAACGCAGAGCCAAAGTGGACATTTATATTATATTCAGTCCAGTAAAAAGTTATAAATACAACGTACACAATATAGGATTATTCTCACTGACTAAGACTGCATATGGACCAAAATAACATACTGAGACTCTGACAGGTAGATGAGCATTAAAACACCTGGGGACATGCTGTTATAGGAAAATAACAAATGACAGGGTGATGTGATGTTAAAGAATTTGATTGTTTTCCTATAACGGCACGCCTCAGTTTTAAATATGTTATTCACAGCAGTTTGCTAACATTTTTTTCATGTAATAGAGAATGGCAAGTTGTATTTTTTTTTTATCCATTAATAGTTACATTTTTCATAGGATTTTTTTTGTCACTACAGAATTGCTACAATTGTTTTAGCAAACCTAAATATTGTGATCCATTGCGATGTATAGGAAAAAATATTTTCATAATATTGCCAACATTCGGCTTTATTTATTTATTTATTCAGTGAGATATTTACTAAGCTATGGTAAATATTTGATTGTTAGTTTGTTTGCTTATTCAGATATTTATATAGTTATTTATCTACCTATTCATAAATTTAATTTATTAGATTAATAATAAATATAATTAAAAATTAATTTATCTATTTATTTAGTTATTCATTTATCTGGCTATTTATTTACCGAAGTATTTATGTAGCTATTTATTTATGTAGTTATTTATTCATTTTCTAAAAAAATATTTATTTAGTTGTTTATTTATTCTTGCTATTTATTTATCTAGCTATTAATTAATTAATTAATTAATTAGTTTATTTCTTTATTCTTGAAATTTAACTATTTATTCATTTATTTACTTCGCTATTTGTTTATCTGTTTGTTTATTTATTTATCACACTAATGCCATGGTTTCTGTTGGGGACTTGTCTGAAATCTCTGTGAAGAGATTTTTTTGTCACAAGACAAAAAAAAAAATTGTTATAGTGCATTTTTATTGTTATACTCCAAAGAACAATATGGCAACAGTAATTTACTGTTCAGCAGATTGTTGTTGTTGTTGTTTTTTTTAGATTAAGTGAACACGGACCATCCCACGTGGTTATCCTGTATAATAATATAGGAAGTGCATTCCCACACACTGCTCAGTGTTGTTCTAGTGAGTAAACAGTAACGAATCACTCAGAGATGTAATGAAGTGATTCACAGCTTGTATGACTCAGTAGAGAATGAAGCTGTTTTGTTTTTTTTTAAAAAGCTAACCTGTGCCTGAGTGGCCGGCGAACGTCTGTGTGGCTCTCTCGGGCGTTTTTCTTCTCCAAGACAAAGCTCTCACGAATAATGGAGCAGGTTCATAAATCTTAAGTGCTGACTCCGAGCGCCCCATTTAGAGCTTAAATCCATTTGAATAATTTCCCTCTAATCTCCACGCCTGTTTCTGCACGATAAGGCCTCTGCCCTCGTGGAATGCTGCGCCCGCCCGAGCCACTTAAATATGCCCATATTTTACTGTCGGCCATTAATTTCTGAGTGTGTGTAGTGCTTTTTTTTTTTTTTTTTTTAATCCAAGTGAAGGTGGGACTGTTGGCAGCTGCTCAATGACAATCCAAACAAATGTACACCATTTGGCTTTTCACCTATAAAGAAATATGAATATGAAAGAATGAAAAGCAGGAGGTGAAAGCACAGACAATGGTATTTGTTAACTTGGCTGTATCTGAGACAGCCGGCTTTAAAAGCCTTGCCTGTTGGATAAAGTAAGACCTTCAGAGGGAAGCACGTAATAACCAACGTACAGCTCAATTGCACCTCTTTCTAATCTTTTTACGCTAGCTCAAGAAACAAAGAAAGAGTTTGATCAATCTCAAGTCTTTTTTTTTTTTTTTTTAGTGCATAAAAATTCACTGAGGCGTGTTACAGTCTCTGTACATCAGCTAGAATCTGATCTCATTTTAAATCGGATTAATATGAAAAAGAAAAAGAAAAAAAAAGAAGAGTGCGGTTGCCGCTTGTAATGATGAAACTGAACTTAGGCTTCCAAGAGGCAGCCACCCAGCTGTTTCATAATCCTAGTGGGAATATCAGAGTACAATAAAAAGAAATAAATAACGACTGAACTGCGTTTCTAAATTAGATCTGAAACTGACCATTTTATTTTGACTTTCACTTTATTCCACACACACGTCTGTTTAAGAATACAAAATAATCACAGGAAGAAGATAGCATTTCTATATAAATCTAAAGATAAATCGTAACACAATAACAAAATAAGACATTAAAAAAAACAAAGCATTTAAAATTCTTATTATGCGCACGATAAGTGATTTTCTGTATCTCTCAATCCGCATTTTGAGGATCTGTAATTGTTTATTTTCATATTCTATATTTCATATAGTTTTTTTTTGTGGAAAACTACTTGAATTGCATGAAATTGTTTTGCACGCTCTTTCGCAGTGATGTTTGTTGGTAAATGAGACCTCTTAGCTGTACTCATGCTCGTCGCACGTGAATCGAAGAGGGCGTCGGCTTTGAGCGCGTTGTGATGACATCACACGACACGTCTTGGCCCAAATCTGCGTAAAATCTGTGGTAATTTTGAAAAACTCAGAGCTCTTCTGAATATCGTGGAGTTCGCTTGATTTTGCGTCCATTTCTGCGATCGCAAAATGGCGAAATCCTGGAGGGACTGAAAAACACGTCGTGCTTTTTATCTGTTTAAAATTCTCGGAAAACCTTCGAACTAAACCCTAAACATCCTGTGTGATCAAGCAAATAACACAAATTTTAGTTTGTATTTCAATTTACGCTTAATTATTCAGATGTTTTAATGTTTAACATGAACACGAGTGAGGAATAAAACACTTTGGGGGTTGGGGGCGTGTTGTCGTAACAGAATAATCACTGACGTAAACACATCTGTCCTGGAGAAGCTAGAATCCGCACTGACTGTTACAAAGCACCGACACTGGAGACTCCTTCCATAGAAAACGATCTATAAAATAGAGTAAAACATTTCGGGATGTGCGGTTACTGAAAACGATTCTGCTTCAGGGAGGGAACAGTAACTCCGCTTCATCACACCACCCTGTCATTGATTATTTTCCTATAACAGCATGTCTCGAAGTGTTTTACTCCTTACTTGAATGTGAAATTTGTTTCATATCCTCGACTAAGGCACCTTCTTTGCAGTGCACTATGAAGTACAATACTGAATCCACAAATGTAATGCATATTTCATGGGCATATTGTAAAAAATTTAAATACACACTTCAGCCTCACCTCTTTTGTCCGTCCTTAATGCTAAATGGGTCGTTTCGGGAATTTAATAAGAAGGAAATTGCACCCATCCAGCTCATTTTTAATGTGCTTATTCAATCCCAGCAGAGACCATCATTAAATTCTTCATATATTATTTGGTGGCCTGTTAACATTTCTTAGCGCTATGCCGATTCTAACGAGAGACATGAATAATACCGTGAAATTTATTTGACATTTTGTCTCACACAGACGACGTTGCTGTTACCACTGCAAAAAGTGTTTTTTTTTTTTTTTTAATTAAACAATGACATTGTACATTTTATCAGTTTATAGTTATGTTTACTGTCTGTTAAACAAGCTAGATCCTGTTATCACTTATGCTAAAGCAGCTATTAACAGTTACAGATTTACCTATGGCTGTTACAAAGCGCTGACACTGGAGACTCCTTCTATACAGAAAACTTAACCGTACGTTGTTTAAATCTGTTCATGTGGAGCATCTGCCATACAAGTCCTCTGTTACTATAGAAACGATAACACATTAGAACGAGCGCATTCAAATAAACCCGTGATTTGCGGCTGAACTACTGTCAGAGCTGCTGTTATCGAAAATAAATCAAAACCTTCTGACCAATCAGAATCGAGAATTCAGCGGCGCTGTAGCATAACAGTAGATTAAAAAGTACGACTGTACTCTATTTTAAACTAGTAAACAGAATGCCATTGTGTGAACGCTTTCGAGTCGGAATAACGGGAAGTCTTCCAGCCCTCCGAAATTCTCCCACGTGATTATGATGCGATTGTGGCACAAACCAGTTCCACACGTTCGGTTTAGACACTGAGTGTACTCAGTGACATTTTCATACAGTAATTACATACAATTAATTTCAATTTAATATTTCACCTTAACACCTTAATATTAACTAATCACTGCCTTAGTTCATCAGTCAATCAGTTTATCACCAGTTTCAACACAACTGGAGCAATTTGGGTGCGAAAATCTGACAAATTGCAAAAGTTGCATCACTCCACCCACATCACTGCTGATGGTTTCTTTCTTGGGCACCAAAATAGCAACTGGACAAAAACAAGAAGAAAAAAAACCCCCTGGGTTACGGTGCAGCCAAATGACCTATACGCTGATGATATACTAGTAAGGATGTGCATCTCCCTCGTTCAGATGAGATTATACAAAAACAATACAGTTAAACAAGTAACAAACAAAGCGCTATCCACCCTCTTCTGCATACATGAGCCATCATACTAGAGGTCGACCGATAGTGGATTTTACCGATATCGATAACCAAGTTGGTCAGTACCTGCCGATAATCGATTAATCAACCGATAGTTTTTAAAACTGATACTGAATGAAAACATAACACTCAAGTAAAATATAGCTGAACTTTATTACAAAAATAAACAGTACTGTACCATGAAAATGCACTTTACTTTTTTCAATGAAATAAATATATAAATATTAATATATATATTAAATGTTAATAAATATTAAGTTAAATAAAAGATATACATCCAAAATGATTGAAAAACACTTCAAATAACACAACAAAATTTGTCAGCGATAGTTCTTATTTTGCCTCCAGAGGCCGCTCTCGTACTGTATAATCACAGCGGACCCTTCTCAGCCGCTCTCGGTGTGGATTTTTGCCGATAACCGTTCCAGCAATCAGTTAACCGTGCCGATTAAATCGGTCGACCTCTACATCATACAGCCACAATTGTTTAACGTCGCTCTGATTGACAGGCGAAGGAGCGTACGTCACTCTTCCCTCCCAAGAAAGCACGACCAATTTTGCTTCCTTGGCTCCCAGCCACGGATGTATGTGGCATCGTTGGGACTCGAACTCACGATGTCCCAATGACAGAGTGAACGCTTTTCTGCTGCACCACTCAAGAACCCAGTTTAGCTACATTTAAGTTTTTACACAAACATGGAATCCTCTATCTTTTCCCACAGATCTACATACCTGTGAGAAAGAAAAACCTGGGATGGACCTGTGATCGATGTTAAAGCTGATCACCTGGAGAACCAAACTAAGCCCCTCACATGAGTTCCCTCAACATTTTACCACATTTCCTGCTGTTTGACTTCCTGTTACTGGACGATCATTCACATATTGGTCATCTAGTGCTTGTACAAGCTAATGTAATCGATTGCTGATGTCTAGTTACAAGGCACCATTTCCAGAGAGCCTAATGTATATTTGTCTACATTTATTCTCCCCCTCCACATGAACGATAGCCCCGATTAGCATCATGACACAAAAGGTGAAAAACGCACATCAGGCACTATATTTCACAGCCTCCAGAAAGTACAAGTGGCCATTTATATCCCATAATGGCTCATTGCATGATGGATGCACAGCCAAGTCGGTTATATATCTCAGCTGTTCATCTGTGTCTGTACTGCCATGTTTGTTTGCCACTCGGTCATTGTGTTCCCGGTTTACATGACAGAAACCTCTCTTCCCCTCCTCTTTTATGTGAAAATATGTGGCATGTCCAGGCAACATATTCAGAAAATGAACACACACACACACACACACACACACACACACACACACACAAACAAAGTATACACAAAGTTATTACTGTGTTAGGAATTACAGCTAATGTTTGTTTGCTAATTGTTGTCTTTGAAAAGAACAAGTTAAATGCACTTAATATGGTGACAGCTTTCTCTCTCTCTCTCTCTCTCTCTCTCTGCCACTCTGTCTCTCACTTTTTTGTCTTTTTCTGTCACTCCGTCTCCCTCTCTCCTTTTGTCTCCCTTTCGGTCTCTTTTTTTCTCTCTGAGTCTCTCGTTGTCACGCTCTCTCTTTTTTTAATGTCTTTCTCGGTCATTCTCTGCCTCTGTCTGTCTGTCTGTCTATCTGTCTCTCTCTCTCTGTGTAGTTAATTGGTAGTTAATTCTCAGGAAGGAGAAAATTAAATCGGCACATCAGACAGCACAACAAGGCATGATGATATCGCTCGTCTCTCTCTCTCTCTCTCTCTCTCTCTCTCTCTCTCTCTCTCGGTCTCTGAGCGTCGGTCTCTCTCCCTTTGTCTCTCTCCGTCTCTCTGTGTCTCTGTCACTTGCTCTCTCTCTATCACTCTTTCTCTTTTTTTCTCTCACTCTGTCTGTCTCATTCTCTCTCCCCCCCCTTCTCTCTCTCTTGCTATCAGAAACAGTTAACGGTCCTACTTACAAAAAATTAAAGACATTCCTTCAGAAGGCAGATTTTTTTCTTTCATGGCCACCAAAAGATAAACATTCATTTATAAAAATCATTAATATCAATAATTCAAACAAACTCAGATTAACTGCCAGTCTAGCACGTGTCATCCATTAAGCATAAACACACACAAAGAGCAGCTACAAATCGATTCTCAGGCCAACATTAACCTCGAAATGGCTAATTTAACGTGCTCCACAGTCGTTTGTGGTTGTACTGCTGTTTCAGCAAATTATTCCTCCAACCACATTACACTCTTCCTCCCAGAAGCTGCCAGCTATAATGAAATTATTAAGGTCATGTTCCAGGTGCGTTTTTCATTCCCAAATATGCGTAACGAGACCGACACAGCAATGCCTGATGGGTACACACATTAACGAACTTTTTGACATCATGTCAACACACAAATTAATAACAGTTACTAACGATGAGGCATTTTATGGGGGGAAAAAAAAACCCCCAAAAACTAATGCCAGCAATTTCATGTCATTAATATACCCTAACCATAAGACTGCAAGATTTCATTACATTCTGTAGATTTGTGGTTTATGATTAAACTTTTCTTATTATTATTTATACTAAACCATTCATATCTAACTCAAATCAATTATAGAGTCACCCACTATCCTGTTATAACTGTATATTTGTTATTCCTATATAAATTGCTAACTTCTTTTGTTTTGATTATTTACAATTTTGTCATTTCGGTATTAGGAAATTGCTCAAAGCAAAATATAAAGGAATTTCTTCGGTCAAAATTGGTCTGCGGCGGTACCTACCCGAACGACACATTCGATGTACGGATATGGATATCAACTCAGTCGACATCAATTTAATCCTAGCTTGCTCACTCACTAACGCTAAGGACAATTTTATTTTAAGTCATTTATTTGTAGCATGCCACCATTTTTTTTTTTTTTTAACCAAACTACCGTTGCGTAACAAAACGAACATACATAATGCGAGACTAGTCAGTTTGCTCGCATTAACTAGCTAAGTAATGCATATAACCCCGATGCGAGTGAACTAGCTAGCTCTATTTAGATACGTTTTTCAGCTGTTGCTTCGTTTTGGAGCGCGTCGATTTGTTGCTTCAGTGAAAGACCATAATCTTTTTAAAAGAATTAAACGCTGTAATTTCCGACTGCACTGCATTTCACTTTCATCAGCGACACTGCTGCAGTGGCGCTGCACTGAAAAGCAATCACTGCACAATTACAGGTTTTAACCATACTCGAGGGTAGAGAAAGGGCGAAACTAGATAAAAGCTTTGAGAACTAAACAAATTAGACAAAAAAGCCAATTTGAGTGCTGTAGCCTTCTTATAGCGTGACTCAAGATGCTGAAAAAAGATCCTCCTTTGCTAATCTTAGACGCATTTCATCATTGTCTATTCCTGCTTCCTGTTCCCCCACACCCCCGTGAGAGGGGAAGTCGAACACAAGCACGCTGAAATGGGAACTGAGCGAGCACGGAATGGACGCCCTTCCTGGGAGGGGGTATTATTTGATTTGGAGCGTGGCCAGCCATGCACTTCCATTCTCACTTAACACATCTGAAGTGCAGGTCCTGCAGGGACAGAATACATTCTTACATTCATCCCTCACTGCTCTCAGCTTCAGGAGTAGCACTCTGCAGGTTTTATGAACTGGTAGTGTCTCTTACACTCAGCTAGGGAGCACTCTGATTTCTGAAGTATGGCAAAATGTGTTTTAGTGGGGTTTTAGGGCTAAGAAGCCCTACAAGCTATATTCGGATCGGATTAGTTTTCCATGTGGAGGTGGGTAATATCATTATTCCAGGAGTATCTCTGAGATTTTTGTCCCATCTGATCTCTTACCATATGTGACTAATTAATACAGACGTCTTCCCGGCAACATCACTTAACAGACAAGTGTCCGGAAACCTAATCCTGTCCGACTAATACTTAAGTCAACTACTTTAGATGCTCGTCTTAATAGTGTTCTCCCTCTCCCAGCCCTCATCTAACCAACACACACTGTCCAAAAGAATCTCCTTGGGATTCTAGAGCCTGGTCCGAACATCAACCTTCTGATCCGTCTCTTTTTCATGTAAGGCACCACCTTTGTGCATGCAAATGTATTTATCTCAGCATATGAATGATGAGCAGAGCGTCCTCGCTGTGTTAATGTAGCTTCAAAGGATGGCCTGAGCATTATGAGCAAAAATAGACCCGATCTGGAAGAATGAAAGCGTCAAACATAACCACTGAGCTACCACTGCGCTAACGGTACGTATTTAACAAACGGGGCTACAGGGTCCTGATACTCAGTACTGGGGATGATACTGGCCTGAAATGTTGAAATGTATGCAAATACTTATCTACTCTCAAGTGAAAGTAATAATAATAAATAATGACAGAAACAGTAAAAATGTGAACATGAACATCTATTTAAATATAAACTTTGTTTTATACCACAGCGCTGTTGAATTCCGAATCCCGATTGGTCAGAAGGTGTTGGTTCGTTTTCTGGAACAGCGGCTCTGACAGTAGTGCAGCTGCAAATTATCGTTTTATTGTGTTATCGTTTGTGTAGTAACAACTTACAATGTCTGGCACATGGAAGGAGTCTCCAGTGTTAAAACTCTGCAACAAAGGTAAAGATGTAACTACGCTTTCCAACATCTTCAGGACAGAGAATTTTACACTTTGCGGTTTCTCAGTAACATGACAAGCTACATTGTTTTTTTTTTGTTTGTTTTTTTGGTGTTATCCTTTAATTAATACTAAATTGAAGTACTTGGCCGATTGCTGTGGTTTAAGAACAATAAAACACTTCCGGATGTGCTGTGATAGGGGAAATAATTAACTTTGAGGTGGCAGTAGTACCTGTATTTGAGTTATTTTCCTGCAACAACATACCCCGAAGCCTTTTATTTTGTCTTTTATTCATATGATATATGGATATGAGCTCAATCATTTTTGCTGGCCTCGATTTTACCTGAATATTCTTAAGAGTTCACAGTTCATTGCTCTTTGAAAGGGTGTATTTGCATTATTATGCTATTATATTATCATTATATCAGTGACATAAAATGGTCTTAAAATGACAATAACATTGTTTATCGCAATTATTTCTGGGACAATATATCGTCCAACAAAAGTAGTTATTGTGGCAGGCCTACGGTGGTGGATTATATGACCTGGGTTATTACTACTACTACATACTGCCTTACTAACTAGTTATGAACTCTCTGAGAAAAGTATAAAATGGTGCATATTTTAGCCGTTTGAAACTTCAGGAACAAAGAGGACAGTTTTCCCGAACCCTCATGAACCCTCGTGTCTATTGTTAGTCAGTGACGAGTGATTGTGTAAAATCAATGCTCATTTCAAAGCACAGCTAAAAGACTTCGGAGAAATACAACTGGCCTGATTGCTTAAGAGCAGACTTGGTTCAGACTGAACCTGGGGAAGCGGTAGTTAGTTCTCGGCAAGGAGAAAATTAAACCGGCGCATCACACAGCACAATGAGGCGTGATGATATCGCTCTTCTCTCTCTCTTTCTCTGTCTTGATATACAGAATATTTAGTGCACATCTGAATGGTTTTTGATAGACCTAACTAGATGCGACCCTGCAGAAAAAAAACCCTGTATCTCTCTCTCCGTCTTTCCGCTCTTCCGCTGAGCCTCCTGAGGGAACAGAGGCTGTGTCACAAATCACAAAAGAACACTCTAATTACTCTACTAATCTAAATCAATGTTTAAATTAAGTCATTTATCATTAATCGCAGATTTCACTTAATTCATCACGATTAATTAAGCCTGATGTACAGCTTTGACTTTACACAAAAAGTCTACTTAAGGCTCAAAAGCAGCTTATGTGGAAATTAAATGTGTAAAAATACTGCAAAAGATGGTCTAAATTCATTTACAAATGACAGATCAAATCTGTCTGTACTGCAAACGATAACACCTTAAAAGTGAAAATATCTTCTACAGAAGCAAAATGATCTAATACACTTCTCATGGTTAAATTATAATAAAACAAATATGATTAGTTCTAGATTTTTTTTTTGAACTAATTGCAAATTATTCGCTGTGTGTTGTGTAACCAGTTATCACACGCACGTGCCTCCTTAGTAATAAAGAAAAGCAGAAGTACAGAAATAGTCTGGATTCATCGTGATCACCAGTCAGCAAGTCTCTCATGAGAAGTGTGTGAGACATGAACTTCACCATACATCTAACTCTAAATGAAAAATTCTCCCGTGAAGAACAATCAGCAGGGTATTGCTTTTTTAAAAGAATTGAACACTTTATGTCAGACACGAATGTAATTCTAAGTTGCATTGCATTTCACTTTCATCACCATGTTACGGTCGTGTTACACTGAAATGCAATCACAGCCCCAAGCTGTACTGCCGTGACTCTAACTGGAGAAAAAGAGAAAGGTCTATCTTTTACAGGCTTGCACAATGCTGAAATGTCTTCTTTTTTTTTTTTTTTGCCTGCTGTGACGGATGTTAACATAATTGTACAATTGCGCAAGCTCATAGGAAACTGTGGCGAGGAGGAGGGCGTGGCCAGGCTGTGAGGGCGCACACCTGGCGCTGATCTGTCTAATCAGTGGGAGAGAGAGATAAAGGAGCGGCTGGAGGCTCAAGGGAGAGAGAGAGAGAGAGAGAGAGACACACGTGCATTTTGTGTCCCGTTTGTGTGTTTTATGTTCTGTTTCAGTTTCGTTTATGATTAAACTTTACGTTTATGTTCAGCCGGTTCCCGCCTCCTCCTTGCCCGTCTTAAATTGTTACACTGGTGCCGAAACCCGGGAAGGAGGAGGGACACGCTGTCAGAGAGCTCTCGCCGCTGTGTGAGGATGGCGACACCGAGGAGGCGGTGGTACTGGAGCGATTGCTGAGGAGGACGGAGGAGTCGCTGCCGTCTGCCGGGATACGGAGGAACCGCTGCCGTCCGCCTGAAAGGGGAGGAGCGGTTGCCGTCCGCCAGGAGATGGAGGACCCGCTGCTGTCCGCCGGGGAAGCAGAGATGTGGCTGCCGTCCGCCTGCAAAAGGGGAGGAGCCTGACTTCCGCCGGGGAAGCAGAGATGTGGCTGCCGTCCGCCTGGAAAAGGGGAGGAGCCTGACTTCCGCCGGGGAAGCAGAGATGTGGCTGCCGTCCGCCTGGAAAGGGGAGGAGCCGCAGCCGGCCGCTCGGAAGTCCAGTGCCATCGCCCGGCGTCGTGGGGGATCGCTTCCCAGCTGGCTGAGAACCGGATGACCGCGTATCTGAGGACCAGAGTGTTTTTCCTCTCTCTCCCCTCTCTTTCTCCCTGGCTCGCTCTCCAGCTTGCTTCTTCTCTCTCCCCTCTTCCTCCTCCTTGTCTCTCCTCTCGCTCGCAGGTTGAGTGGCAGCACCGCTCTCTCTCCCACTGATTAGACAGATCAGTGCCAGGTGTGCGCCTTCACAGCCTGGCCACGCCCTCCTCCTCGCCACAGAAACAATACAACAACAGTGCACTTGCATTATTTAAAATATCCTTTAGATATGCCAATAATCTCTTTTTGGAAGAAAATACAATAAAAGAAATCTCTTATGAGTATGATTCTGTTCGAGGAAAGGTAATGAATTTGGTCAGTTCTTTAAGTGGAAAAATTGAAATCGTTGCATGTAATGATTATTTTACAAAACCATTTTGTTCAATATTCTCATGAAGGGTGCCAATAATTCCAGACCTGACAGCCAGCAAGTCCATTCCTGTTTTTATAAGCAGAAGCAGGAACAAGTCTTGCTTTCTAGAGCTAACGCTAGGTCCTTCCTTAAAGGAAGATGATGTAGTCTTTTACAGTACGATTGTGTTTCGCACAACAGCAGACAAATCAACAAGAGAATCAACAGTTGCTATTATTATTAAGATTATTAAAAGTAAAAATAAAAATCTATATTCATCCACAGAGCCTAAACTCAATGGAGTATAAAATGGAAAACTATTGAACCGTCTGTTTATAATGAAATGCCTTCCAGATATACTAAAAATGACTATCACAAACATTTCTGTCCATTTATCTACTTAATTACATCTCAGGAGACGTGCGGTGGGCAAACTCACAGCTACTGGCAGAGAGAAATAAAGATAAGCATGAATAAGTACATCTTACAGTAGGAGGGTGAATCGGAAAGAAAACACTAATGAACTCAGATGTTTATTCAAATCAAATACAATTAGGATCAGGATCATATATTCCTCTGAGGTTTTCTTTTTCACAAGTATGAAACACATTACACACGTTATGTATAGTTCATTATCCAAATGTTTCACCTGTCCATCCATACAGTCTCCAGAATTATTGGCAGCCTTGATAAAGCTGGGTAAGAAAAAAATGTCTTTAAAAAAATACAATATAAACTTGCTTGAGTCTAGGACAAGTCCAAGACCAGGACTAGCTGAGATCGAGTCTTAAAGCGGTCAAGGCCAAGTCAAGATCAAGCCCAAGACCTACAACTTCTCAAGACCAAGCATTTACTTCATCTAGTTGGATTCATAGATTATTGCAGAAGATAAGCTCTGTGACCAACAAAAATTTATGATTCTTACACCGTGTGTTCATCAAGATAATCTTCACAAAATAACACAACATTTATGAATTTTGAAGCCTAAATACAATTACCAGAAGCAAAAAGCTAAAGTTAGGCTATAAACAAACTAAGCCACGGTCGCACGACTTCAACGTCACCGCCGCAAAGCTTTATAGGACTACAATTTGAAAATACTATAAACTGATAAATCTACAAAATGGAAAGTTTGAGTTGGAGTCGTTTGCAAGAGCTTGAGTATAAACACAGCGAGGATGTAGTAGATGAGTTTTCCTGTTCGGTGTGATGGCGTTTGACGTCCCCGACAACCTCTGTATTTGTCCATTTAACCACTTGCTAGCAACTGCCCTTTTCAAGACACGTAAAAGCTTAAAATAAATAAATAAATAAATAAATAATCACGAGTGGGGTATTACTGATGTATTTTATGTCGCAGAATAAATCGTGAAAATATCCTGAGCTTGTGTTAACCACAGACCTTATTTCAGGCATTTAACCGAAAACCTATTCAAAAAACCCAATGACTTCGGCACCATGGAACCGGAAGTGCTCAAATGCTAACTCATTTTCAGGTTTTAGGACTCATTTTTGCGGCAATCTATAATGTAAAGTCGGAATTACTATTAAACGAATGAATTATTACACTCCTGGCATTGACAAATGAGTCACTGTTGTATATAATTATATATATATATATATATATATATATATATATATATATATATATATATATATATATATATATATATGTGAACATTTTGCTTGTGTTGTGTGTTTACATACAGTACATGTGTATACAGACCTAAACAGCTATATCCGTCTATTTCTGTCCACTGCACAAAATGCAGTGCCCTCCATTAATATTGGCACCCTTGGTAAATATGTGAAAAATTGTCTTTATTGTTTAACCTTTTGATCTTTTGTCCACAAATATACTCTGCTCTCATGGATATCAAACAATTGCAAACAAAACACAGGCTTATCCCCCCAAAAAAATCTTTGTTAAATATGTGTGCAACAATTATTGGCACCCTTTTAGTCCATACTTTGTGCTACCTCCCTTTCCCAAGATAACAGCTCCGAGTCTTCTCCGATAATGCCTGATGAGTTTGGAGACTACATATCCATGAGAGCAGAGTATTTCTGTGAATTTTTTTGAACAAAAGATCAAAAGGTTAAACAGTAAAGACATTTTTTCAGCCTTCTTTGCTCATATTTACCAGGTGTGCCAATATTAGTGGAGGGCACAGTAATAATGAGACATGTACGCAGTAGTAGCACACAGGAGCGCAGCTACTCTAATAGGCTGTGTGTATTTGTGTGGCAGTCAGACCTCGTTATCTGAATGCTAACAGGGACAGGGCTATCGCTCTTGTTTCATCAGTATCTGCAGGGAGCGCTTAGATATCTCTATTGATCACGCAGTCAGTGTGCTGATGGGGTGTCTAGTCAAAGACATTTAAGACGCCCTCACAGAGAGAGGCTGGAGGTGTGGGTGATATGTAAGGAACAAAACAAGTTACTGTTACCACGCCGAAGTGGATTATATTCCAATAACAGTGCGTCCAGAACCGTTTTATTCCTCTTAAACCTCGGCGATTCTCCAACAGTTACATTTCTGTATTAATTAAACATCATACTTTTTATCCACTTATAGTTACGTTTAATGTTGTGGAATGTTCACAGTTAAAAAATCCTTTTCTGAGAGTATGGAGGGAAAAAAAGACGCTGATTGAACAATAACACAATAACACACACACACACACACACACACACACACACACACACACACACAGGCAGGAGGTAATAAAAATACACACATCAAAAGCGACCAGAGAGGAGTTCTTATACAGCTATATGCTGTATTTTAGCTAGATAGCAAGATTTACCAGGCTAGTTCATGCTAGTTTGGGCTTGAGATGCTCGTCAATGCCTCACCAGCCTCCCTTTTCTCTCTCTTATGAAGCTGATAAGACAAAAAAAAAAAACCCAGCTTGTCCTTTTACTGAGAAATCGCAAAGAGTAAACTCCTCTATCTTGAAGATTTTGTAAAACCACCATAAATGTGAAGCAGCTTTACCTCCGACTGTTACAAAGTCCTGACACTGGAGACTCCTTGCATAAACGTTCCGATAAATAAATGTCTCCTCTCAGAAAAGTTCACCAGACAGCAAGACGTGTTACAGAGCTCATAACGAAGTCCCAATTGCACATAACTTTTTCGAAGTGATATTGAATCACGTGTACAGCACAGTCAATGTAGAAAATCTGAGTTTCCTCCCATTGTCACACACAGCTTTGCTAAAACTAGTGAGGCTAATGTTATGCTAGGTGTAATAGGTGTTTTAATTTACATTTTATTTGAACACTTACTGCTGAATGTTACAGTGCTTTTGTAGGCTGTTTGGCACAAAATCTAAACGTTAAAAAGTTACCACAGCTTGTAAATTGTATTTATTTATTTATTTTTTACTGTACGGGAGCAGATAATCATTTGAAATGTGCTAATAAGTAAGTCTTTCAAGAGAACTAATTTGGGTTGAAATATTGTTAAACCATTGTAGATTTAAGTTAAGACTTTCAAGCCCGAGTGCAAACCCTGATATGAAAAACGAAGCTGTATCTCAGTGGGTTATAACGTTCACTAGAGGATTTTCTAACGCTGTAATCGCAAATGGCGGCAGGTGCGGCCTAAAATGAACGGATGGCTAATAAAGCTGAAGCCCCTGCTCTCAAACAGCGATGAAAAGTACAAGAAGCGATTTTAGTCATTTGAGATTATACTCAGTAATGTGATCGTAATTTCACTAGTGTCTTGTTACTCTTATATATTGTTCTTGTAAGCTGTGACATTGTAATGAATCCTATGCAAAGGAGTCTGTTGCTATTTTATTAGGACACCCATTAGCTACTGCAGCAATTCCTCCTGAGGTGCACATAATGAAACTTTTTTTTTTTTTTTCCCCCAAAAACAATACGAGCTGCATGCAAATTATCCATACACACACACACCCCATACACCTGATAGTATAAAGAAACATCTAATTAGCTTTCCTACTGAGTTTTTGGAGCTCGCGGATAATGAGAACGAGAGACGTGAGTGGATTTTTTTTTTTTTTTCATTCGTGCAATTATATGGCCGATTTCTGTTTACATCTGAGTCATCGTGCCACTCAAAACTTCAACACCGAAGTTGAAGCCATGTAGCCAGCATGAGAACGGTCGCGTTTTAATTCCACTCCTCTCTCGGTTTCCCAGTTAAATTTAAGCACAAACATAGCACATTTGTGTCTCGACCACAGCTGGGGTCGGACTCTAAAATCTGGGTCAAAGCTTTAAGCATCTGTACAAAGAATGAAAAAAAAAAAAAAGTGCTGAAAGAAGCGTTTCAGTTCACTCGAGTTCATTTCAGTTCAGTGTACAGGATTATGGGGCCTGTAGAGCCCAAAGCACAAATGTTTTATTGTATTTTAATCTTTAATACCGTTCCACACTGTTCTGAAGCCCAACAACCTCACATATTTGATATTATGTTGTAAATAGCAA
>CM042560.1:2505000-2547500 GCA_023630585.1 Cranoglanis bouderius | reverse complement strand
CTAGTCAGCCAGCATGAGCAATGTGTTTATCTCATCAGTACAAGCTAACGTGTCTGTATGTCGATTGAGTTGCTTGAGCGTTTCACTAATTTACTAGTGCGACCTTGTTTACTACTGACGCTGTGAGCAGCCATGACGATGATGTTACGGAGCTGACGTTGCAATCCATTCAGAAGCGCAAAGTTAGGTCATATCTGTATGGCTAGTCTCTGGATTTGATAAACGTACACTATATGGCCAAAAGTTAGGCCATGTGGACACCTGACTATCACGTCCAAGCGCGCTTGCTGAACATCCCATTCCAGATTTATTCCCCTTTTGCTGTAAAAATAATCCCCATTCTTCTGGGAAGGCTTTCCATTAGATTTCGGAGCGTGGCTTTGGGAATTTGTGATCATTCAGCTACAAGAGCATTAGTGAGGTCAGGCAGTGATGTTGTTGAGGAGGTCTGGGGTGCAGTCGGCATTCCTAAAGGTGTTCATCCTAAAGGTGTTCAGCGGGGTCGAGGTCAGGGCTCTGCGCAGGACACTCCAGTTCTTCCATTCTAAACTTGGCAAACCATGTCTTCATGGAGCTCGCTATGTGCACAGGGGCATCGTCATGCTGGAACAGGTTTGGGCCTCATAGTTCCAGTGAAGGGAAACTGTAAAAGCTACAGCATACAAAGACATTCTATACGACTGTGTGCTTTCAACTTTGTGGCAACATTTTGGAGAAGAGCCAGTTTTGGCCTTATATACTGCACAGTATAAAGAAGATCTACATGAATTGTTTCACACTTACATTGGTCACAATGTGATCTAAACTTACAAAGCTGTTAAAACACATTTTCACAAGACAAAAGCTACATATGAAGTAAAATATCAAGCAGTAATCGGAGCAAAGGGAAATCGGTTTACTGTAACAGTGTGCCGCCATATTGTTGTTACGTCAAGCGTGTTTAGGTCAGAGAATCTGGTGGATGTTCCCAGATTGGAATTCCAAGTTGAAAGACTGTTCCTTTGCACTTTCCCTATCAGAGCTCGATTTTTTCCGAGTTTTCCGAGTACAGTGGATTGCAGCATGAGGTAACCTTCTCGACTTTCCAAATGGGCGTTCCAGTTTTCCAAAATTTCCTAAAATAGTCTCATATCATTCCATATGTTATCATAAATAAGAAATAGCTTCATGAAAATAATGAATGTAATGTATGCAAAATACCCCTATGCCTACCCGTAATGACCTGAGAAATCAACGTGCATATATTTAAACATGACTTGCACAGACCCTTGAGTGTTGCTGCTGCTGCTAATCAGTGAACGAGGGGACAATCAGTGAGTATTGCGCTCACCTTCGTTTGTGTTTGTGTGATATGAAATTTCTGTGCATCTGCACACGCTGATTACAAGCCTACACAAACCCACGTATCAGATTAAAAGTTCTGTAATCAGTGACATTGTTGTGCAAATGGAATCCTGGATGTAATCTGTTGTCAAACTGTGGCGTGTTTTCAGACACGTTAATGACCGACGCCCAAATATTTTCACTGCAGCACCGACTATTGGATTATGTTTGACCTTCATTTTTTTTTTTTTTTTCAAGATCAAACATAATTGTGTTGTTTGCTAAAGGTTTTTTCGATCCACTTGGAAATCAAGTCATCAAACACATGCACACACACACACACACACACACACACACACAAGAAAAACAGAATGTCTTATACTCTTAAAACGAACTTACAAATATCTAATCTTCTTTCATTAAAGAATCTGATCAAATTCATCACCAAAGCAACCCATTTTGAGGGGTGTGGTCTCCGTTCTGGGATCTACTGACAATTTTTTGGGATCTACCCAAAGCGAAACAGCTATAATTCCCCATGCACTCTTAAAGAATTTGGTTGTATATATGGAGGAACCCTTAAAGGTTCTGTGTAGAACCTTTACATTTATCTTCAGTAAGTGCTTTATCTCAGTCAGGGTCACTGTGGATCAGGAACCTATCCCGGGAATACTGAGCGTGAGCCAGGAATACACCCTGGACGGCACCATTCGCACACACATTCACACCTAGGGGCATTTTAGACTGACCAATCCACCTACTAGCATGTTTTTGGGAGGTGGGAGGAAACCGGAGAACACAGAAGAAAGCCACACAGACACAGGGAGAACATGTAAAACTCCACAGATGGTAACCCGAGCTCAGGGTCGAACCGGGAACCCTGGAGCCGTGAGGAATCACGGCCACCCTCTGGCATTTAAATGTTACAAATGTGGCTAAACTATCGTGATACTTGGTACACTCTTAGAACAAATAGTGTTCTTTAAGGATTCACTGAATAATTAAGGGTTCTTAGCCTCTAAAACGGTTCTACCTGGAAACCTTTCTAATAAGGAAACACTCTGTTGTAAGGTTAGGCCTTTAAGGGTGTGTATTCCCACCGTGCAAACATTGTTCCCGGGATTGGCCTCGGATCCACCATGATTCTGACCAGGGTTAAGCACTTAGTGAAGATGAGTGAATGAATTCATTATTTTATTATTTGGTAATTAATAATTATTTATTTTGCATACATCTGTGCTTGTTTTTAATTTATTAAACTAGCCGTCTCTAAGCTGCTACTGTTCCCGTAAACCTTTCGTCTGTTTTGTGTTTTAACTTATTATTCACGTCTTTACTTCTTTATCATTCGAGCAGTGCTTTGTTTCAAAGCGCTTATAATTAAAGATAGTTTGTGATCAGGGAACTGAGAAACTACAAGTGAAAAAGAGAAGCGGTGAAAGCAGGACTTTGAAATCAACCAAATCAGGAATGAAAGAAAACACGACTGCACTTCACTTCACACATGTCTATTAATACGTGAAAGCAGATAAATACATAGCTGTGTGTGAACATGAAAAACATCCAGTGCAGTTAATAAGCATATAGACATGCATGAAATACCATACGTTAGACATACTAATAAAACCCAAATACATATCATGGTATTAAATTAAGTGTATGCATGTGTAATCATTTTGAAAATCTTCACCCCAAAGCAGTCCTGACTGAACGAACGCTATATATTTTATTAAGTCTAGTCTATTTAATCCAGATAAAGTCCCCTCCAGAGCAGCCTTTCGTACTGCTGTAATCTATCTAGTCCAGTTATCTCATAAACAAGTCCATTAGAACAATCTGCTAACGAGACTCGCTCTCATTCGCCTGTCTCTGAGTATCATTTGGAAATTAATTATTCGCTCTTCAGGCCTCATTGTGAATATTAATCTCTACAAATGGAGATCTCATTTAGATGTGATTAATTATAGAACATACAAAGGTTTTTTTTTTAGTTTATTTTCATTACGATGAGAACAGAGACCCATCCTGTATACATCAGCCGTTCAACAAATGTTAATCTTGTAAAAGTCCACGTTTGCAACTCCATGTCTTTTAAATTACATGGAAATACGAATGACCTCTTTTCAGTACTCACTGATTTTTGAAAACCACCCGAAGCGAAGTGGAGTGCATTAAAATCGTGTAAGGCACGTGTCTAGACATGGATTATCCCGCTTATACCATGGTCACGTGCCAGCATTAACAAGTTAAAGCTGTCATTGGTGTTTGTGGTGCAAAATTTGACTGAAAATATAAAAATTACAGTTAATTTTCGTTAGTTATTGTATATACGGGTTGTTAGATCTAGAATTCTGCCCACTCTAAATCATATACAGAGATAAAGTAGTGTGAACAGATTACATTTATTTGAATGAATTATAGTAAACAGTTATTAGAGACAGAGAGAGAGAGCGAGAGAGAGCGAGATGTGTGTGTTTGAGTTACCTGTGTCTGTGCCTTGTCTCTACTAATAATGAAGTTGTGAATTTTTAGAGTCCTTACTAGAACTAGAAGATATGACCACATCACCCCTATCTTATCCACACTGCATTGGCTCCCAGTAAAATTTCGCATTGATTATAAAATACTACTATTGACTTATAAAGCGCTAAATGGCTTCGCGCCACAGTACCTAAGCGAACTTTTGGTCTTTTATGATCCGCCACGCCTACTTCGATCAAAAGGTGCAGGCTATTTGTCGGTACCTCGAATAGTGAAGGCTACAGCAGGGGGAAGAGCTTTCTCTTACAAAGCCCCACAGTTATGGAACAGCCTTCCAATTAGTGTTCGGGACTCAGACACAGTCTCAGTGTTTAAGTCCAGGCTGAAAACATATTTGTTCAATCAAGCCTTTCGTGAATAGTTTTTTTTCCTTAGGTAAAGGAGCAGATCTAGAGGTCTCACGGGCATAGTGTGTTGTGGTGAACTGGGATGTCTGGATGCTGTCATCCCCCAACCTTCAGGCGTCCACCAAGGTTTGTTGGTGGTGGGGTGGCTGGCCGCCTTGTCCCAGGGAGCCCTCATGTCTGTGTTACCCTCTGGCTCTCCCTTTTAGTTATCCTGTCATAAGCTAGTCTTGCCGGAGTCCCTGCTTTCACTTACGCAAAGTACATTGTCTTTATCCATTACGGGACAATAAGCATACCTAATGATCTCTCCCTCTCTCTCTCTCTCACTCTCTCTCTCTCTCTCTCTCCCTCTCCCCTTCTGTCGAGCTTCACATGATACTACTGAGATGCCAGTGATCCTGACCCCTTCTGCTCTCTGGACCTGCCTGATCCATCCTGATACCCTACTTCTGGTTGGAGATCTCATCAATTGAAGTCACATGCTGCTGCTGAGGATGGCCCCACACAGTGCAGCCTAAAGATCATTGAGATTACAATGGTGAAGTTCAACAAAACAGACTTCATACAAAAAATGTAATGAATTTTTCATGGTCTCACAACTGCTATTTGACCATTTGGTACTGGTACATTCATAGAAGGGATTTATTTATTTATAATCGCACTATCCGGTGTTACCCAGATGAGGATGGGTTCCCTTTTGAGTCTGGTTCCTCTCAAGGTTTCTTCCTCATATCATCTCAGGGAGTTTTTCCTTGCCACCGTCACCGCTGGCTTGCTCATTGGGGATAAATTCATAAATTTAAAATCTATGTCCTGAATTTATATACTTATGTAAAGCTACTTTGGGACAATGTCCATTGTTAAAAGCGCTATACAAATAAACTGAACTTGAACTTGAACTCTTTAAATTTAGATTCTTCAGCAATGTCCGTCCTCTTTTTGTAGATGTTGAAAACTTCACTGAGTTCATGGCTGACAGATACGTTCCTGCTATATAGTTCATAGCTGCTGCTATAGAAAATTAATCACCACCTTCTGACCAACAGGGTTGTGTTTTTGATCCACAAAGATGGAAAGGACAGGCGTCTCCTGAAGAAAGAGAGCTAATTCCGCTGCGTCCGCTCTATTAACTGAGCCAAATAGTAATGCTAATGATGCCATTGTAACTCAGAGGAGGATTATTAGCCTCTGTCTTTTCTTCCTAATGCTCTGTGGTAGTCTGTGATGACTTCAGACTGTAGCTGATGGGCAGAACGCAAAGTGAATCATTCATAAGTGAGAAAGAAACTGAATTTCACCCGCAGCGTGTTCCGTATGAACAGCTCAGGAATTTGTGTGTTCACGTCTCTGATAAGTGCAGTGTGTTTTGGGAGTTGTCTCAAGGCCATGTAGCAGTCGAGCGTTGCAAACTATTTCATCAATGCAAGGATATCTAAATCAAACATTAGGCAAGTATAACTGTGGAGCAGGGAATAAACCATCATACAGTCTATCTCGCTCCTGACTCAAATATTAAAGCAGGTCAACATTTTGTTTTCAGTGAGATTTGTTCACTGGTGCTGTCTAACCCTCACTGTCTAAAATAAATAGATGAAATTAATATACAAAGAGAAGAGTGTTGGTTAAGAAGAAGAAGGAAAAGAAGGAGGAGAGGTTGGGGGATGAGGAGAGAATTTGGCAAGCTTTAAAAAAAACAACAACAACTCCATTCATGTTTCCTAGCAACATCGTTTACGCAGTGCGAAAGGTCAGAGAAACTTGTGGAAGATCCTGGACACTCCTCCATGCAGAACACTCAGAAGCTCATTTATATTCTTCGGTTTGTGTATGTAGACCTCCTTTTTTAATCCAGACCACAAGTTCTCAACAGGGTTCAAATTCCATGATGGAGATGGCCGTCGCAAAACATTCGTCTTACGTTCCTGGCATGTAACAGTACGTTTGGGGTAGGGGTGTAAACATCAGGCTTCCACACAATACAAAATACAAGTCAAGTGGGTTTTTATTGTCATTCCTCTATATAGCTTGTATACATTGGAACGAAATGTTTCTCCAGTGCCATGGTGCAACACAGAACAGTGCACAAGACTACATAAAGAACAATACACTACAGTGTGAGACAAGAGTCGGGCAGTAAATACACAGGACTGAAAAATGAATACACAGGACAATAAATAAACAGAACATGGGCTATAAACTGTAAACTATTTTGTAGTGTAGCAGCGCAAGTAAAGCAGCAATATTGGCAGCAAAAACGATTTCCATAATAAAAATGACTGATGCAGCTTTGTAAGGTTTTTTGGTTTATTGCTATAACCCAGTCCGTACAGAGTTTTTTTTTTGTGATTGTTGCAGCCAAAGATGCTTGATGTTGCTGTGACTTTTTTCAAAATTTGCGATGCAATTTGAATCGTTTGCGCTTTTTTTTTTTTGACGAAATTGCGATTGCACGAAAGTGTTTTACACGGTCTTTCGCAGTGATGTTTGTTGGTAAATGAGACCTTTTAGCTGTACTCACGTTCACGTGAATCGAAGAGGGCTTTGGATGAATGCGTGTTGTGATGACGTCACATGAGGCGTCTCGGCCCAGATCCGCGGAAAATCTGCGGCAATTTTGGAAAAACTGCGAGCTCCACCGAATATTGTGGAGTTTCCTTGATTTTGCGTTAATTTCTGCGATCGCAAAATCGGGAGATCCTATACGGACTGATAAACACTTTCCCCTGATGTAAAAAAAAAAAAAAAGAAAAGAAAAGAAAACTCAACTTTTCATGTTGCTGACCACCCACAAAGCATAAACCCTTCTGTCCTCTATACTTTCCCGCTTCATCTCTGACTGTTACAAAGCAGTGACAATACGTATTATGCACTCACACTTACCCACATGCACACTTTTCTATACCCCTATGCATCACGTCTGCTACAGCTAGTGTGGAACGCATGGTAGCTTTAATCTTCACCGTCTGAACAGAACCTATTTGGAGTGCACTCTAAAGCACTAATAAAAAATCTGTGTGCAAGAGGGTTCCTGGTGTGTGTGTGTGTGTGTGTGTGTGTGTGTGTGTGTGTGTGTGTGTGTGTGTGTGTGTCTGTCTGCATGTCTCCTTTGCTTGAGAAAGGGCACAGTTCATATCACACACACACACACACACACACACACACACACACACACACACACACACACCCCACAGTGCTGTTGAATTCCCGATTCTGATTGGTAAGAAGGTGTTTCATAAATTTTCCACAATCACCAAAGGTGGTTGTTCGGTGGTGATTTCAAGGTTCAAGGTAACATGACAAGGAAAAAAGAGAGGCTGATGAAGGAAACTGGAATTAACTTGTTTTGAACTAACCTGTTCCGTGAATCTTCCACAACATTAAATGTGTAATTAAATTAAATTACTATAAATGGATAAAAAGTGATACATCATTCTTTAATTAATGAGCAATTGTTAGCACTGGAAAATTGCTGTCTTATGTGAGGAATAAAACACTTCCAGATGTGCTGTTATAGTAAAATATTTTCCAAATATGGTAGCCAGTTGGCTTACATAATACAAATGAATAAATAATTAATGACTATTAATGTCTTTCTGTATTGATAGAACAAACCAAGCTCAGAGGGATACAAGGAAATCAAATGTATTTCAGCAGGCCTATTTTTAAAATTGAGGGCGTTGGGACAATTACAGATTGGAAATTTGATTAGGAATGGAAAACTACTTCAAGGTTACACATTATATTGTTCTGAATACATCCTCATAATCTACTTTGTGCTTGGTTATGAATCATAACCCTCATTTCCCTCATCCCTCGCATCGTCCGCTCGGTTATAACACACGGCAGTTCAGTGAAGCGGAGAAGTAAGTGATTGGAATTTATCCCATGCTCCAGTGCTATCTGCACACCATGAGCCTTAAAAAAAAAAAAAAAAGCTCATTTCTACACTGCGCATGCATAAATATTGGCATATGGCCTATTTCCATGTTATACACTAGTCCTCAGAGAAGGCATGCAAATGAATTAAATTAGTCGGTTATTACATCATACCATACCAAGAAGCGCTTTTTTTTTTTTTATTTTGTAGATTTGTAGAAAGTAGATTTGCATATATTTACAATTAAAATGAAACTGACAATGCTTCAATTCTACAGGAATAAATATGTTAGGTAGCAGAACCGCAGCGGAATAAATAGACACACACTTCTCAATTTCCAAGTTTACTTTCCCATATCCTTAATATCCGGGCTATGCTTTTACATAAAAAAGAGAATAAAACCATAAGGCGATTAGATTTTAAATGCTTATCTTCAATTTTCGTGCATATCTTCAATGTTTGGAAAAGCATGGACAAAAATATTACGTATATAGTATAAAAGCTGTCAAAAGAAGGAACAAAATTCATTTGTTCATCTGGAAAATGAAGGTGAAAAAAATGTGTTGCATGATAAATATATGCAATATCAACTTTCCAATGGTATTTCACAGTCTTAGCATTGATCTAAAGAAATCTGAACGCTATGTTACTATGTGGTCTCTTTAGTTTAGTTTTATGTAGCATTGCAAGAACTTGGCACGAGGGGCACGTTTCGCAAAAAAGTGCTTGGACCCCGCAGATCGCAGATGAATAGCTGAATAATAAGATGGGTCTTTAAGGATTTAAAGAGATAAATCTTGTCCCCACTGTACAGTATGAGCCACACAGTTTTGCTTGTGCATAAAAGCTGTTATTGATCGCGGGGCAATTTTGTCGTACTGAGCTTCACACGTTGTGCAGCAAGTCACATACTTCTTAGGGGCAGTTAATTTGCTCCAGATCAATTATCCAATCATCTCTGGTGTAGTGCATGTGATAAAGAGTTCAGTCAATATCCACATCAACCCAGACCCAGACTGACTTCTCTGGCCAATGAATGTGTGGTCTGTGTGTATGTGGTGCTGCAGAGATTGATGTCGGAATGTTCATGAGGTTAAAGTTGTGGTTTGTGAGGTTTAATTGCGTCTCGACATCTAAACAAGGAAGAAAACACATGGTGTTCTGCTGTTATAGGAAAACAGGGCAAAACGGGGGAAGCAATGGGGTGGTGTAATGAAGTGTTGTTGATTATTTTCCTATAACAGCATATTCTGAAATGTTTTATTCCTCTTATACAACAGCAGGCTACCAACACTGTCAACGTTAGTTGTGTTTTTGTTCGTTTATAGTTACATTTAATGTTGTATAATGTCTGCAAAACAAGTTCCTGTTATCACTTACGTTATAGCAGCTATAAACAGTCATTCCTTTACCAGCCTCTCTTTTTTTTTCTCTTCTTGAATTTAATAAGACTAAAAAATGCAGCTTGTTGTGTTACAGAGTAACAACAAACTCCTCTGTCTTAAAAACTTTCTCGTAATTTAAAAACTTTGAAAACTTCTCGAAAACTTCACCACATCGACAATTACAAATGTAATTGCACCTGTGTAATTTGTTACTATAGAAACCGTTACATATTAATATAAACCTGTGATTTACAGCTGTCGAGCTTTCAGCAGCACTGTGGTATAATATTCATATAAGGTGCTAGTACATTCAATGATTCTACATATTTGCTAAATATATCATCATTTCTTTGTTTAAATTTTTCTGGCCCTGAAATTAGCTACACCTCCATTTGGAATAGCCGTGCTCAGCTCCATAAAAGGCAATACAAAGAGGAATTTGTATTTAAAGCAATGTTTTAGCATGGGTGTGGCTCAGTCGGAGGGACAGGTGGAGATCTTGGCATGTTTTCACTGCAATTGCAATTCACATTACAGGCAACAGAGATCTCTACAAATTACAAACAGCTCCTTTAAAGTTTTCCGAGACGGAGTCTTTTCATTTTCCTCCCATAAGCACTTTATTGCAGACACAAAAATGCAAACGTTAGTAGAACAATTTAGGAATAATTCCAGTGAAGTCCAGCAAGGTCTTTTTTTTTTCTCTCTTTTTTTTTTTAAATGCACAATTTACTCTTAAGTGTTTTGCATTAATGCGTCTTTTAGTGTCTTCAAATGTATTGCATAGACCATTTCCTTGCTTCCTGCTGTTAACCTCAGGGCGCACACATTACTATTATTTTTTTTAATAATGATTCTTCTTGGCTTGTGGCTCCAGCTGCTAATTAATGGATGGATTCAAGGACTCGTTTTTCCACATTAAAACCATTAACAAGCCCTGTGACCCAGTCAACGCATTAGCATTTTTCCTACTTCAGTAAAAATGGACCTATAATTGAAACATAATTAAAGTGCAAAGCTAATCTTCAAAGCGATGCAGTGATTGGTTTGGCAACGATGTTTACGACAAGCTGATCATAATACTTATAATCATGATCATCACCATGATTAACGCTGGCATCCCAACACTCATCAGTGTGACCATAAATGGAAAACTTCACATTAAAAACCGGGTACGAGCGCTGTGCCAATTTGCTGATGTTTGAGAGATATTGGTGAGTCAGACATGTTGAGTTGCTTAATGAGTGCAGCACGGGGAGGGAATAAACACGATGAAGAGCACTTCAATCAAAACAAATCACTGCCCTATTGAAAAAAATAAAAACCGTGTACAAAAACAAAAAAAAAATGTTAAAAAAATTGGAAAATCTGTCTGAAAAGCTTGAAGAAGTGTCCCGAGTTTGGTGGAAGTAGCCTGAAAGCTCAAGGAGTTACAATAGTCCGATATTTTTAATGGAAGTCAATGGGAATTTTCATCACTTTGAGCTTCCGTAATGGAAAAACCGTAATTCAGATCAGTTAGAAAAGTCAAAGCACAGTAAATCAGAACAGGCTAAAATTTTGGGTCTCCAAATAATAATAATAATAATAATAATAATAATAATAATAAGCTTAAACAGCAGAACAGAATGTTGGATTTCTCAAGCCAACATAATTATTATCCTTATTATTATTATTATTATTATTATTACATTTTACAATCGTTACCAGGCAGCACCTAAAACAAGAAATGCCATTGTGTTATAACAGGATTTTATTCTTTACACATCAACTCATTCCTCACCCTCACTGGCTTCTGTTTGTTTCCAATGAAATTCTTCATTTTGGATGTGTGGGACTTTGGGTGCAGAGTCAGGAATATGCGTCTGGTTTACTGTAATTAATAAGACAGTGAATATTCATGCTGTGGAGATAATGAGGCAAAATGGGAATTGCATCTCCAAATGCACCTTCAAATTATCACCACATGAATCAGACAGATCCTGCAGCTGGTGAAAAATATGCGAAAAGACAACTCGCGTGTGCTCGAGACTCGAAACATGAGAGAAAAACCCCTCTGTCAACCCAAAACTGCATATGATTATAAGATCCTGCTGCACCAGCACTGGCTGTCATGCTGCTATCAAGCCAGCTAACATTATGCTGACTATTATTTTGTCTAAACCAGCAGCCAGGATCACTAAAAACAGAGTCACTAACAAGTTAGCTAACATTAGGCTGAGTATTTTATTGGCTAAACCAGAGACCAGGGTTGCTAGCAAAGTTAGCTGACATTACACTAAGTGTCATACAATGTGTAAGCCACTAACCATCGTCAATAACACGTTTAATAAAATTAGGCTTACTATTCAATAGCAAGGGTGACTAGCAAGCAAGCTGTCATTAGACAAACAAGTATGTTGTGCAAACTAGTGGCCAGGATTGCTAACAAGATATCTAACATTAGCCTGAGTATTATATTGTGTAAACCCTTAACCACGATCACTACCAAGCTAGCTAACATTAGGCTAAATAGTATATTGTGTAAACAAGTGGTCGGAGTTGCTAAGAAGTTAGCTAACATTAGGCTAGATATTTGTTGTGTTAAGCAATGGCAAGGGCAGCTAGCAGGCTAGCTAATATTACCCTGAATAGTATACTGTGTAAACTGTTATCCAGGGTTGCTAACAAGCTAGGTAACATCATGTTGTGTAAACTAGTAGCCAGGGTCACTAGCAAGCTAGCTAACATTAGGCTAATTCTGCTAGGGAATGGCAAGGGCCGCTAGCAAGCTAGCTCAGAATATCCTGTTATCCTTTATATTGTGTAAACCAGTATCCAGGTTTTCTAACAAGTTAGAAAGCTAATATTAGGATTGCATTATACTGCTATATACTATACATAAGTAGCCTAACATTTTTGTTAACGGTTTAGCTATTGTATTGTGTAAACCAGCAGCTTGGGTTGCATCTGGCAATACATTATTATGAAACCACAATCACAAGCTGTTTTACAGTAAACTAAGAAACATTAGGGTTGTGAGATTACATTTGAAATATTTTATTGAATACACCACATTATAACATTTATAATTACGTTCTTAACCTCCGCAAACATTCTTGTCCTGGCTAATTTCCCGATTTAGATACTTTGTCTTCACTCAGTCGCCTGCGTCGTCATTAGCCGCATCGACAGCTCAATGCTGGCTGATTACACACTTTATTACACGTCTGCCAGACACCGGAGTGACTTTGTTTGTTCAGACGTATCTGAGAGAAGGTTCACGTGTGTCACGTTCATGAAAGTAATTCTAATAAAAGTTGCGCTCAGAAATTCTGAGAGAGGCCAGTTAGAGACTCGCATCCTTCAGCTGCCAGCATCGGAGAGATCTGAACACAGCAATTAACCAGCAATTATTCAGAGGGAGCTGCTATCCAACGGTGGCTGCAGGGGGGCGGGGGGGCTGTAATTGATGCCGAAAGGTTAACACTGATGACAGAAACACCGCTAAAGTGGGAACGCATGAACACACACAGACAGTACAGGACTCAGATTGCGCAGTCTTTCTGAAATGAGATAAATGTTGTGGATGCAAACAGAAATTAAACTCAGTGCTAGCAATTATTTGAGACCATGTATTATGTTCTTTTTATTTAATAGAGTTTGCTGAATTGTTGCTTTAAGCGTGATGGTGAAGGTGTGGATTTGATTATTCATTTACTACGTTAATGAGGAAAAATAAGAAAAATAAAAATACAGCTTGTCATGTCAGAGAACTCCTCTTTCCTGAAGCGCTGACGCTGGAGACTCCTTTCATAAATATTGCATAGACGTCTCCTCACAGAAAACTTCACGGCATCAACAATTACACACGTTTTCAAAATCCGTTTACGTGTCGCCTCCGTTGTACAGCAGTTACTCTGCAAATGAAAATCTGTGATTTGCAGCCGTCAGAGCTGCCCTTCTGCAAAATTAATCGACACCTTCTGTGGAATTTTAATGTGAAAATGTTAATTCGGAGAAGAGGCTTTCTTTCACTGCCGTGTGAGATGGTGAGGAGATGATGTGGATGATGCGTGCCTGTGCCGTTCTGATGTAAATATTTCATCTGGATCACTTTTGGCAGTGTCTGTAATTCTGCAAAATGTGTTTCCTAGATGATGTGGAAGCATTTGCAGGAAGATACTGACCTAAATTAGAGCATTCTGTAAATGTGATTTATTGCACGTTTACCGGGTTGCGTGGGAGGAAACCAGTAAAGCAGAGGATATTATTTATAATGTATCATGCATATACAGTTCCCTCCGTAACTACTGGAACTGTAAGGCCAATTCATTTGTTTGTGCTATACACCAAAGACGTTTGAGATCAAAAGATGGATATGAGACAAGAGTTTAGGATTTCATTTTATATATGAAACATAGAACCTTTTGTATCAGACCACCCAAGTTTCAGTCGAGCAAAAGTCTTGACACGATTTAAAGTAAATAACACAAAGGGATAGTTCACCCAAAAATGAAAATTCTGTCATTAATTACTCACCCTCGTGTTATTCCAAACCCATAAGACTTTCGTTCATCTTCGGAACACAAATAAAGACAATTTGAATGAAACCTGGGAGATTTCTGTCCTTCCATTTACAGTCCAAGTAACCAAAACTTTCGAGCTCCAAAATATTTAGTTGCATATCCCTTGCTTGCAAGAACTGCATAAAGCCTGTGACTCACCGACATCAGCAAATTGTTGGTTTCTTCTTTTGCGATGCTTTTCCCAATGTTTGTGCAACTGATTTTCTCTCTTTTTTCAGCTTCAAAATGGCTTGCTTTTCTCCCATAGACAGCTCTCTGATCTTCATTTTGGTTTATCCTTTTTAACAATAAATGCAGTCTTCGCAGGAGAAACTGAAGGCTAAAACCAAGAGTAGATGTTCAGAGCTATTTATTGTTTAAACAATCGATCTAACAAGACACGCCTGGTTAACAAGAAACACCTGTCAGTCACACGTTCCAGTATTTTTGCTCGCCTACAAATCGGGTGGTCTGATACAAAATGTGCTATGTTCCATGTTGTTTAACACATCTACATATAAATACCAGGAAATAAAAGCTGAAATGATAAACTCTCTTCTCATATTCATCTTTTAATCTCAAACCCAAATGTCTTCAGTCTACAGCAAAAAACAATTTAATTGGCCTTGCAGTTCAAATAGTTTCGGAGGGGACTGTATAGGTCATGAATTATGCATTATGCTAATTGGGTGAAATATATAAATACATTTTTTTTTTTTTTCTGCATCAGGTGGCTTCAAGCTTAAAATTCTTAAGCCAACCCAAGCTAACACTTCAGAGATTAGGAATAAAGCTGTTGTTAGTTAGCCTTAGCTAATGATTTTTCACATTCCTTGGTTGATTGATGAAAGCAGCACTAATTTATCACAATTAGTGTTGGATTTGAGGCATTAAGTAAATGTTAAGCGTTTATACTTTTCTCTGCTAACTCGAGTGAAGAATCCGAAGCTGTACTTCAACTTTAGAGCAGAGGATTTATTTATACAAGTCATTTCAATACTTAACCACCTCTGCATGTAATTAAAGTGTCCTTTATCTGCAGTTTGAGCATCCTACAGATGGAGTCTCTACTGACCTATTTGTAATGCATTATGCATGCAGCCTGAACTTCTCTGAACGTCTCTGCATGTCTCTGCACGTCTCTCGAGCTTCTATTGTGCTGGCCTGGCGGCTGTGGACGCACCACTTTTCATGAAAAAGAGCTTTTCAGCAGGCATCATCACCCGTCACGTAGATAAGATAAGAATTCATTCGAATTCACCTGCGCATTACACACACCATCAGTCAGTCTCATCTACACCGCCTTACTCCATAACCTCAAATGATCCATCTTTATGCTCCCTCTATTATCATTAATCTGTTTTTTTTTATGTTTCTTCTCAGTGACGCGAGCAGCTGATTGCTCATTCTGAGGCACAGTTCTGTCGGATTTGACACGCTTTATTGATTTGAAAGGCCAGAGACTGGCGCCAACTGACGCGCATCACCGAGACCGAAGATGGCACAAACTTTCTACCACCACAGGTGGCCATGTTTAAGTCAGACACATGCCATGTGAAGGTGGTGAGTAGAAATATGCACACACACACACACACTCTTGGATAGGACATGGTGATCATCTTCACATTTCTACAATAACAGAATCCAGTTTTAGGATATTTTCCTAAATATGGTGGCCAGTGCTGCTTTCTGCATAGGAATCTATTCAATTTAACAAAAACATTTCTTCCAGAAAATGCCAAACACACAAGTACAAGATAAGATTTACTTTTTTTTTTTAATAAAATAAAATAAAGCAGCAAATCTCTGCAAGGTAAATGAGCAGAAAGCAGAATGTTTGAAATTTCTCACAATCACTGATTATTACAAGCTCTCCCCCCCCCCCTTCCCCCCTTCCCCCCACTCTAATCACAGAGGCACTCATATCTTTCTGACCTGGATTTATTTTTTACTTCCCAGCAGGGAATAACTTTAAGGAAGGCAAGCATGAGGTTCCTATTTCTTGCAGAGTGTGTAGTTCTCAGGATGAAAAAAAAGAAAAGAAAGGGAGGGGGAACTATAATAAAAAAAAAAAGTCAGTTATGATTGCTCTATTTGCCTGATTCAATGCTGAGCTCTGGTCTATACCCCCTTGGTTTCTGGGTGGAAAATTGTACTATGAAACAGAATTCAATAATCATTTAACTGTAATATTTATGCTCATGTTTTTGCAGGTTTCCTCTGGGTTCTTCGGGTTTCCCCCAACCATCCAAAAACATGGCATTAGGTAAACTGCCTACACCAAGTGTGTGAATGTGTGCAAGAGTGCATGGTGTCCAGTGTTCCTGGGATAGGCTCCGGATCCATTGCGCCCCTGACTAGGACAAAATAAGTACTGAAGATGAACAAATAAATGAATCGTATTTTGAAAGGTTCATTCCTCATAAAATCTGCTTAAGCCAAATAACAGTTAAACCAGAAAGGTACTACAAATGTGCTTTAACACACAGTAAGTATCCATGCGTTAACGTTATTGTGCTGCATTATGATTAATTTCCATTTATTCTGATATTCGAGCACCATCCAAAACACACTTGATGTAGTCAAGCACATCAACAAGCATCACACATACACGGTCAAATAGATGTTGAAAAGACATTTTCATGGAAACATTCATTAAATTACACTGAAAGAGTAACTCCGTTCCATAAATACATCGCATATATCCGAGTCGGCGCTCAACGGTCACCTTAAAGAGCTGAACAAAGATTAGAATCGAAGAGCTGACTCTTTCACAAACACATCTCTAGTTTGTACACCGACCAGCCATAACATTAAAACCACTGACAGGCCATGTGAATAAATTGATTATCTTGTTACAGGGGCACCAGACAAGGGGTGAGATATTGGGAAGCAAGTGAACAGCCAGTTCTTGAATGTTTGATGGAAGCAGGAAAAATTACACAATATTCGGCGACTGGTTTTAATATTATGGCTGATTAGTGTAGATATTAACCCTTTACCTGCCTAATGCCCTTCATCATTGCTTTCCTGTATTAATTAGTTCACATGGATTCTTTCAATAAAACCTGCATTTCCATCACAAACCCGACTAAATCCGACATGCTGAAAACGGGGACTAATTTTTAACTGTATAAATAGAGTCATGACAAACTCCCAAACACCGAATGGCTCAGTGCACTTAATTAGAGTGAAACAAATAAAGGACCAAAAGAAGTGTTCTTTATAATAGTCCCACGGCACTCATTATTAAGAAAAGCCTGCTTTACACCAGGAGGAAATGAGTAAGTGTGAGTGCTAAAGCTTTAGAAATGGGCCTAATATGAATCTAATTATTGAATAAATGAATAAGTAAAATGGACAGACATATATGACTCATTACGGGAGAATTTACTGTTGAAAGAAAGCTGGAATCAAGAAAGAAAAAAGCTTTAATTCACACCAAAGATAAACTTTTAATATGAAGCGTTAATTATTACACATACAGTTAACCAAGTACAATTTTTACTTAAAAATCAACCAACATGATGTAATCTTTTATTGTTCTGCTCCTTACTACTCATTAGAAACAATTCCAATGTTAAAAAAAAATAAAATAAAATAAAAAAAAACACAAACACACTTCATAGTGTTCATTTTCTATTGAAGCTACATTGCAAAGGTTTGCCTCCCCTTGGTTTCTCGGTGGGAAAAAAAGTACTACGAGACAGAATTCAACGATCATTTAATGAGCATAAATATTACAGCAACTGGATCAGAGTCAGCCATTTTGTTTATTAATGAGCTCAAAGAATTGCTTCCCCAATGACATACTGCCTCATTAAGGTGTCTCATGATCTAAAACTGTAAACATAAAAAATTTTTTTAAAAACCCACACAGTCTCAATCTCAGTCAACAGGACTGACTTCACAAGACCTAAAGCAGAAAACATTGATCTTCCATAGAGCTAGAGAAGATCTCTCAAACTAGAGAAAGAAAAATAAATAAATAAATAAATAAATAAATATTTTGATTGCTTTGCCCAATAATCTTATATAATAACAGTTTGCTTTTTAACAGTTTTAGATATTCGTGATAAAGGGACATGTAACACCTTTAACACACATCTAACGTCTTGTTAAATTTGTGACTTTAATGTCAACTTTCACTCAACTCTAACAAAAGTCACCTGTTAAAGGATTGTAGAAGAAAACTGTGTCCTGCTTTAGAAATTCAGCAAAGATGAGTCTGTAGACAGGAGACTGTTGTGATCTTCAGATTCTCCATGTTCATTTGCACACTTGGGGTATCTTCAGATCAGCTTAACTTCAGGTAGTCTTCACAAGCTCGATTTACCCACAAACAGGCCTGGGTTAAGCAAAAAAGAAAAAAAAGTAAAAAGTGTTAGAAACTTAGATATGCAGTCAACCTACATGTCTTTGGACTGGGGAGGAAACTGGAGTAACTGGAGGAAACCCCTGAAGCACTGGGAGAACATGCAAGCTACGTGCACACAGGGCAGAGGCAGGAATTAAGCCCCCCAACCCCAGAGGTGCAGGGCAAACATGCCAAACTTTAAGCCATCATGCCCCCACCAGAGACATACCTATAGCCTAGATGTGTTTATGTACTACACATACTGTACCTATAATATAATAAAGTTAGAGAGTCAGTGATAAAAATAAATGAACTTATACTCCAACAAACAGTCATAGAAACGGAACCGAAATTACAGTGACCTGATGAGATCTGTTCTATACATTTGTAATATCTTTCTTTATTCTGATTCTAAAAAAAAACAGGAGGCTAGGAACATTAATAAAAGCCCACATTACTTTGATCTTTCTACTTGAAACTGTCGTCAAAGATAGTGAGGCTTAAGAAAACCCACCGCAGTGCCGATATCTGACAAACAGCAGCACTGATATGAGGCTTAAACGGATCTTAAAAAGCATCCACACTTAGAAATAGAAATGCAAAATAACTACCATTATGTAAAGAAAACCAGAACACTGCTGAATAAAAGGGTACATTTTATTATAATTAGAGCTCTGAGAAACATGAGTTTCTCCAACAGCTGACTTATCAGGACAGAAATGAAGCCAATCTGAGAAACTGCTACTTCAATATTTCACTTTGCTGACAGAAAGAACAGTAATTTACAATGAATGTCAAGCTGACTTAAAATGTATTAAGATTAAAACATTGTATTCCAGGCTTTCTCCGATTACATGCTTTACAAAAACAACCTTGTTTTTTCTTGCTTGGTTGGGGTGGGGGGTTTTGCAGAGTCAGAGAAAATCTAAAATGAAACAAGAATAAAGTTCTCAACCTTATTTATGACAAGGTAGACCCAGGATAAAATATTGGTAATTTTTTTGCCCTGACCAATGGAGAGTGAAACAGGGCTTCATATAGGTTTGGTAAATGTTTCCCTTGTGCAGGTCAAGCCAAGTTTTTAATATTTATGTCACACCATATACAAGTCATGCCTTGGGGGTGGGGGTGGCTGCTAAAGCTGTTGTAGAAATAAGGGACCAGCAAAAGACATCAGCACAACCTAATGCTTTCCCTTTTTACAACAACTCATGCCCTTTCATCATTTGAAAAATCAAAGTCTGCTTTCAGTTAGTGTGTAAAAAGCATTCATGGGAGTAATAACCGGCAAATAGTCAAAAATCTAACTAGGTAATGATTAAAATGATGAGATTATTAAAACAAATAAGATTACAGATTTAGATTAAGTCAATTTATGTTGCCAAATATACTGTATAGACAAACGCTTAAAATAAGCCATGTTGATGGTCTTGTACATGTTTGTCTCCATCTAGTGACTAAACACATCACTGCTCCAGAATTACCAGCACCTTTCAAGAAAAACTTTTTTTAATTTCATTTGAAATTTGAGCTTATTTTGGTACACATGGTCTAGTACTGGGCTTACGTCTTATAACCCAATCTATGTGCCAAAGCAGGGCTATCAAATCAGTCCATGAAAATCTTGGTAAAATGTAAAAGTAAACATCGATCTAAACAGCCTTTTAAAAACATTTTAGCATTATGAACCTTTGAGCAGAGCAGACCTAATCTAGTACATACAGTAGTTTAGCAATTTTAAAAAGAAATGTCAAATCCTATCAGTGCTTCCCACAGACTTATTCAATGAGCTCTTAATTGCCACATAGTCTAGAACATTGCTATTTCTTGCTAACCAATGTAAACATCTTGTATAATGACACCAGATGCAATGTTCCTGAATATCAAACATATTTGATGTGTTTCCAAGGGAGTGTTTGTATGTCAATCATGAAGGTAAAGGTGCTTCCCAAAGTTATCAGGGACAACATTATCAAATGCACAAATAAAAGAAAGCTACAGAGGCATAGCAAAGACCTTAAACATCCCGGTCACTACAATTGGTTTGAACCACACAACTAATCGCCCCTGGACAGGTGAGAAACAAGATTTCACAATACACTTTCAGACTAATGATGAGGCCCTCTACGGATCGTAACCTTGTAGTGGTGGAAGGGCTTGTGTGATCCTGTGAACCTTGGAGCTATGTTGGCTGGAGGCTAGTAATCCTGGTAGGGTTGCCCTTGGGAAAAAGGTCTGAGGTGAGGGTCCAGACGAATAACAATCCACCTAAAAGACCCCCACGATGGTGACTACGAAGACCGAGAGAACCTCGTCCGGGACAGGGATACCAGGACCCACCCCTGGAGCCAGGCCTGGGGATGGTGTTTGCTGGGCAGTGCCTGGTGGCCAGGCGAACTACATAACCAGGCCGGGCTTAGCCCGAAATGGCTGCGTAGAGTAGGGGGGTGGCGGTGAGGATAGACCTAGACGGACTGGACCTTGGCGATGGAGACTGGCTTGTAGGACATGCAAGGTCACGTCACTGCTGGGGAAAGAGCCAGAGCTTGTAGAGGAGATGGAAAGGTATCGACTAGATATAGTTGGCCTCACATCCACACATAGCATTGGCTCTGGAACCAAACTTTTGATTGGGGGGGCAGAGCAGTCAATGATCCCTACTTGGTGGTGAGTTGGATGCCAGCCCGATAGACCCAGGAGATGCAAACGAGCAGTGAGGGTCTGCTAGGAATGTCTGGCTAACTATGCTGTGAGGAAAGATTTCAACTCCCACATCTGGACAAATTTCTCCTGTATCCCAAGTGAAGCCAAGGACATAGAGTCTGAACAGACCTTGTTTAAGACCTCAATTGTGGAGGTGGCCTCATCAAGCTGTGGCATGACTGCGGTTGGTGCCTGCCAAGGTAGCAACCGCAGGACCCGCTGGTGGACACCGGCGGTGAGGGAAGCAGTCAAGTCGAAGGAGGAGGCCTTCCGAGCGATGCTTGCGAGTAGGTCTCCAGAGTTGATTGAAAGGTACCGGCTGAGGGCTGCAGCAGGGGAGGTCACCAAAGCAAAAGCTTGGCTATGGGAAGAGGCCATGGAGAATGCCTATTGGATGGCTTCAAAATTGTTCTGGCAAACCATCCAGCGGCTTAGGAGGGGACAGCGGGTCGGCGTCCAAGCTGTTCTCAGCAAGGGTGGGGAAACACTGTCCACTACTGGGGAGATCATTGAAAGGTGGAAGGAACACTTTGAGGAACTCCTCAACCCGGTGGACATGCCCTCCTTGCAGGAGGCAGTGCTGGATAGCCCTGGTGAGATCGGATCCATCGTTGTAGCTGAGGTTTCTGTGGTGGTTGAGGACTTCCAGGGTGGTAAAGCTGAAGGGGTAGAGGATATACGTCCAGAGATGTTCAAAGCACTGGACAATGTTGGTGTGGCATGGCTAATGCGCCTCTTCAAATGTTGCGTGGAAGGCGAGTACAGTTCCACTGGATTGGTAAACTGGGGTGATTGTCCCCAGCTTCAAGAAAGGGGACCAGAGGGTGTGTTCCAACTACAGAGGGATCACACTCCTCAGCATCCCTTGTAAAGGCTATGCCAGAGTACTGGAGAGGAGAATTTGCCTGATAGTTGAACCACGAATTCAGGAGGAACGATGTGGATTCCGTCCGAATGGAATGGACTTGCTCTTTGTCCTTTCAGAAATTTGAGGGGGCATGGGAGTTAGCTTATCCAGTCTGCACCCGTTTGTGATCTTCATGGACAGGATATCAAGGCACAGCCAAGGTAGAGCGTGCATCAAGTTTGGGGGCTTGGAGGTGGCATTGCTGCTGTTTGCAGATGTGCTTCTTGCCTCATCCGACTGTGATCTCAAATACATTCAAGCATTTCGCTGCAGAGTGTGAAGCAGCACATTCAAGTCTGTGGCTATGGTTTTCTCCCAGAAAAGAGTGGATTGCCCAATCCAGGTTAAGGGGGGGAGCAGCTGCCTTTAATGGAGGAGTTTAAGTACCTCAAGGTTTTGTTCATGAGTGATGGAAAGGGGGAGTGAGATTGACAGGAGTATCGCTACAGCATCTGCAGTATGGAGGGCACTGTATTGGTCCTTGGTGTTGAAGCGGGTGCCGAGTCCTTAGACAAGACTTGCGGTTTACACGTCAATCTACCTCCCCAACCTCACCTATGGTCATGAACGTTGGGTAATGAACGAAATGACGAGATCGCAGTAGCAAGCGGTGAAAATGAGGTTTCTCCACAGGGTTGCTGGACTCACCCTTAAGAATAGGGTGAGGAGTTCAGTAAGCCAGGAAAGCCTCGGAGTAGAGTCGCTACTTCTCCGGATCGAGAGAAGTCAGTTGAGGTGGCTCGGGCATCTGGTAAGGATGCCAACTGGGAGGCTGCTTGTGGAGCTCTACTGGGCACACCCCACTGGGTGGAGACCCCGAGGCCAAGTCAGGACCCACTGGAGGGATTATATCTCGCAGCTGGGCCAGCAACACCTAGGAATCCCCCAGGAAGAGTTGGAATCTATCGCTGGGGAAAGGGAGGTCTGGTCTGCCCTACTTAGTATGCTACCACTGCAACACTCACCAGGACAAGTGGTGTAGAAAACAAATGGATGGATAAGGAAGGCAAGAGAGAAGCCAGCAGTCACTCAAAAAGAGTTGCAGGATGACCTGAAAGCAGCCAGAACAACAGTTACACAGGTAACAATAAGCAATGGACTGCACCACACAACTCCATTCCTACACCACATGTCTAGAGTTCAAGTTCAAGTGGTACATTTCACACAAATCTCAGAAGAAGTGATACAAAGATGCACATCTAAAAGCAACTTTTCAACAAAGTACTAATGTTGGTGATTGTTTGTTGGTATTTGATCCCCTGCTGATTTTGTATGTTTGCCCACTGACAAAGAAATGATCAGTCTATAATTTTAATGGTAGGTGTATTTTAACAGTGAGACAGAATAACAAAAAAAAAATCCAGAAAAACACATTTCAAAAAAAAGTTATAAATTGATTTACATTTTAATGAGGGAAATAAGTATTTGATCCCCTATCAATCAGCAAGATTTATGGCTCCCAGGTGTCTTTTACACAGGTAATGAGCTGAGATCAGGAGCACTCTCTTAAAGGGAGTGCTCCTAATCTCAGCTTGTTACCTGTAAAAAGACACCTGTCCACAGAAGCAATCAATCAGATTCCAAACTCTCCACCATGGCCAAGACCAAAGAGCTGTCCAAGGATGTCAGGGACAAGATTGTAGACCTACACAAGGCTGGAATGGGCTACAAGACCATTGCCAAGCAGCTTGGTGAGAAGGTGACAACAGTTGGCACATGTACAGGCCCGTCTGAAGTTTGCCTGAATGATTCAGAGGAGAACTGGGTGAAAGTGTTGTGGTCAGGTGTGGTCAGATCTCTTTGGCATTAACTCAACTTGCCGTGTTTGGAGGAGGAGGAATGCTGCCTATGACCCCAAGTCATAACACCATCTCCACCATCAAACATGGAAGTGGGAATATTATGCTTTGGGGGTGTTTTTCTGCTAAGGGGACAGGACAACTGCTCCGCATCAAAGGGACGATGGACGGGGCCATGTACCATCAAATCTTGGGTGAGAACCTCCTTCCCTCAGCCAGGGCATTGAAAATGACCTTAATGACTTGGAGAGGATCTGCAAAGAGGAGTGGGACAAAATCCCTCCTGAGATGTATGGAAACCGGGTGGCCAACTACAAGAAACGGCTGACTTCTGTGATTGCCAACAAGGGTTTTGCCACCAAGTACCAAGTCGAAGGAGTCAAATACTTATTTCCCTCATTAAAATGCAAATCAATTTATAACTTTTTTGAAATGTGTTTTTCTGGATTTTTTTGTTGTTATTCTGTCCCTCACTGTTAAAATACACCTATCATTAAAATTATAGACTGATCACTTCTTTGTCAGTGGGCAAACATACAAAATCAGCAGGGGAAAAAATTTTTAAAAAGTATTATTCACTACTTTTTATCCATTTATTGTTTCGTTTAAATTGGGTTCGTTCCTGTTATTGCTTACATTATAAGCTATAAAACACCTTGCTATTAGGCCAGTCATGATAATTATGTTATGGACTTGTCGTGCGATATATGGATGTGACTTGGATCATTTTTGCTGACCTCGATGTTGCCCATTGTGTTTAAATGCATGTTTGGTAAGGAAAAAGGTAACTGTTAGAGTTACATAAACCTAATGCACTACGACATTCAATTAATCCTACTTTCTAAAGTAACTACATAAAAGTTTAAATGAAGTTACATTTATCCGCTTGATTTAATTTAAAGATTTGAGTTTTAAAAATCACTAAGATTTAAAAAAAAAAAAAAAAAAAAAAAAAAAAAAAAAGTTACATTCCATCAGCAACTAGATTTTGAAAACTTGAGGTTTTTTTCCCCCCCTTTCAAACTTTAGATTTTCTTTCAGCAAAATTAACAAAATTCAAATTGAACAGGTTACTTTTGGTTAAATCCAAAAAGCACCGTACAACATTATATTATTGCTACAACAACATTTTACCTTTTTTTGGTAAAAAAAAAAAAAAAGGTACATTTTTTGGTTTTTTTTTTTCCCCCAGGAAAAAGAAAATCAATTCAACCTGTAGGAGTCACAGAAACCATACGCACTACATGACTGTTCTCTTGATACTTTCTAAAGTAACTAGATTTTAAAAAGTAGAGTTTTGTTAAATTTTTTTAATGATTTTTACACCAAAAAAAAGGGGGGGGGGAATATATAACTTTAGAAATTACATGTAAAACCAAACACCATCATATTATTATTTCTACCTACAACAGTAACTAGATTTTCAAGTACAGAATAATCACAGCTGTAAATCTCAATACTTTTAAAAAATAACCACAAATTAAAAAATAAGGTTTTTTTGACACTCATTTTTAAATTTAAAAACATTTTTACATTTAAAAAAAAAAAAAGTTCCTGATCCCTTAAAAAAAAAAAAAAAAAAAAAAAAAAAAAAAAAAACCCAAAGTCCCATAAACAAAATGTATCACAGAATTTTATTACTACAAACTTAAGAGCATATAGAATAAAAACTACATCTACAGGTTCGACAGTTAAAAGCGTATTTTTTTTTTGTTTTTGCTGCTAAAAGTGACTTAAATTTTTTTTTTAAATCAAGTTGCTGCAGTAGGTAGTTGATACAGTACATAAGCCGTGTACAGTCTACAATAAAACAAACAAACAAACAAAAACAGTCTGACAAGAAAATACTCCGGGGAAAAAAAACAGCTTTTAAATTAAGAAATTAAGTAGTGCTTTTAAATAAACAAACAAACAAACAAACAAACAAACACTGGGATGTGTTTTTTTCCTCTCTCTTTTTTTAAGTGCTGTTTGTTTGGATGTTTTGCTCGCTTGGAGTGAGAAGCAAAACACGGAAGTGAGAAACGCGAGCACAACACTCGACTTTTAGACGAAACGCTAAACATTCAACTGATATTAAATGCACAAAGTTTAAAAACATGGAGGGGAGGGGAAAAAAAGCACGAGAACAAAAGTGTTCAACAGTACTTTCTAGCTGTCACCTGCAGCATGATGTCGGCGTCTCTTCCGGTGAGTAAAAACGACGTTTAAACTCTTCTTCGTCATTTTATTGCCGTTCTTGTTCTTCTACGGCAAGTGGCGTACAGCTGCATTGTTCATTGCTGCCACCTAGTGATTCGGTTGCGGGGTCGTTACCTGAGCTGTACCACGCATGCGCAATCCAAACAGGCAGCGTATAGATGTGTACTGCGCATGCGTTACCGTGTTAAATCGCGAGTTTATCCTACACGCATGCGCAAACAACGACACACGTTAATACACGTTCATTTTTTTAAGCAAAAAAATACTTTCTTTCTTATTTTTTATTAAAGGCGTCATGTTAAAAAGTCTGTTAGTATGGTATAGTGTAGTAGAGTAGAGTATGGTAGTCGCTAATATTTTTGTTATATAATTACCGCATATCAAAACTTCCAATTATCTTAATTTCCATAAACAAATGATTTAAAAAAATAAATAAATAAATCTCTGATCTATAAGCATACATTTAGCTGGAATAACCAAGATAATCAGTATAAAAAGAAATCTACACTCCAACATTGATTTAATACAAATATTTTATTAGGTGTGTAGTGCAAAATACCACATATATTTTTTATTTAAATAAATTAAAACAGCATACCATTTTTTTAAAAAGGAGAATTTGCTGTGAGTAGTGTGTAGTGATGAATAGTATCATTCCACTTTGAACGTTCATCCACACCGTTCCTAATTGACGTAAGCAGTAAATACCTAGCCACATTTTTCACACTTACCTAGCTAGCTAGTACATACAAATCAATTGCCTGGTGCAGTTGCTAATGAGCACAACATCAATAAGCTAGCTAGATAGAGTTGGTAACAATCAGGGCATGTGCAGGGTGTCAGGGTGCGATTAAATCTGTCATTGAGGGACGCCGCAGTGATTGTGAGCTGTATTTACTGCCATTGTTCACGCTCTCACTGGAAGTTTTGAAACACTAATACTTTCGCTTCTGCATTCATAAACACGGAAGTGTGGGAAAATGTCCCAACCCAATCTTACAGCTATTTGAGTAAATTAAGCTCCACCATGCAATGACTGACTGGCATGTTGTGGCCATATTGTTTACAAATCTCAATATGTTTTTGATAATTATTGCGGTTAATAAGTTCCTGAGTAATATGACACCCAATGTGTGAAAATAGGGCAAAAATCAGTTTTGTATGTTAAGCAAATTATCATAAATCTGAGTGGACAGAGCTAAATGGCCCAATCATGAGTTATAACTGTTTAAGTGAATTGGGTTCCACCTCACAAGAACTGACTGGCATATGACAACCATATTGTTTAATGTTTTTATTTTGAAGGTTTTTGATCATTATTGAGCTTCACTTTCTCCTGAACAGGTTGATACCAAACTACATTTGTGAAGATCGTAGCCAAAATCCTAGGACTGGTTTGAAAATTAGGTTTCACACACACACATTATGCAGATTAGCTCAGAATCTACAGTAAGTGGGCAGAGCTAAATGCTTCTTGAGGTTTTTTTGTTTGGGAGAACCAAAGGAATAAGGGGAAAAAAGAACAGTCGAATCATAAAAGCTGCCACAGTCGAGTTGGTCAGTAGCGTTATGCCAAAAGATTTGTTCTGTTTCTGACAAACCAAAAACTAGCAATTTTTACAATCTTCATATCTAATCTCGAAGAGAAATGTTTAGCCCGTGTAAAAACTGAATTTAATCTAATTTAATGAGTTTACTGTTACTGTTTTTGCACAAACTGGACCTGCTTATGGTCTCACGGGTAGATGCAATCTGAATGGTCAGCCATAATCGTCCAATTCGTGTTCATGGATTCCCTCATAAAAAGAAAGAGACAAATAATTCAAGTGTTGTTGGTGTATGATGGAGATTTAGTGCCTGAGAAATGTCAACAACTAGTTACAACTTCTGTTCATTCCATCAGAAAAAAATAAAGAACACACTACAAGTATGTGCACAACTGACCATCACACCCATATGTGCTCGCTGAACGTCCCATGCCTTCAAAATAATGAAATGAAATTATTCTACATTAAAAAAAAATATCATAAAGAGCAGTAAACAGTAGTAAATGAAACAAAGTCAATATTTGGTGTGACGAAAAAATAAAAATAAAAATAAAAATAATAGTCTCCAGTACAATGTGTGCAGTTTTATAAGGAAATGAGCTGGTAAGTTTTATTGAGCATCTTGTAGAACCAGACACAGTTCTTCTGGACACTTTGACTTTCGCACTCGCTTCTTATTTCTTCAGCCTTCATTGTGTTTACTGTCTGAAAAGTGTCTCTTACGTAATATGCTGCTTTCTTTAATGACATACAAACATGTTTCTGTAACATTTCATTTTGTGCTAGAAAACTAATGTTTGGGAATCTAAAATGGTTTTTGTACTGACTCGATAATGTAGACGTCATAAAATAAAACATCTGTAACAAAGTTTGTACTAAAAAAAAAAATAGGGTGCCTAAAACTTTTGCACAGTACTGTATATATATATATATATATATATATATATATATATATATATATATATATCAGCTGTTAACCATTAAAACCATTACCAAATGGGTTACATTATGTAGTAAGACATATTAAGGACTCAGGTCCTTAATGGTATCCACTGGACATAACATTCCACCAATAGAAGGCAACAAATTACCAGACCATTACAGGTTCCATTAAAACCAATACAATTCCCATTACAACCATTACAAATTCTATGAGGGTTTCGATTTTCTATGAGGGTTTCGATTTTCGAGGTTTTTTCCACAGGAAAATAAAAGGTAAGATAAGATAAGACAATTGATTGATCTCTGATTGATTGTACACACAAGAGAACACTGTAAGTAAAATAGGAATAAAATAATCCGTAACACAAACTACATATAAAGAAAGAGCTTTATTTATACAAATCAGAGCTTGTGGGGATACACACATGAACCCGAGTACAGAATATTTGTGCAGCTATGCAATAAAAATCGATAAACTATGGAATATAATTGCAAACACTAGCTTCCACACTACAGTGCTACACAGCCGCGCTACAGGAGGTGAACAGTTCCATATAGCATACTATGCTAGTACATAGGGTCGGTAAGGGGGGGGACAGGTAACCATAGTAACAGTGGAGCGCTGATGTCACCGGAAGTCAGAGGCTCCGTTAGTGAGCTGCCCAGTGAGTTTGGAAAGAAAGCGCGTTCACGCGCGGAGAGTTGACCAACCAGAGGAAAAAAAAAAAAAGTGTGTGTGTGAGAGAGAGAGAGAGAGAGAGAGAGAGAGAGAAAGCGAGAAAGCACGTCAGCGCGCGCATGACTCACGCGATTGTATAGTGAATGATCGCGCGCTGTGGATGTGTGTGGAACACCGCGCGCCGCTGCTGCTGCTGCTGTTGCTTCTGCTGCTGACTTCCTTATTCCAGTAAAACTTTTTTTTTTATTCGCTTTCGGATTTTCTCTCTCTTGTGCGGTGAGTTTGTATGAAAAGAAACAAACAAACAAAAAAGTATCGTTCATTGTCCTTACTTCCATCATTTCTTATTTCTGTGCTGATCGCAGATGGTGATGTTTATTACTGTTTGTTATCATTGCATATCATGGAGCGCGTGCGTCTCAAAAGTTCTGTTAAATACTGGAACGATGCAACGCTCTTGACAAACACATGTTATAGACACGTTCTAGCAATGATTAACCCAGAATGAAGTTTTGTGCACGAATAACGCAGAATGCATTTGTTACTAGAGTGTAAATGTGTAATGAACTTGTAATTACAGTGTTGAGTAAGGGGTTGAGTTTGGATTTAGGGCTTATTTTTGTGTACAGTGTAGAGCTGAGTGTAGAGTTGTTGTGTATATGTTATAGCTAGCAATAAATACTCAGACTAAAACTGTTCAGAATGCCTGCACAGTGTTGTTTAATTATAGTATAAAGTGATGACAGTGTTGAATAACGGGTTACATTTGGATTTTGGGATGTTCCTTTGAAGGAGCATTATGCTTCTTCTCTGGGTGCCAATAATATGGGAACACTGTTTAATTTACACATCATGGATGATTGAACCTTTTCTGTCAGTATAACTCAGCTTTCCTTGTTTGTATCTTCTGGAAAATATACGTGATATGGGAATCTTTATCTCTTGTTATAGGGTTCAGTATCATTTTCTTTTTCCCCACTTCCCCCTGAGAGAACCTTTTTATTTTCCCCAACTCCTGCTATGTTGAACACTGCGTCAGAATACTACCTACAGTGTTTGCAGTGTTGAATTAACACCTCCAAGGCTGAACCACTGTTTATGTCTGATGATTTACGTCTACAGGATTGAGTCAGACGTACGTTTTTACAAGTCCAGCTGGACACCAGGGAGTTTTTTTCCCCCTCCGTGTGGCCGCGTTCGGCGCTTTTGGCTTCCTAATTCCTATAAAGCGCGCTTGTCTTTTCCACTTGCTGCTGAAGTTTCTAGGAAGTTTTAAGTCCCGTTGCGAAACAGGCGTTAAGTGTGGAACAGATTTGCTGGCAGGAGGGGATTCTCTTAAACTCCCCCCATCGTTACGCTCTTTCATCTTACACCACGGCCCAAGGTTCGAGACAAAATATTTAGAATTACGCTACAGGTTTGCGACATCGGTGAAAAATTGTCGACAAACTCAGCTTGCTGAATTTTTTGAGATAACCTATGCTAGTTTATGGTGAGTTTGTAATTACAGGAATTTGATTTAGTTATAAAGTGAACATAAAACAACTGATTACTATGGTATATAATACATTTATACAGTTATTTGTATCGTATCAGCTGTATGAGTAAAGTGCTATTGAAGAGGTCACATTGTGCAGTTTCTTTCATTCTTCTTGAAAAAAAAAACCCCACTGCACTATTCCAGATTTTTTCCAGCCTCTCCCTGTGACACCTTTATTACTGTACTAAACCACCATTACTACTTGCTTTCTGTGCGAGAACTATTTTCTAGATAATAACTCTCAAATATTCACAATATTGTTGTGTTTGTGTGTCTGTTTCACACATTTTTTAAGCATTAGGCGAATCTGGAATGTGTGAGGTGTTGGCTGCCTCTTATCTCACACTCTTTAGGTGCGAAGTGGAAAATTTTTTGGAGTTTGATGCCCATGGGTGTTTCCCAAATTGACACGAGTTAAACAAACTGTCAGCACTGACACAGGCTTCCTGAATTAAGGGCTGGAGGGGTGAGCAGCCAGGGGCCAGGCGAGAGAACGAGCGAGAGAGGGAGGAGGGGAGGGGAACGAGAGAAACATCCCATAAACTCCTCCTCGGACTCTTCAGGAAGGGCAACAGGTTATCATGTTTCGGCTCTTTGTTTTTCCACCAAACGTCCATGTCCATCCAGTCCTCCACACCATTTTTTTTTGTCTTAAAATCAACTCCATGCCTACATAACGAGGTTGGAGACGGCAGACAGGATGGAGGAGATAGATAGATCTCCTCAGCATGCTTCATGCTCCTTTCTCCCTTTCTCCAGTGGTGGATCCATCAGTTTTATGGACTTTCCTGAGATAGTTTTCCGCTTCTTTGATGGACCTTCCGTGGTGCGGGGCATTTTAAATCTGAAAAATCCTCAACCAGAGGTCAAGTGTAGATGTTTGGTCTGGAAACATTTTCTGCAATGCAGAGAAAGAAAACAACAACAGAAAAGAAGTCATTACCATTCAAGCTTCCTGTTGTGACCCGTCGCACACCCAAGGAAATCCCAATATAGATATGGAAAGACTTCCACATGGCCGTTCTGCAACTTCGAGACAATAACAGAACTACATGAAACCTTTCCCCTGGTTTTCATCATTTGCACACCTTTTAGGATTCTAAATCGGGAAGAGCGTCGTCACTGTATTAGAATGACGAACAGCACCAGGAGGAGATTTCTGCTAATAGTTTATTTGTTAAAGTACGATTTCAGTGTGTTTTGGTGAGCTTTTTATTGCCAAGTATGAAAACCAGATTGCTGAACATGAGTAGTATACTGAAATGGTGGTTACCCGTACATAGTTTCAGTTTTCAGTGGGCTCACCAATCAAAAATGGGAGGAGCCTAAAGCGTATAGGCGTAATCTGTAATCTGTTTTTGCTATTGATATCTGTATTGTTAAACATACAGTATACAAACATCAAAGCATCCTGAAGTGTTTTATCTGTTTATGGTTACTGTAACGGAACGGCAGCCATAGACTCATTCCCTCGCCAGCCTCTCTATTTTTTCTCCCTCTTGAAGTTAATAAATGCAACCTGTCACATTTCCAAGGAACCACAAAGCCCAAAGTACAAGTCCCTGTATTAGCTGTTACTATAGAACCCATAATGTAGAGCTCTAGTCTAGAACGCCATGGTCAAGTCCAAGACCAGGACTATAGCCTTCAAATCCTTTTCGAGCCCAAGACTTTACTTCAACTAGTCATCTTCATTCCTGCACAGGCTGTTTTCTAGAAGAAGGAATTGCTTCTTGTCAAACTTTATTAACTTTATAGACATGAATTCTTACATATTCTCGGTCAAGACCGACACCATACTCAGTGAGACGAATGACCAAGTCAGAGACAAGTCCAAGTCAGTAATGTGTCGAGACAGCACTCGAGTCCTACCGCCTTACGATAAAGTATTACAACGAGCGCATTAATATAAACCTGTGATTTGGAGCTGCACTAGTGTCAGAGCTGCTGTTATAGAGAATTAATCAACACCTTCGGAGCAATCGGAATCCAGAATTCAGCAGCACTGTGGTATAAATTAAGATATTCAACACCTACAATAACGTGGACAAGGGCACTACTTTAAGGATGGGAGAGACGTAGATGGGTAGGTTCCTCATATTTATCCTTCTGATGGTCCTGTGTGACTCTGACCAGGATAAAGCAGTTACTAAAGCTGAATATATGGATGAATGAACAAACAAATGAACGGAAAGCAGAAGCAATCTCCATCATTCTGTTCACCAGGTCGGACGCACTCTATGGGTCCACACACGGTGGACAAAACTGTCAGCTAAATCTGGCTTGCTTTTAAAAGAAATGAAGGCATGTACCTCAGGTTGGGCCCAGAATTAGATGTCGCTGGGGACTTTTACTCGTTCGTTCCACTTTCTCGGGGTAAACTACCAAACAGACATGCCTGCGACTTTCCTATTGGCTCCTAGAGAGAATTACTCATAGAGAGTCATAAAAATGTCCAAAATTATGTATGAACGTTAAGCTACTTGAAGATGATGTAACCCAGTTCACTCCCACTATAAGGCTAATACAGCAAAAACCTGTGATTTTGGAATAAAACCCCAATCGCAACATTCACCCGCTGATGATCACATGCTGTTAAGTGGTTTTTGTAACATGGTCTCGCTCTTTATAGCAGTCTGCACGTCTCAGATTGAGGGAAAAGTCACTATAGTTTGAGTTAAAGTTGTAAAGTTTTTCCTTTACAAAATGGAAGAACCTTTTCATGACATCTTCACATTAGTTTTCTTTCTAAGAAGAATTGTTAGAAAAACTGCTAGAATGTTTACTGATATGTCTGTTCTTTAAAATGTCCAGTTGTAATGCTGTTATCATAACATCATAGCTATACGACCTACATCGGCTTTCTTTATCACGAACTCTCAAATAGCTTCCTTTTAATGAAATGGTTGTAAACAAAATGGTTGAGTCATAAGGTCGTTATAAAAACAACTCCTTTCGCGTGACAGTTTGAACCGACAGCGTCTCAGTAGGAGCTAAAGAAAGGCGTTTTCAAGGACTTCAGTCCCGAAGGTTTTTCATCAAACAATGCATTATTGTCACCAAAGTACCAGAGTGAGCCAGTAAAGTTCTTCGGTTTAGACCATACGGCGTTTTGTTTTGTTAGTACGGATGCCCCTGCGCCGCTGTCAGCGAGAGATTCTGAGAACGAGGGAAGGAAAGCAGGAAGGAAGGTTTAACAGGACGGACACCATATGGCTCCGTTTATTATTAGCCTGCGCAAAATCATACGGCATATTGTATCCAAAAAAAATTTTTTAAATTATGTCTACGTGATTTAATTTAACGTTACAGCTGTTTGTTCACCGAAAGCGGAATCTCTGACAAATCCGGTAACATTCAAGTTCATCCAACACAGGTGTATTTACTTTGTGATGTGATTGAGTCCCTTTAAAAAAGAAAAATATGAGTGGAATTTCCTAATAAAACCGCTTTCCATACAGATGGATGTTAATGGAAGATGAAATACACTCTTATTAATTCAGTCTGTCTGTCTGGACTTCTCGGAAGCGTTTTTTTCTTATCATTCCACAAAGGCAAGCGAAAAAAAATTGGATAGTTTTCCACATATGAGCCGAATCATGTGGTTTTGTTCCCCCATTCCGAGCAGGAAATGTTTGGTCGAACAAAAGAATCACATGGCGTCTCGTGCCCCTTGGCCACGGATGGACCGACGGGTCTTGATTAAAAAAGGAAAACAACAACAGAGCCACGAACACGTTTGAGAGGCCTGGCGGTCGTTAGCATTGGACGGTTGGAGAAAGAGCCTTGAAACATCTGAGACATGAGAGATTGATCAGAAGCCAGGAGTTTTCCAAAGCCAGTGTAGTTTTCACATTAAATGGCCATTACAGGGAAGGAAATCCAGGAAAAATTAATTACTCTGAATTTGTAAACGTTTTCACCTAATCAGATCATTGTTTTGGTGAAATGTCTTCATGATTTACCACCACTTAGGGTAAGATTACTCACCGATGCTGTAACACATTGATGTTACCCAGACACCTTTCACCTAATAGTAAATGATGCTCAGTATAAGCTAAGGTCATCACCGTGCGTAACAATCGTTCCTTTTTTTTTTAGAAACTTGGCCCTGGTCTGCCCGTCCATGGCCAAAACGGGCACAAGTGAGTCTTCTAGTGTAGGTCTGAGGATATTCACACTTCCCCCGTGTTGTAGTCAGGGGTCCCTCGATAGACTGGACTGTTATGTCAAGAAGGCTTGGATTCTTTCCACTTGCCTTTGGCCTTATAACAGCTCTGTTGCTACAGTCCTGGCTCGGACAATGGGTTCGCCGATCCCCGGCTGTTTGCTTGGGGAAAATTGAAGTTTACTAAAACTGAGCCAATACAACTAACCACCGGAAAGTCATTGGAGAGAAAGTGTTGTGAAACTCTGTTTTTGCAGTGAAGCTTCTAGACCATTTCAACAGAGGGGGCCAGGCTGGGGTCAGCTGATCGGTTAGAGGGGCAGTTACATTCTGACACCCTTTTGTTCTCAAACAATGCAATATTTTCTATAAGGATGTCTCATGACTGTGGTAGAATTACACAGCTAAAGTAGACTGGGTAGTTTAAAAAGTTTTACCCACCTTTATTCCTTCTTCGCCGCTATGGCTGTTTTGCTGTCTTCCTGTCTTCCTGTCTTGCTTGCTGTTTTTTTCTCCATTTTCTCCCTTGCCAATTCCCAGGCACTAGCTAACTCTCCGTCATCATACGACAGCTACCAACCAGGGAGGATGGAGCAAACACACACATTTGTTTGAACTGCTGCTCACACTAACACATTATTCGCCCTCTTCCGCATACACGAGTTTGCGGAATGTCTAAGCACGGACACCCGTGATTGGCTAGTGCCGTTGTGATTGACAGGGAAGAGATTATGTCCCTCCCATCCAGAAAGCACAGCCAGTTTTGTACTCTAGGCCATGGATGACTGTGGCATTGTCGAGATATCCCAGGAGACTCGGGGCACAAGGCGGGGGACACCCTGGGGACCCTGGTGCCAACCCATCGCAGAGCATAATCACACACCCATTCACACACTACGGACAATTTAGAGATGCCAATCAGCCTACAGCGCATGTCTTTGGACTGGGGAGGAAACCGGAGTACCAGGAGGAAAAACCCCCGAAGCACGCGGAGAACGTGCAAACTATAAAATAAAATGACGATAAAAATGAATCACGTTATATACCTAATAATTATTGCACAGTCGACTCACTAGGCATCGCACTGCTTGCGCTCCCACGCCACTTGCATTCCCCGCCACTTACACCCCTGCCCCTCTATGGTCCTTTGGTCGTTCTTGTCGATCCATTCATTTAAAGTGGAGTGTAATGAAGTGTAAGCATTTATGTCTTATTTGTGATTTGTTTGCACCTTTTGTGCTTACAATATCACTGATGAAGTCAAATTCTGTTCTGTATTTTCAGGACCGTTGTGTTAACTCATGAGAAGAACCATGTTTGGATTTTGGATAACCTCAATTTTGTTCCTGTCCACATTATGTGAGGTACACTGACATCCAGTCTCCATTACAGTGTAGTCTTCTCACATTATTAAATCATTGAATCTGTCCCATTTATTTATGTACTGTTTATGCACGTTTTCTTAAAAGCCTAGTGTTTTATGGAATGTCTACTCAATTGTTTGTTCCGGTCCTGCAGTTGTTCACAGTGGCCCGCTCGTCCCAGAAGGACATGCAGCAGAAATCCAGGAACGGCACTCACGACATCGACACCAGTCGCGACATGATTATGATGGCCCAGTTTGAGTGCTACCAAAAGATCGCAAAGGACACCAATCACGATCGAATAGGTAAAAAAAACAACAAATTCACATCATTTTAAAAAGGTGTGTGTGTGTGTGTGTGTGTGTGTGTGTGTGTGTTATTCGATTAGAAGAGGCGGCAGCGATGTATTTAAAAGAAGATAGTAAATGATAAGTCTTGTGAAATTCTTATGAAACATTACAACAGTTAAGTTTAGTGTCCAAAATACCTTTTCTTATAATTTCTTACCTTTGTATAAAAACAAAATAAAACCACATCGCCCTGGTTTCCTTAAAATCCCTTTACAGTAGTAGTTTTACTGTATTTAGTGCAGCTGAGACTAATAGGAACTCACTGTGCAAAGATGATTGGCTGTCGTGTCCTAGGTGGTATAGAGTAGATTGGATATCTGATGCGAGGTTAAAAGCACAAAAACACGTCAGGACGCGCAAGTCCCGAAATGTTTTATTCCTCTTATACCACAGCGATTTGTCAACAGTTACAATGATTTTGTTTAATTAAGAACTTCTTGTGCGTTTAATGTTATGGAACGTCCACAAAACAAGTTAGTTCCTGTTCCCTCACCAGCCTCTCTCTTTTTTCTCCCGCTTGAAAACTTCTCTGTCCTGACGATGTCAGAAAACATAAAGTTACAGCTCTGACTCTGACACTGGAGACTCCTTCCATAAGTGTTAAGTAAACTCCTCACGGAAAACGTCGCCATATCGACAATCACACACGTTTTCTTTACTGATCTGCTGGTACAGGTCCCTGTGAATGAGCTGTTACTATAGAAACGATGAAGTATTACACCACTGTCAGTGCTGCTGTTGTAGAAAATGAATGAACACCTTCTGGCCAATCCGAATCCAGAATTCACCAGCGCTGTGGTATAAATACAGCTAAGAAATAATGTTAAAATTGCACTGAAACATGATTGGCTGTTTCAGTACCTAACACTGACCTACCTAGAAGGTTTAAATAAAAATGTAATGAGTATGACGTGTCTTCTACAGAACAAATGCCTATTTCAAATGACACTTTAACTTTAATGACAAGTTACAATTGCTTGTAAGTAGGCTAATTTCCACGTCCATTGCGTCTAGTTGAAACGCTTCGTGCGTGAGGACACTTTTGGAATAAGTGTATACACGTATACAAAATTTTCTTTTCTTCTTTGAGCGGACAACAACTTGACTCACTGGAATGCCATTGTGTTTTGTGTGTCGGGCGTGTCCGACTCTATGTGTTGTTCATCTGCAAACACTCAACATATTCCCGTCATGTGGCGCAGCTCCAGCTGTTTCCAGGCCAGACGTTTTGTTCGACAGCGAATGTGAAGATTGTCAGAACTTGTTGATTTGTTTTTTCGCGGCTAACCAGCGAGAATAAATCAGTTCTGTATACAGAGTAAATATCAGTAAATATGTCTGAACCGCAGCGTACAGCCATCTCCCGGAGTTCTGGGAAGCAGCTTTAAGAAGACCGATTTTGTTTAACGAGATTAGATTAGATTTGGAAATAGCGTGTTTAGAGTACGTCTGTCTAATTAGCCATTTATAATTAGATGACTGTTCTTACTGAAAAGGATCCATTTTACAAATGCATTAAGCGCAAAGCATAAGTGTGAAGTTCTTTCTGTGTACTATTACTCTTTTTCTCTAAGGTTATTTACCTCATTTTTTTTATCTGTAAAGCGTTTCAAAAACATAATTTTTGAACTGGCAGTGTGTAAATACTACTACTACTACTACTAGTAGTAGTAGTAGTTGTAGTAGTAGTATTATGATATGTGAGTCATGCATAGTATTATGCGTAGTCATGCCTGTTCTACCATTTAATGACAATTCTGTTGTGAAACTTAGCACATTATTCTTATAATTCTGAGTTTTTCAAATTTGTCACAATCTAACTGACCTAATATCATTGTGTTCAATTTAAAAAAAAATTTTTTGCATCATTTCGTAACACACAGCACTGTAGCAGAACTGAAAGTAATTTGTTATTTCATTACGAAAACTGCTGCAAAGTTTTGTTCTAGGGAGTGCTCTTGACCTCCAGTGGTTTATTAATGCATAAATACCATTTTTGTCAGCTTTTCGGATGCGGAAGAACCGTTAAGTTAAGGAACTTGGAACAAATGTGTGGCGATCTGGGAAAGCCCACCAGCTGAACTCTGGAAAAAAAGAACGAGCCAAAATGTTTCTGCTTAAACATACTTAAACCTCAGTGTAAATGTAGAAGTGATTTTATTTACTTTCAAATCAGTATAAATACCAGTATATTGATATTGGCTCAGTGATTCGGTGATTCGGGGTAGCGTAACACACTCGGAGGAAAGCGCTATCCGCCCTATTCCCAGCTCACAGCCCCATTCACACTCCCATGCGTCCTGGGTTGATCGGATCACGAGTGGACAGTCTAGACGAATAGCCGTTCACACTTGGTGTTATGAACGTATCTACAGTGACCACTTGTGATCGGATTTCGTACACCGTTTCGGCTGGAAAAATGCTGTCACGCACATTTATTACGTCGGTCTTCTACTGCTTTTCATTTCAGGCAGAAATGCCTCGCGAATCCTATCTCGTGTACCTTTACGGGCTTTCAAACATTATAATCGCCTGGTCTGCTAACAATCTTTTAAATGAATGAGAGATGAGGCGACGAATGACGCTATAAAAAGCAGCTGCTTTCGTCTCTGCTTTTATAGCATCGCCTTTAAAGCTTCAGCACGATTTCCAAACAGTCTCGCAACGATTACATACTTTTCCGGCTATGGGTCAGTTAGTTTTTTGCTGTCCGGGACTCATCGAGACACCTTCATGTTCACGTTATAAATGTGATGGGGCCGCATACGTCCCAGACCACCTCCGAATGTGGTTTGAGTGATGAGATCACAATCAGTCTTCGAGATACCAGGTCACATGTTAATGGCAGGTGTGAGCGGAGCCACAGACACCCATGGCTGGCTAGTGCCGCTGTGATTGACAGGGAAGAGAGTATGCCCCTCCCACCCAGATATTTGTCTCTTAGTTATTTAGCATGATTAGTGTTCTCCTGTAATTTTCCTAAATTAGTGTTCTGCAGTAATATATGTATATTGTGTGTGTAGTCCCACATTCCCTACCTAAACTTTGTTGCATGATTCTCTGTTCAGTTCTTAATGCCAAAGCAAATTCGTAAACCTGGCAAGTACTAAAGAATTAAGAAGTTCTGATTCAACTTTTGTGTTTGTGTGTGTGTTTGTGCCTGTGTGTGTGCTGTGCAGCTGGGCTGATGTGTAACCGCACATGGGACGGTTGGCTGTGTTGGGACTACGTGGAGGCCGGAAACACCGTAACACAACACTGTCCTGATTACTTCAAGAACTTTGACACTTCAGGTAAAAAAAAAACGAAGAAACAAAATCGAGAAAACACAGAAAGCTCTGTATACAGAACTAGAAAACATGGCTTGGACTTGGATGAGACAGAAAGGTGCGATAATGCGTTTAAATAAAATTCCTAAAAAAACAAAAAACTCGGAATTCCTACTCAGAAAGTCTGGAAGGTCTCATCATATAAATATGTGCAAATATGCATCACTCGACACAGTGTTAGATTTTTGTGAACAAAAGACGAACATGGAGACTTCCACACTTCTGAGTTAAACTGAACGCAGCATAAGAGTTTGCAACTAGACAAAGATGCAAGGTATAAATAGACAAACTAGACAATCAAGAGCTGGACAGTGAACAGTTGGGAATTACATTTGGGAGATACACCAATGACAGGATAGGGGGCTCCTAACAAACACACATGGCCAGAATGGCTTTGCAACGTTAATAATGGAGCGTTAATGCTGAATTTAGCGATTTGTTAATGTTACCTATTGCAGTAATTAATGGTACTCAAAAGAACCTTAATTAAAAGAATATTAATTATTAATTACTGTTTTTCAGAGGTGGCCACGAAAATCTGCACCGAAACTGGCAAGTGGTTTGTCCACCCTAGCAGCAACAGAACCTGGACCAATTTCACCACCTGTACACAATTCACTGTTGAGCGCCAACAGGTGAGTTTGAAATGAAAGACTGAAGGATGCTTGTTTCTACCTGTACATACGTAAGATAGCTGCTACGCGTATCCTATGGCCGTTTTGGAGCGTCGCTTGTGCACATCCTCAGAAATCTGGTGCAAAAGTGGAGGTAGTATAGTGCCATGCGACATTGTGTCCATAACCAGCAAAAGAAACTAGCGTTGTGCCTCAAATCACATAATAATGTACCATTCTAGACCATTACTTAGCCCTAAGACTAACCGGTTAGTGTTTAATAAAAAACACTCATGTCGCCTGCAAACTGACCGAAATGTCTGATTTGTGTACCAGTCTTGTGGATTTTCTAGTTTAGTAAATACTTTTGAATGTATTTTTAATAAATACTTTTGAATGTACTTTTGAATTGAAAGTATTAAAGACAGACAGAGTTCGACTTTGTCTTGTAAAGTTAACATCACTGCATGAAATCGCTTACGGTTCAACTCGGAAACCTGATAGACAGGAATGTTTTGGTTCGTATGTGCCGTCTGGTTGATGTTGCTTTTAGTCCTACAGATGCACATAAAGTACCCGTGCGAATGTGTGAAAACAGCCGCTTCTCGACGTGCCCGCAAAGTCAAGTATAAACCGAACTTTAAACCTCACACTGCACCAAAGGAAATTCGTGCTGAATCGTTCCTTTGTCTGAAAATCAGAGTCAAATAGCATTAAGAGCATTTCTGTGCTAAAGCAGAACGTCAGCCCCTACGAGCTCATTTTATTTTACCTACTTTATCTACACTGCATATTTTAATCTCTTTGAATACATGATAATATGTTTGTACATGATCTGTTTTATTTCTTAATTTAGGCGGCACTCAACCTCTACTACTTGGTCCTGATCGGTCACGGATTGTCATTGATCTCTCTTCTTGCTTCTTTGGGAATATTCTTCCATTTCAAGTACGTGTGATGATGTTTTCACACAGAAGTGGCCAAAATTACAAAGTACGTAGTTCAGCACTTACACTGATTTATTTTCTCTTCCCTCAGGAGCCTAAGTTGCCAGAGGATTACGCTTCATAAAAACCTGTTCTTCGCCTTTATCCTGAATTCAGTCATAACGATTATCTGGTTCACGGCTGTTGTTAACAACGATGAGTTGGTGCATTCCAACCAGGTGAGTCGCCATTACGTTGTTTTGTGACAAGAAAGGAATAAAATACTTGGGGGGGTGGGGGAGTGCTGTTAGAAGGAGATAATCAATGTTTGTCAGTGATATCATGTCATACTTTTTAAACTTTCATATTTACATTTAATGTTGTGGAACGTTCCGTGAGAAACAAGTTCTCGCTATACACAGTCATTCCCTTACAAGCTTCACTTGTTTCGTCTCTGTTTTTGTAGTCCAAAAAAGTAGCGTTTTCTACTAAAACGTCAGGAAATCTCCAAATTTTTAAATAAACGTCAATTCACATCAGCGATTAGACATTTTCTTTGTTAAATTACAACACATTATTGACTAGGCTGCTGTTTTTGGAAAACTAATCCTTCTGACCAATCAGAATTGAGAATTCAGCAGTGCTGTGGCATACATTTAGAAGTCATTTAGTGTCTAAGGTTACACAGATATTACTTCGGTAAAGGCGTATGTTAAAATATTAAGAGTGCGAAAAACAAAAATGTTTCGTTTCCCATGAGTAGAATTTTTTAAAAAAATAAATAAATAAAATTCAGTCTTAATATCCAACATTTCTTCAAATCAGTTCCAGGAGACTGAATGGCTCAGGGCAAAACTTTCACATCAGTTGGTTTCATTGTGCTTTATACTGTAGTTTGGCTTGTCGTCACTTCTTCAGCTGCTTGAATTTTTTTTTTCATATATAAATTGTCTAATAGAAGCATATTTTCCGTTTATAAACTCATCGGTTACTTCATTATCAGTTCATTCTTTGAAGAATAATTCAACTAAGAGCATTAAACAACGTAGTTGT
>CM042560.1:2447500-2502500 GCA_023630585.1 Cranoglanis bouderius | reverse complement strand
ATGGTATTGAATGAATGCTGTTGATTTGATGAAATTTTTTAAAAACGTAATCTTTTTTTTTTTTTTTAGACATTAAAGAAAAGTATCGGCAAACTCAATTTAACCTTTTTTTGTTTATTTTACAACTGTTTTGCAGGCTATTTGTTAGCTAAATTATATATTGTGATACACGTCCTGTATCGTAGAAATGTCCTCAAGTATCGTGACATCATATTTTTGTCATATCGCATTTCAACGTGAAATCTTAGCGTGAGTTTGGTTTTATTTCGTATGAATGGCGTGTTGAGAAAAAGGTATAAACGCGAACCCCGCCTCTAACCCTAACCTTTGTAACTGTTCATAGATCCTGTGTGATTATGAATGTGCAAGTGCAAAACTATGTTAGTAAAACAGATTTTTAAAAAAAATATATTTTAACTAAAAGTCTGAACCTAAAGCTGGATTTGCAGTTTATGATTTTTGCCTCTATTGTGGTGTCACAGCAAAAATCACACATTGTGAAAGAGTTCTTTTGTTGTGATTTGGGACTGGCAAACTCAAAGGACAGCTACAAATACATAATAAAACATAAATGAAACACGCAAATGGACAAACAAATTATCTTTATTACTACAAGTTTTTTTATACTAGCCTGTTTTCTACACAAGCATTTTCTTGTTCACGCTGACTGATGACGTAAACAGAACGTAGTCATTTCCTTTAATCACAAATCTATCATTAGAGGAACTTGATCATCTGATTGGACATGGAGAACGCACAATTTCGCACAGTCTGTGATCTCGTACAGTAATATACTGGTACTATACCTTAAGTAATAATCTTAAGGTCTAAAAGCGATTTATGTGTGTACGTCATGCAGGTCCAGGGTGTGTTACGGCGATACTGGAATCAGTACCGCATCCAGTTCGGCAGCACGTTCGCCAACACGGAGGCGCTGCGCTCGACGTCCTACACCACCTCCTCGATGACCGAGGTGCACCGCTGCTACAGCATCGACAGCCACATGGACACGCTGAACGGCAAGAGCTTCCACAACATGGAGGCCACCATCCTCCGCGCAGATAACATCTACATGTGAGGATCGTTGTCTTTACACACTTAAAGACAACAAACAGAGACAAGCGCGAGCCTCCAGCCGCCTTAAAGCAGTCCCCATTGGGGACTATCAAAAAGTACTTTGGCACTGAAAGCGCCTTTCGCTACGAAGCCAGATAACATCTTCTGTGATTTCTTAACGAGAACAGGATTTCTTAGTGTGAGCTGAGAACTGACACTGAACGAAGAGGGAGGCTAGAACCCACATGACTGATGAACATGAACGCTGATGAAAGCGCCGCCCGTTGGCCTTGCTCACAGTCTTAAACAGGACGGCATGTGGGATTAGCAACACACAAGAGACTTTACAAGAGATCTGGATTACATTCCCTCTGGCTCGGAAAGGACGTTCTGTGAGATTTGGGATAAAAAAAAAAAAAAGGTTTCTATACTGGGTGTATTGATTGTGAAACTCCATCTGTTCTTTGTTGTGTTTCTGGACTTGATGGGTTGAAAGGTTTCTGGAAAAGGGGACTTTATAAAAAGACGAACTCGGACCAGAGTAAGGAGAAGCGGAAAGCCTATATGCCATTATTTATAGAAAAGCAGTTATGTCTTCAATTCTTTATGCTAATCGCTTGGGGAATTCGATTCCTCTTGTGTTTAGAAGTTTGTAACAGTGCTAGTCTTGAAACATGGATAATACTGTGTATATATATATATATATATATATATATATATATATGAGTCTTTTTTGTACTGTATTAAATCCATTTAATACAGTTTACTGGTTAGCAAAGTTTGTTAAATAGCGTACTCTAAAGGGAAAAGTATTTTTCTTTTTTTTTCTTCCATTTCACTACTTACAGTCAGCATAGACACGTTTACAGTTTTCTAATAAATAAATAAATAAATAAATAAGCACAGGAGGCCTTATTCAGCATGTCTTTATGTCTGGAACATATAGGTGCTTTTAATATTCTCGCATATTACTTATTCTTAGGGCATTTCAACTTCATATGCTGGAGAAAAAAAAACTGCTCACACTTTGAAACTGTAAATAGACTTCTCTCAGTATTGTGTAACGGATGTCCATGTGAGTGTACTTTGTGTATATTTATAAATGCATAACATGCTCACAATCAGTATGCAGCAATTATGAGCCGTATTGACATCTTTTTTTTTTGTATATCTATTAATTATTATCTATTAATAGGCCATGCGTTTTGAAATGTTCATCTGTATCACTTTGCATATAATTAGGGTTTACAGATATGTGGGAAATGTCGAGTGGGTGTGTGAGACGGGAAATTCCACAATTCAGTTTTTGTTTTCTCGCATGCTAAGCTGCTTGTGTCAGTGTTGCAGTTTTCTTATAAGTTATTTGTATTCCAAGGACAATATTTTGTAGGTCGTAATCGTATTGCGGAGTCTTCTTCAGTATTTTTTTTTTTAAATTTTTTATTTTTTTTGCTTTCACACCATAGTGTACTTGTTCTTAAGAATACAAATGCAACCATATAAAGTCGTTTACTGAACCAGCAGACTGGGTAAAGTGTAGTCTCTTTCAGTTGGTAAAAATAAATGCTTGTGGTCCATTCCATTTCATTCCAGAAACAAGACAGTTCTAGAACTGGGAACATTCCAGAAACAAAAGGATTCCAAAACCAGGAACATTCCAGAATAGTGTTCCAGAACCAGGAATATTCCGTAAATGAGCATTACAGAACTGGGAAGATTCCAAAAACAAGAGGGTTCCAAAATAAGGAACATTCCAGAATCCAGAGTTCAAGAACCAGGAACATTCCAGAAACAAGAGGGTTCCAGATGCAGCAACATTCCAGAAACAGGAGTGTTGCAGAACCAGGAACATTCCAGAAACAAGAGAGTTACAGAACCAAGGACATTCCGGAAACAAAAGAGTTCAAGAACCGGGAACATTCCAGAATCCAGAGTTTAAGAACCAGGAACTTTCCAGAAACGAGTTGAGTTTAAGATTAAGGAACATTCCAGGAACAAGAGGGTTACAGATGCAGAAACATTCCAGAAACAAGAGCGTTACCGAACTGAGAACATTCCAGAAACAAAAGAGTTAAATAACCAGGAACTTTCAAGAAACAAGAGTTTTCCAGAACCAGGAACATTTCAGAAACTAGAGTGTAACAGAACTGAACATATTCCAGGTACAAAAGCATTAGAGAACAAGGAGCAGTAAGAAGAGCGTTACAGAACTGAGAACATTCCAGAAACAAGAGGATTCGCCTGACATGTTATCAGCTGTCTGTCTCTTTTGTACTGAAAACTCTTTGTTTTTTCCCCCATGCTGAAGGATGATAGAGAGATGGATGACATCTGTGTAACATATTTGCTCAAAAGCAACAAATGAGGTTCTGGAGACTCGAAGCATTTAATAAAAATAAAAAAAAGGAGGACAGAATTCAGAATTATTCTTTATGAGCGTCATTTATTTTGCCACATATATTACAGAGAAAATACAATTATTTCAACAAGAGGTGAAGGTGACTAGTTGCAAAATTTTACACAGTTATTTTCATACACTCGTAAGCGGTGCCAATATTTCTGGAGCTGACTGTACTACTGATCCAGCTCCAGGAGGATTTTCTCTTCTGGAGTGTGTTTCGTCCCTGCTGCCAGGTTGCTAAAGATATAGTTGAAGGTCACAACGCTAAGTGATATGTGACTGCCGGTGGTAGCTTTAGTCCAACAGGATGTGTCGCTTCCTCACACACACACACACACACACACACACATGCAAGAATACACACTATGGAAAAACGGAGAGGCAGGAGTAAACAGCGCACAGCTGACATGTGTTTCTGCCTGTGGGAACAGCACAGGAAGGAGCCTCGGATTTGGTGCTGCCATACACTCTTGCTGACACCAGAATTCAACCCTGTGTGTGTCTTGTGTGTGTGTCTTTGTGTGTGTCTCTGCGTGTGGTTGTACGTCCAGGCATTTGCCTTTGTTTGTTTGCAAATATTTGTCTAAAAATTTTGGAAATTGAAATCAAATTTCAGAGCTCGCTGCAAGCCGAGCATCTGGTTGTTGTGATGCTCCACATTGGTTCCATATGCGCTAATGAAAAAGCCGCAGCGAAAGACTCGCTCCCTCCCTTTTCACCAGCTTCGCTCGCCGCCAGATGTGTTGCCCATGGGAGGAAAATGGAAAACTAGGCACCGAGAACCTCAGATCTCCTTTTATGTCAGAATCTTACTTTTTGAAACAAACAGCTCAGGACATGTGTAATTAATCTTCCAGCTCATGGCGAGGAGAAAAAAAAATTAATGACGTTTAATGACACTGATGTTCTCTTACTTAGAAGCAAATCGCAAACATGTTGCTTACGCATGTTGCTTACGGTCTGTTCGGCATGAACGCAGCGTTACACAATTCCGCTCTTTTCTTTAATCACATCAGGCCGTTTTCCTCTTTGCTTGAACTATCGCCCCCTCGCAGGTTGTTAAACAGATTCGAGAAAGTTTAAAAGGTTTAAAACCCAGAAGGCAGAAGGTAACACCTTGACTCACAGTCGGCTCCAGGATCTGTCATCCTGCGGACGCATCAGGGTCCAGCACAGGATGCGACACATGCATTCCACAGTGAATACCCAGAATCTACTGAGGTGATGATTTAAAAAAAAAAAGACAATAGGCATATTTTTGGTGCATTACAATGACCTAAATGTTTCTGGGAGCAATTCGGAGAATCCAGTGAATCACAGTCTCAATACCATCTACAGAATACAACTAACTTTTTAACTATATACAGAGTAAATGATAGTAATCAGATTTCTACCCCAGCAGTGTTGAATTCTCGATTCTGATTGGTCAGAATTTTCTATAACAGGTCAATCACAGCGCTTGTTCTAATTCTTTATCGTTACAGCTTACGCAGGCGCTTGTAATCTTATAGCGGATGCCCAACATCGTTGTTGATAGGACGATGTTTTCTGTAAGGAGATGTTTATTTAGCATTTAAGGAAGGAGTCTCCAGTGTCAGTGCTCACAGCTGGAGATGTACAGTGGTGCTTGAAAGTTTGTGAGAATTTTCTATATATCTGCATAAATATGACCTAAAACATCATCAGAAGTCCTAAAAGTAGATAAAGAGAACCCAGTTAAACAAATGATACAAAATATTATACTCGGTCATTTATTTATTGAGGAAAATGATCCAATATTACATATCTGTGAGTGGCAAAAGTATGTGAACCTCTAGGATTAGCAGTTAATTTGAAGGTGAAACTAGAGTCAGGTGTTTTCAATCAATGGGATGACAATCAGGTGTGAGTGAGCGCCCTGTTTTATTTAAAGAACAGGGATCTATCAGAGTCTGATCTTCACAACACGTTTTGTGTAAGTGTATCATGGCACGAACAAAGGAGATTTCTGAGGACCTCGGGAAAAGAGTTGTTGATGCTCATCAGGTTACAAAACCATCTCTAAAGAGTTTGGATTCCACCAATCCACAGTCAGACCGATTGTGTACAAATGGAGGAAATTTAAGACCATTGTTACCATCCCCAGGAGTGGTCGACCAACAAAGATCACTCCAAGAGCAAGACGTGTAATAGTCCGCGAGGTCACAAAGGAATCCAGGGTAACTTCTACGCAATTAAAGGCCTCTCTCACAATGGCTAATGTTAATATTCATGAGTCCACCATGGTTTCAAGGAGAAAGCCACTGCTCTCCGAACATTGCTGCCCGTCTGCAGTTTGCTGATCACGTGGACAAGCCAGAAGGGTATTGGGAAAATGTTTTGTGGACGTATGAGACCAAAATAGAACTTTTTGGTTTAAATTAGGTTTTTGGTTCTGTTTGGAGAAAGGAAACACTGCATTCCAGCATAAGAACCTTATCCTATCTGTGGATGGTGGTAGTATCATGGTTTGGGCCTGTTTTGCTTGACCAGAACGGCTTGCCATCATTGATGGAACAACGAATTCTGAATTATATCAGCAAATTCTAAAGGAAAATGTACTGAATCTCAAGAGAAAGTGGGTCATGAAGCAAGACAAGACCCTAAGCACACCAGTCGTTCTACCAAAAAATGTTTAAAGGAGAATAAAGTTAATGTTTTGGAGTGGCCAATCCTGACCTTACTCCAGTTGTAATCATGGGCGAACCGCTGTGGGAACCTTCGGGATATAGGCTACTATGTTCCCTGTCATTGATTATTGATCATTGAGCACATCACAGAGAGTTTTATTACTTAAACATTAACATAATAGCTATGCCGTATATTTAAGACATTACTGTTGAGACGGGGGACATGTCTAGTCTTATAGCTACAATGTAAATGAAGCATAGCTATATGCTTTTTACATTCATATAGTTAATTGTTAGGACTGATAAAAGTCTATTCTCATGTCTTTAGATAGAAATCTATTTTCACGTATCACTCCAGGCATGGCCTACAGGCCCTCCATGTGCTTTATTTTATTGTCAGAAGACGTAAGGATGGAAATTGTCAACCAGCGCTTTAAGCATGCTGAATGTGAAGTCTATTTTGAACATTACAGAAGATAAACTGTGTGAAAGGGCAAAGGTGTTGGTTTTTATCGGCAAAGGAAATCTCCAGCACGTCTAGTTGAAAAGAAATTTCCCTCTGATTGTATGTTCTTACTGGCAGCCTGCTCTGTCTTTATAAAGGACACTGATTACCAAGCGCCCAGCTCATTGTTTGGTCAATGGCCAGGAACTGACTTTGATGAAATTTCTAGTAAGAACCGCCAGTTCTCTGGATCACTGATGAAGTGATCGTCTCTCGCTATGGTTTGAAATGTTAATGAGAATAATTTCAAGGCACACTAATCTTAAAATATCCATTCATACACAATTATATATATATATATATATATATATATATATATATATATATATATATATATATATATATATATATATATATATATATTAAAAACCACCTCTCTCAAACCATACATTTAGACATACATTTAGACATACTCAGCTGCAACACAACACATCTGGAAAAACACACTGCAGGCATACTGAAGGATTCCTCCACTCCAGAGAACAATGAACCAACTCGGCAAACTGTGGAAAGGGTGTAAATGGGTTACAGGAGACACCCAAGATGACTGAAGATCATTATGGGCTGGTCTGTTTCTGACTGAAATCCCTCATCTCTGTCTAATGGAGTGTTCCAGGATGGAGTGGCAAAAAAACAGATACACACACGACGTTACTAAGGCGACGTTTACATTACCAAGTTGAAGTGACACACATGCAATTTTCTGCCTGATTTTTTTTCAGAACACAAAAATCTGACCTGAGCCACTTTCGTATGTGATCGGAAACATATCTGATGAATTGGCCATGAGACATGAATGAGAATGCTCAGATCAGAATTCATGTGGCTTTTTCCCAACGCTCACATGCATCGCGCCTTCGTCGTCATCATCATTCAGTGACTATATTCAGTGGGAGGATGGGGAAACTGCTGATTTACTTCCATCCATCCATTTTCTGTACCGCTTATCCTTACACAGGGTCATGGGGAGCCTGGAGCCTATCCCAGGGAACTCAGGGCACAAGGCAGGGGACACCCTGGATGTGGTGCCAACCCATTGCAGGGCACATTCGTACACACACTCACACATTACTGAGAATTTGGAGATACAGTGGGTATAGAAAAGAATCACCCCCCTTTAAAATAATCACATTTTGTTGCTTTTCAGCCTGAAATGAAGACAGACACAGTTTTTGTTTTATCCAGCTGTATTTACTCAGTGCAACTTATAACATCCAAGTGAAAGATATAACACCAACATGTCATAATTTTTTTTTTTAAATTAAGAAAAAAAGAAACAGAATCACAGTTGGAAAAAGGATCACCCCCCTGTGTCAGTATTTTGTTGAACCACCTTTTGCTTTAATTACAGCCTTTAGTCTGTTGGGATATGTCTCTACTAACTTTGCACATCTAGACTTTGCAATGTTTGCCCACTCTTCCTTGCACAACTGCTCAAGTTCAGTTAAATTTGATGGTGACCGTTTGTGGACTGCAGTCTTCAAGTTATTCCATAGATTTTCAATGGGGTTTAAGTCTGGGCTCTGACTAGGCCATGCAAGGACCTTTTTCTCCTTCGATCACTGTGTGGTCAGTTTTGCTGTGTGCTTTGGGTCATTTTCATGTTGGAAGGTAAACCTTCTTCCCACTGAAAACTTTCTGGCAGAGGGCAGCAGATTTTCCTCAAGAATTTGACAGTATTTGCCCCTTCCATTTTCCTTCTATACTGACAAGTGCTCCAGTCCCTGCTGCAGAGAAACACCCCCATAACAGGATATTACCACCTCCATGCTTTACTGTAGGAATGGTGTTATTTGGATGGTGATCTGTATTGGATTTCTGCCAGACATATCGTTTGTGTTGAGGCCAAATAATAAAATTTTAGTCTCATCTGATCATAACACCTTTTTCCACGTGGACTCAGAATCTTCAAGGTGCATTTTGGCAAAGCTCAGTCATGGGTGGCTTTTTTCTTACAACCCTCCCATACAAGCCACATTTGTGGAGAATTTGTGATATTGTTGTCACATGCACACAATGACCACTCTTTGTCATAAATTCCTGCAACTGCTTCAGAGTTGCTGTAGGCCTCTTGGTAGCCTCTCTGACCAGTTTCCTCCTGTCTCTTTCATCCAGTTTGGAGCGACGTCCTGATCCAGGGAGGGTCTGTGTTGTACCAAATACCTTCCACTTCTTAATAATAGACTTCACTGTGCTTCTAGGCATTGATAAAACCTTTGAATTTTTTTTGTATCCAACTCCTGACTTGTGCCTGTCCACAACTTCATCCCGGAGATCCTTTGACAGTGCCTTGCCACCCATAGTTGATTGTTTGCTTCAGTTGCACTACAAAATGCTCCAGGAAAGCTCTTTTCATGCTGAGCTAATCAAAATGACCACAGCTGATCACAGTTGAAAGTCAAATGGCTTTGTGTGCCATTGAGAAGGTGATTAGCTACACCTTATTGAGTTTACAAGTCATTTTTAGGAGGGGGGGTGATCCTTTTTCCAACTCAGTGATTCTGGTTTTTAATTGTTTAATTTTTTTCTGACATGTTGGTGTTATATCTTTCTCTTGGATGTTATAAGTTGCACTGAGTAAATACAGCTGGATAAAACAAAAACTGTGTCCGTCTTCATTTCAGGCTGAAAAGCAACAAAATGTGATTATTTTTTAAGGGGGGTGATTCTTTTCTATACCCACTGTACATATTCCCTATACCACATATGGAAATAATACTGTTTGACGCTCCCTGGAAATACTTTCAGGGTGAAATTAATTCTGTGGTGGTTTTCAGGGAGAGTCCACTTTCCCTACTGCCATCCAGCAGGAACAGGAAATGGAATCTTGAGAACAGGAAGTTCTCATCCCAGGAAGCAGCCATGTAGGCCGGCTCGAGGCTTTCAGAGGCCAACTCCTGCCTTTAACACCACGTCTTTGGAATCCTCTCCACACTTCATTCAGCATTGATTTTTCTTTCACAAAATATTATAGTTCATCTTGTCTATGTTCAAACCAGAGCCATTTCTCTTTCTCTCTCTCTGTCTGTGTCTCTGTCTCTCTGTTTCTCTCTCTCTCTCTCTCTCTCTCTCTCTCTCTCTCTCTCTCACCGAGGTGTGTCTGCAGTGCCTTATGGAGAGGGTACGTTTTCATCATTTGCAGTTTCCTGTGATTGTCCTGGCTGCAGCAATCCTGGGCAGTGCTGCTATCTGGGAATGAGGTGGGATGTTAACTCACAGGCTTTCCTGTCCGTCAGCGGGAACCGTGGCCAAACACCACAGACATGGGCGGGGCTGCCCACGACCCTTGACCTTCAAAATAAAGTTCTAGAGAAAGAATGAAAGAGAGAGAGAGAGAGAGAGAGAGAGAGGTTCAAGTTGACTATAGCTTGAAGTAAATGTACATTGAAGAAGTGTACAATGGCAGTCTGTATCTCAGTCTGTATCTCTACGGTTTTAGAAGAGAACTAGAAATGTAGCAACTTGATTCATGTTGCAATTTTAGGTCAAAGATGTCACGATTCCCACCACTTTTGGCAAAAGTCGTAGACGTATTTCAAAAAAGCTGACAGACGCATTAACTCCATCTGGCAAATTGTGGAAGAGTAGCGTTGTGTGCGGGTAGTTTAAAAAACAGCTGGAGTATTGGAAAAGAAAGTTCCAGCACATTTCCGTCAGTGGATTTCACACACACACACACACACACACACACACACACACACACACACACACACACACACACACACATTTATCTTAGTATCCATGTGAGGATTTTTTTCTGGCATAATGCAGATAATTAATGCTATGCTTCAATTAAATCTATCCCTAACCAAAAATGGAACCTTTTGGGTCGTTTACTTTTTTTGTTTCGTTTGTTTGTTTGTTTGTTTTAATAAAAACTGTAATTTTTGGTTTTCTTTTTTTTTTTTAAAACCAGACAAATCTCCCCAGAAGGTCAAAACCGTAAGATATTCCTGTCTTTGTCGTCTGCACCAAGATATAAAAACATACACACACAAGACTGCATGTACTGTATATATACTGTACACTAATGTCAATGATTAGCTAGTGTGAACTATATAAGCACTTCTAAGGTTGCTTATAGTTCCCTAAGTTGTGAGTAAAACCCTGACTACTCAATGCCTACCTTTCATTTTAACCGCTACTTCGTAATCTGTCCTTTGCTTACTGCAAATTATTAATGAGGATTGCTCACAGTCTGAGAATTTCTCTCTCTTATTTGGAAGATGCTGCATTTATTATCACTGCTCTGACGCTTGGCTCTGCTGTGCCTGTCTGGTTAAAAGTCACTCCATTATGCAACATAAAGCCAAGCCGAATCATCTTTTCACTTTTACTGTCTAAAGGAACGCAGATGTTGTGATTTGGCTTGTCTTCGTCGCCCATTACAACATGTATAAATGCGTGTTGTAAGCGTCCAGAGCGTCGAGTCATAAAAAAGCCAGCAAGACACCCTGTCTGCAGTGTGCTGAAGGGTACCGGCATCTTCAGACGCTGGGAAAAGTTTCTTCCCAGGGTTCTTTGGGGCACTTCTAGAGAGGAAGGATAAGGGAGGGAGTCTGGGAAAGCTTGGGAATGCCCAGTACACACGCACACGTGTATACACACACACACATAGCATGATGAAGGAGCCCCCTGCCAGTGCGCTGCCGTCAGTGTAGGAAGGTCACGGGCACGCTGAGGCCTTTTGGACTGCCGTGGCTCAGCCTTGTGTAACATCTGCCCTGGGGATCAGCCGGAGATTAAACAGATTTAGCCGTGGCCCGAAATTCACTTCCCCGGGAAACGAGAAATATTTACCTCCCTAAAGGGCTGAGGGAGAATTGGGGCCCAGGGAGCGCTACAGACCGAGAAGCCTCGGCCTCTTCTGGGTGTGTCAGGAAAAGCTCTCAGAAGTGTCTTTAACGTGCCCTGTCAGGACCTTCACTGTGCCCTGAACCCCCTGAACTCCCTCTCTCTCTCTCTCTCTCTATCTCTCTCTCGCTCCAAAAAACTACTGTGTTACACTGTAAAACACGGTCACTGGGTTTACACGCATGAAAAGAACATTATAGAAATGATTTATCGTGATGTGTTTCAGATGCTTGGACTTTATTTTACTGTGGATGAGCATAAACTGGGATTTAATTAGTATTATGGTTCACTATACTGTATGCTTTATTATCTGGAGTTCTCAACATTCAGAGGGACCATGGTGAGGAAGCATGCGAAGGGCCTTCCTGGAATTTTTTTTCTTCTCCACTTTTTTGCCATTATGTTATTTATGCAGATGAGAATAAAAATAGATAGGACCATATGATATCTGTCCGAAAGTGTTAGCAAGATAAACCATCATTACATCACATAGGCTAAAACAAAACACGTTTGGTTAAGTGATAGTTTTTATACGCTGTATATATCAGTCCCTCCCGGATTTCGCGATTTTGCGATCGCAGAAATTAACGCAAAATCGAGTAATGCAATTTTGCAATTTTTCAAAATTACCGCAGATTTCCAGCAGATTTGGGCCAAGACCAACACCATGTGATGTCATCATTACGTGCATTCAGCCAAAGCCATCTTCGATTCACGTGAGTCGAACATGAGTACAGCTACCAGGTCTCATTTACTGTATCAGTAAACATCACCATGAAAGACCGTGCAAAACTATTTTGTGCAATTGTGATTTCGCCAATTCAAGTAGTTTCTCACAAAAAAAACCCCACAAAAACTCTGCAAGTTGCATCGCAAATTTTGAAAGAGACGCAGCAAAATCAAGCAATTTTTGGCCGCAACACTCACAAACACTCTGCAAAATCCTGTACAGACTGATATATGCATTATTTAAAAAGACAGTTCGAGCACAATAACAAATTCTACAAAGAAAGCTAGCTAAATATTTAATCTAGTGCCAACTCCTAGCTAGATCTCTGGGCTAGAATTACATACTTCATGTCTTAACCTACAGCTGGCCTCAATATATATATATATATATATAGTTATTAGATTATTTTCACAACAACAGATTTCTGCTTCCTTTTTTCCCCTTCTTCTTGCTTTCTCTTTCAGTTCTGGCTCAGTTCTGTAGCTACACCTCTGTCAACACTGATATCATAGAAATGTAATTAGAAATTTAATTCGTAAGTTTGAAATAATTTCGATGTCTAAACGTTATCAGACCATATAAACATAATACAGAAAAGCTTTTAAACACATCAAGGTCTTCTTATTTTTTCTTCTTACAGGGGTGGAAATCATAATCAGGCCACCATTATCAAAGTCATTATGCCTAGAAATAATGTCTACTGCAATTGATTGAGAATTAAAGAGAAAAAATGGTTCAAAGATCAGAAATAAAAATTTTTTTTTTTTAAAAACTCCAAAATATTACTGCACACATTTAAATAATGTGCCGATTTTTTTTTTAATCGTTTGTTCGTAAAATGAATCTGAACTGACAGGGTTTTTAGTTAGTAGGTTTTTTGATTCTAAACTGATATCTGGCTAGCTAGATCTAAATAACTAAATCTAAATCACTAGCTAAAACTATTTCAAGTTCGCAAGGTTGCACGAGTGCCTTTTGAATGCATTGATAAACAGCATTTAAGCCAAATTATAATAACAATCATCATAATTGCATAAATGTACTGTATTTCTATTTATTTAGGGATATTTATAGAACAATAAATCCAATATTTATTTTTATTTTTAAATCCACTTTAATTTATTTGTTTGATTACTAATCATCAGGTATGCAATCGGATAAAATCTAAGCACGCATTTGTTAAAGAGGCAACAAGAAGAGTCAACTTCCATGAACTGTCCAAAAATAAGTGCGGTAGGAAGTTTTCGGAAGACGAGAGAAAAGGTTACAGCTAAACACATCGACTGGGAAAAGAAAACAGAAATAGCTACCACTGTGTCATTTAGTTAGTTAGTACTAATAAACACTATTCAGTTCATTTATCATGTATGTTGAGTTAACACTCAGTTACTGAGTTCACTCGGACAGGACGGCTCATAAATTTATGCACCATATTGAGGGTTACATCGACTTATTAGCGTGTTTTCATTGGGGAAATAAATCTAAACGATGCGTAATACAAGGAGGAGAAGGAGGATCCGCTGATGTTGGTAACATTGAGTCACACAGTCTTGAGATCTTCAAGCTCCTTTTTTTTCATGCATTCTTTCCAATATATTTTTCACCGCTATCTGTCTTATTGGGCTGCGAATTCTGGCAGTAATTTATCCAACTTCTGCCAATCTACACACCCAAATATGACTGTTCATGGACAGATATGAGACAGGACTGTTGATTCAGCGCTGTTGAATTCTGGATTCTGATTGGTCAGAAGGTGCAGCTGCAAATCACAGGTTTACGTCAGTGCGCTCGTTCTAATACGTTATCGTTTCTATAGTAACAGCTCGTTCGTTCACAGGGACGATCCGCACAAACGGATTAAAAACGTAGTGTTTATGGAAGGAGTCTCCAGTGTCAGCACTTTGTAACAGTCCCTGACACCTTCAGGACAGAGGAGTTTACGCTTTGCGGTTTTTCCGTAACATGATTGCATTTTTTTTGTTGTTGTATTAACTTCAAGAGAGAGACAAAAGAGAGGTTAGAGAGGGAAAGACCGTTTATAGCTGCTATAACATAAGAGGAAACATGAACTTTTTTCTTGGTCATTCCACAGCATATAACTATAAATGGACAAAACATATGACTTGCCATTTTGTAATTTTTTTTATTTTTTTTTTTATTGTAATCATTGGCAAATTGCTGTGACAAAACACTTTGGGACATGTTCACCACTCCATCGTTGATAATTTTCCTATAACTGCATGCCCCAGAGTGTTTTGTTCCTCACTTGTTACAGTTCTATCCTCCATGTTTTTCCAAGGAAGTGACACTGTGCTAAAGTTTCCGTGATAGCAACATGATGACTATTATGGGATAATAGAGAGCTAATTTTCCAGCACATGTTTAATACAGAGCCACACACACTCTCTCTCACACACACGCACACACTCACACACACACACACACACACACAAACAAGCACACACACTACTGCCGGCTGGATAATAACATTGCACACAGACTTGATGGACGTCTATTAAGCAAGCTGGATTGGTGACGTCCATATGGCTGGGTGTTTGTGCATGTGTGTGTGTGTGTGTGTGTGTGTGTGTGTGTGTGTGTGTGTGTGTGTGTGTGTGTGTGTGTGTGTGTATGTGTGTGTGTGTGTGTGTGTGTGTGTGTGTGTGTGGTGCTCCGCTCAGGGCCTGGAGAGACTGGAGAGGGGCCACAGGATCTGAGAGTCCGAGCAGAACCAGATGTTTCTCTTTGTCTTTGGCTTGCGTTTAGTGTCCCAGAGAAAAAGACAAAGTTTTGAAAGAAAAAAAGGATTTCAGACAATGCGCAGACATGAATAAGGCACGTGTTAATATCACAGAAGGTGTGCATAACCAGACTACGCTGGTTTAATATGACAGTAAAATATGTATGGGAAGGAAACACAGCTTGTAATGACTCCTGCAGAATGAGTTATGTCTCTAGGAATAAATAAAACCTTTTCACTGGAAATCCAGTATGTCTTTTTTTGGTTTTGTTGCCAAAGGTACAGTGAGGGAATTAAGTTCACAGAAAGTCACCTGGCAGACCATTTCACACACTGAAGACTAGAGGAGGAAGTTGTGGCCATAAACTGCGCTCGTAAACTTCAGACACAGTTTTAAAATCAGTCCATAAGACTATTTGCGTGGTTTATATATAATCAGAGGTGGACAGTGCTTAAGTAATTTTACTTTTCTACTAGTATTTTACATGAGTATAATTATACATTAGTGCTTGTAAGCTATAAAAAAACACTTTAAATCAAATTTATGATCATTTGTATGGACATCACAACCAAACAACATTGCACAAGCACAGTTTTGTTCAATGTTTTTATATTAACCCTTTACTGCATGGTGTTTCCATATGGCAACAATTAATTTATCTCCAGTTTTTTTGATAGGCAATAATACTATTTGCAATCACATGGCATGGTGAAGGGCATCGTCAGAGGGCTCTCAAAATTGGATGAATTTTTCAATATTTAGGCAAAACTGCTTAAAGGGAAAAACTGAAACACTATCTGATAAGTTATCATTTATTTTTTGTCATTTAAACAAGTTTATATTTCAAATCGTATATTTCAAATCAAGTTTACATCAAATCATCACATCACAAGTTCTATGCGTGTTGCTCCTGGGGTGGCAATGGGCCTGACCCGTTCTTCTCTCTGAGACGACCTGGCCCATCCTGGTGCCCCGCTTCTGGGGTTCTCATCGCTGGGGGTCGCTCGCTGTTGCTGAGGATGGGCCCATATGGACAACCTCCACAAACAATTCACAAACAGACTCTGCGCTCAGGTCTCCATCGGTGGACAGTTCATGATTTCAGCAAAATAGACTTCATGTTGAGACTGTGTCGAATCTCCTGACTACACAGCTACACTTTATATCATGTATCATACAGTTATAGAAGGGATTTACTTCTAATTACACTATCCGGTGTCACCCAGATGAGGATGGGTTCCCTTTTGAGTCTGGTTCCTCTCAAGGTTTCTTCCTCATGTCGTCTCAGGGAGTTTTTCCTTGCCACCGTCGCCACTGGCTTGCTCATTGGGGATAAATTTATCGATTTAAAATTTAGATCCAAAAATTATGTATCTCTGCAAAGCTGCTTTGTGACGATGTCTATTGGTAAAAGCGCTATACAAATAAAAAAAATTGAATTGAATTGAATATTTAGATATTTTGAGTATTTTGTTAAATGGTAAAACGTAATTGTTGCCATATGGCAACAACATGCAATAATGGAACCGTGGTGTGTGCATTTATAAATTGAAACAGGCATACATAGCAGAAAAGGACACTAGGCTCCTCTAATAGTAAATTTACATTTTTGTTCATATTCAAAGTAAGAAAAACGGTTGTAATGTCAAACATTTTGCAATTGCACCTTATTTTCTAAATTTTATGATTCAAGAGAAAGAATTAAAAAGATACTTCACCCAAAACATGTTTGGATCTAATTTCTGTATGTATTTTGAGTGAGAAAATCCATCCACATACTTTTTTACAACTGTAACTCCTTTTTAGAAGATATAACTTTTACATGATTACTAAAAAAAAAACGTATAGTGGCAAAAAAAAATGTATAGTCTGGAAAATGCAGTAATTGGAATTGTAATCTCATACATTTTGTGTTATTTTTTTACTATATGATACTTTCCAAAAATTGCACATAGTAATAAAAATCCATAAAGACATTTTTTGATGCAGTAGAGGGTTAAAGTAAGAAAAATGAATCTGGTTTCATTAAAAAATTGTCCCAATCCAATCCAACAATAGTGATGAGACAGGATTTTTTTTTTAGTTAATACGAAATAAATAGCACAAACATTAACCCCACCCCCAGCCCTAACTTCTACAAGTCATGTGAATAGTTACATATTTGCAAGTGGTAAAGTAAAACATGTCCTGATTTCCAATTCCATTACATACAAGGGCTTTATGCTGGTCAGGGTGGAGTCCATCCCAGGAACACTGGGAGTGAGGAGGGAATACACCCTGGATTGTGGCGCCAGTCCATCACAGGTCACCATGCACACGTACATTCTGTCACGAATACCTCCTCTCCCAGATGAGCACGATTCTCATGTTTTGTTTTCATTTCTCTCCATGTGATTTTTTTTTTGTTTTGTTTTCGTTAACACGTGTCTTTGTTTTGATTCAGGTCTTGTCTCCGCCCCTGTCCTCTCATTGGTGTGTTTCCACCGATTATGTCCACAGGTGTTCTGTATTTTGTTTTGTATTTTTTTTCTTGTATTCTGGTCTTGTTGTGAAGTCTTGCCGATAGTATCGTGCAATTCTAAGCCTCGTTTCCAAGTTCAGATTAACATCTGATTGCCTGTTCTGGATTATGACTGTGGGTATTCAATTCACTGCATTTTTTGGGAGCAGCGAGGAAACCAGAAAACCCATATACATGGGGAGTACATGTGAAAATCCATGCTAGAGTTGACCTGAGCACAGGACTGAACCCGGGGACCCTGGACATTTTACTTTTGAGTACATTTAATCCCGTTTTAACTTTCATTCAAGTGTAATTATGATTACTTTTAATTGCGTGAAACTTTCACTTAGGTATAAATTTCTGTGCTTTCTCTATGCCTGTAAATAAGTAACATGCGGGGGGAAACGTAACACTGTACACAAGCAACTAAAGTATAAAGCTAAGTTAGTTAGTTCCATCTTTACACAATGAATACATATGTAATGAGACAGCCAAGCTTCTCTACAGTGAAGAAATGGTATGGCCTGTTACAGGGGTGTTCATTTACATCTGTCTTTAGGGAAGCAACCACCGCACCGGACCTCCCTATAATTCTCACCCAGTTTTTTCAGGCCTTAAATCCAGCTTGAAGCAGAACATTTCATTGTTCAGAAATACGCTCATGCTGTGTCTGACCATCACTCGTGATTTTCTGCAGATAAATTTAGTCACAGAGTTCTCCTCCTGTAGTTTTTGGCCTTCAACAAACACCCCCCTAGACCCACATCGTGTTCAGACGAGCCAAACCGCCAGAGTCGTGATCCTCAGCATCAGATCTATTGATACAGCTGTTTTTCATGAGCGAGTCCACGGTGGGACGCGACCTCTTCAGAGAGAGCCGCTAAAAAAACAAACACAAAGACATGGGGCAGGCTGTGGCATGGCGCTGCAGTTTTTTTTACTGGGATATTGTATTCCGATGCTTGCTTGGGGTCAAACGGAGGCCTGATACTTCAGGGAACGACCAGACAGAGCTCTCAATGATCTATTAGCATCTGTCACGCATTAATTCCAGCAACTCTCTCGCCTTCTTACGACCTGTAGTGCCAGAGAATGCTCTAGTGTTTACTTCCCACTTCGCAGGAACTCTACAGTGTTTCATTGACTGTAAATGAAGTTTATGGTTGTCCAAAATAGAGATTAAGGAATAATATCCTTATACAGTTGAGTGCAAAAGTTTACTCCCCACCCACCCACCCGGCCCCCACCAACACCACCACCACCAGTTACTGTTAAAACAAATGTTTACTTTATTATCATTTATTATGAGATGTGAAAACAGAAAATATTAAAACAGAGACCATCAGCAACAGTGAAAACTAACATTTAGGAGAAAAAACAATTCTTTAACATTTACGGATCCAGTGTCAACCCTTTGAAACAACCCATACAAAATATCTTTTTATTAACTTTAAGAAAGTGAACTGAATGATTCACCGATGTTCTGCAACATTAAATGTAACTATAAACGGATAAAAAGTATGACATGTTGTTCTTTATAAATAAATAAACGCTAGCACTTGCAAATTGCTGTGGGATAAGAGGAATAAAACACTTGAGGACATGCTGTTTTTTTGGTTGTTTTTTTTTTTTTTTTTAGAAAATAATCAACTTCAGGATGGCAACAGTGTCATTGATTATTTTCCTATAGCAGCATGACACCAAGTGGTTTATCCCTTACTTGTCAGTCACAGACACAGAGACAGGACCAATGATTGGAAGAGAAATATCTGTGGGAAAAAATATATATATAATTTGCGCACACATATGCATTTTTTTTTTTAAACCATTTTTTAAAACTTTTATTAACCTTGTAAAACTCGTCTTGCTGGTTTCATATCTTTGAAGCAAGGGTGTGCAAACTTTTGCACCCAACTGTATGATATGTTCAGAGAGCGTAAAATCTCGTGTAGCTTGTTAACTTTATATTCGCGTCTTAACACCTACTTTGCCAGACTCTTAAATAGATCAGCGCTGTAATGGTGTGCATGCGAGCATGTGAGCTGTGTGTGTGTGTGTGTGTGTGTGTGTGTGTGTGTGTGTACAAGTGGTGCATGAAGGAGTACAAAAGCAGAGCACGTTGCCTCTGCTGGTGCTGAATGAGGTCGTGACCCTACAACATGTGCTAAGTGAACTTTTAGCCTGCTCCTTTCCTGTGCTCTTCCTTCCTCTGAAGAAAAAAAAAGGGGGGAACGTAATATAAGTAACGAAAGAATAAAGCCACTTGAACGCGTGCCCTTCTGGGTTGATTCACTGGGTGTAACCATTATGCTGTGAAAGTGTGTGTGTACTATAGATGTGACTTTTGTATACTCCCTTCCATAGGTCAGCACTTGTGGCAGCACTTCAATAGAATACAGTGTTCATTATATAATCTTTACTCCACAGCGCTGTTGAGTTCTGGACTCTGATTGGTCGGGAGGCGTTGATTAATTTTCTGTTACTGCAGCTCTGACAGTAGTGCAGCTGCAGATCACAGGTTTATATTCATGTGCCTGTTCTAATACGTTGTTGTTGCTGTCATAACAAGTTACACAGGGACTTGTGGAGCAGTTTTTGAGTTTTTGGTCGTATTAACTTACTGAGAACAGGAACTAACTTGTTTAAAGAATTAATTTAACTATAAATGGATTAAAAAGGAAAAAAGGAAAATAATCAACTGTGTGTGTGTGTGTGTATGTGTGTGTGTGTGTGTGTGTGTGTGTGTGTGTGTGTGTGTGTGTGGCCAATGCCAATGATTACTTTCCTATAACAACACAACACTGAGTGTTTTATTCCTTACATAATGGATTAATTGTCATGGTTTAAGGTGTTTTTTTTAAAAAGTGTAAGTGTATGCTGTTTCTCTGTGGAATGTTACAGCTATAAATGTCTTTTGGGTCTTTGTGTGACACTGATGCATAAGCCTGTGTGTCTGTGTGTGGGATTGTGTGTGTGTGTGTGTGTGTGTGTGTGTAGTGTTTATCTTTGTGAGCTTGCATTATGGCTATAATAGGAAAACAGACTTATTATTGGCTGTATGATTTACACCAAGCAGGAAAGCCTGCGTCTCCGCTGCACCTCCAGGGATCCAAACAGGAACAAGAGATCACAGCCCCGTTTTCTCTCCTATCTCCTTTGTCTTATATTTCTATCTTTCCGTATCACTCTGTTTATCTCCCTTCCACATTCGATTCCATTTTTGCCATACCCTCCTCCCCCCCCCCTTTTTTTTTTCTGTGCATTATATTTTTTTATTACACTTTCTCTTCATGCATTCACATTGCAAAGCTGTTTTTTTATTATTTGCAGTTACATGTGAATACAAATCTGGCACAGTTTATAACACACACACACACACACACACACACACACACCCTAATCAGGAAGAGATCAGCTCGGTGGATGTGGCCGGTCACGGTGAACACCCACATGGGACACGATACAGTCTCAGCCCTCTAAAATAAATGCTAACACACACTAAAAGGGCTGCGTCTGCTCCGGTTCAGGTTCCCATGGGGCAACCCCTCCTTGTCCTCTCACCATGCGGCAAGGCATTGTGGGGGAAAAGTGCCATCACAGTCGATTACGACAAAAGCTTTCATAACGTATTCTTGGCTTTCTATGTTTTCATAGGCTTTATCTACTTTAATTATTTGCTTTAAGTACACCTTGAAGCCTTTAAGCAGGCTAACATTAAGGGAAAATGTTGTAATAAATGGCAAAAAAAAAAAGCATGTTACTTTTTCAGTTTGTGAAATATATTAACATCCTTTTTTACAAAGCCACCACAATCCCCTGGTTGGGAAATCCCGAGTTTAAATAAAGAACTTGCAGTGAAACAGTGCCCTATTCCCTGTTGCTACAACCAAAATTGCATTATGGGTATTCTCAATCTACTAGGTTGCATCATTTGTGCACTTCCAGCAGGGACTTCATGGGTGGATATTCTCCAATATACAGAGCTAGATGCCGTCTGACATTACAAAAAGGAGCAAAACACCCTAAATAGCGCACTATACAGTGGATAGGTTGCAATTTTATATCTCCTTTAATATAATATTTGTTAACTCTTCACTTAAGTTCATAAGGCTACATGACATTTAAGCTACATACACCTACACAAACATTTAAAAAGGCTGAAACTAAAATTTACCCAACAGTAAATGCACATCATTTTTGTCGATCCAGTGTCAGGTATCATAAAGTCAGCCCGAAATTTGTCAGAACACGTCAGCTGACACAGCATGACATTAAAATGAATGAATGGCAGCTTTTAAATAAGCCTTTGTAGTGGATTATGTCAGGTGTCATGTAGCTCTATGGACAGTGGCCATAATTATTATTAAAATGTATATAATTGTATATAATATGAAATTAAATATAAAATGTATGTGATCTGTGCATCCTAGATGACAGAATATGACGAAATTTTAAAATGTAATGCAAAATCAGCTTAAAGTAGTTTGAAAAGAACCAAAAGCAAGAAGTCAAAAAATGTGGGCATCTATTAGGTCAATTAGTAATCTCACTATTAACACCCTAAAATACACTATCTGCACTACTTGTGAAGCATAAATGGTTCAAAATAAATGTATTTGCCTCCTTAATTTGTCATAAATGTGTACAAACTTTTGCACTCAGCTGTTTTTTATATCACCTCTGTGTCTGTATGTGTCTTGATTATTTCGGTCTCACACAATTAGAACTGGTGCAATGTTCAAATGTATTGCACATGTCAAAATGGAAAATATATATACATCAAAACAAATGGGTTTTGACTGTGGAAAGTCACGTTAATTGAAACAGACATTTTTCATGGTCAATAAAACTGGGAGTTGTCAAATTCGAAATGATTTGAAATGATGAACTGGGCTGCATCTGTTGGGTCAACAGATGTTTTGATGACACAATCCATTACAACCTGCTTTTATACGGAGGGCCGGGAAAGTTGTTTATCATCACCATCACTCTCTCGAGTCGCTCTTATAGGACTTGGTGGAAATTTGTAATATACTTAAAAATCTTATTAGTTGATGGAAGTATTTTGCTTCTGTTCGTTGAGACATAAGTTAATATTTCAGTCATGTTAGCAACAGAGGTGATAAAAGTTCAGAAGTTCTTCACTCACAAATAAAATTGCAATTAAATAAATCCTCTGGTAAAAGTTGAAGTAAATGCTCTTGAAGTGTATAAGTAAAAGAATAACTCGTCCACTTCGATTTAAGAACACACACAGATTTTAGTTCCTGATGGCAAATTAGTGCTGTTTTCACCAAGAAACCAAGGAAAGTGGGAAAACATTAACTAAGGCTAACTAGAAACAGCTTTCTGCCGGTTAGCTAGCATGATAATAACTAGCTGAATGCTAACTGCAAGCTGTCACAATGCAAACAAAGTGTACCTAGCAGTAGATAGATTACAGAGATGGGTATTAGGTCTCATTGTCACCGTCACATCTGTTAAAGTTTAGATTTGTTCTTTGAAGCGGTAAAATGCTAAAAAAAAAAAATCGCCTTATGACTTTACAAATATATGATTATAGAGAAAAGAATCGGTGTTTGAAAACACAGTGAGTAGAAAGAAGATAACTGAAATGTAGTATTAGGTTAAGTAATGTACAGATACCTAAGTACAGCAACAAAGTAATTGTATCAGGTCTTGTTAGCAGATTAGCCTTGTTGTTAAATTTAATATATCGCATGTGTACACTTTGGTAAGCTCCATAATACTCAGTTCATTGGCATGTCTAGATGGTGTGCTTGAGGATAAAGTAGATGATCACAGGAGTGATTCACTAACGTAACCCGGTCTCTGGACAGCCCTGCTGTGTAATCATGTTGGGCAACACGGGCAATGTTTCACGTTTGCTTCACTGGTGCTGACGCAAATGTGTCTGCCTGTCTCATGCTTTGTTTTATAGTAGTTCCCTCATCGTCCTCAACGTGACCTCCCATTGCAACTCAGAAACAGCGTGAAGAAGCAGACGTTGCCAGAACACACAATATGGTTCTTCGTTTATCTGGAACCGAATTGGAACCGATCCTTCGTCTTCCTAGACAGCAGCGACGCTTTTCTTTTCCCTTTATTTTTGTAGCTGTAGTTAATTTCCCACAATGTGTATCTGACTACCTGCTCTACCTAGGGGCTAACAACGAAACCTGACTGTTATACCTGACTGTTTTTTTTTTCTTTTCTTTTTTCTACTGTTAAACGCCACTGTAACTGTGCTAGCAAGAGCAACGTCTTCTTGTGACACCGGCACGGCAGACGGCCGCTGACTTCTCACAGGAATATCGAAAAGACAACGCCAACCATCAAATTAGCACCAGAATCACTAGACAGATCAGAGATGTTTCAATAGAAGCATGTTTAATGTGTTTAAGAGTGGACTTTTCCTTTAAGACCAAGCACATTTCAAATGGCAGGGGCAGTCTCAACATTACAACCTGATCAAATATAAGACCAGTCAGCTCATTGTTTTTTGCTAATGCTAAAAATGCTCAAATGTTGTGTTTTGTGTTTAATATGTGTTACTTTGTGTAATATAAAGCAGTATAACAACATTTTCTCGTATTTTTTTGCCTGAGAATCAGACTTTCACCCAATACGGAACACAATATTAGATAAAGTCCGGCGTCGCCATCTTGTGGCTCTTTACAGATTAGCGCCTGTTTTTTTGTTGCTATAGAAACACCTGACATAAGTGGCTAGGGCTGAATTCCAAATGGCTCCTTGGTTCTCACAGAACACTACACAGTGTGTAAACCAACGGGCTTGTGATGACTATGTAGTGTCCTTTGTGTTAAAATGGCGTCAATTTGAGATTCGGCGTAAAAAGTGGCGTTGTGGTAACGGTAGATGTAGAGAGGTTGGTATATTTGTGAACATGTTTTAGCTTGTCAGTGAACAGACTTAATTTTTGTCAGGACAATTTGGGTAGTTTTTATTTACAAAATTAACTGGGAAAATGTGCTCATCTGTAAGTATTGGGTTAAAACTACTAGCTACGAAATAAAGTTAGTTGACTGGTTAGCAAGACGGAGTAATGTTCCGAAAAAGAGTTTGGAGAAAAGCAGCCAGTGATGCTGTGAGTTGGCATCAAGATGAGTCCCTCAACACCACCATTTTCATCCTGAAAGAATTTGGGCCGACAGGGTTCCTTCTCAAAGAAGATAGAGAACCTAAAAACTATAAAGTGAGATTTTATTTTTTTTAATTTTTTAAAAGCAATTTCTGTCAACTGCTCATATTTGTCAGGTGTTTCACAGAGTTTCTGGGGTTTTGTTTGTTTGTTTGTTTGTTTGTACCATTTTAGGTGTTCCTGGGTGATCCTCACACCTGCACTTGTGGAACCTTCCAGAAAGAGAAGGACCTCTGCAAACACATCTGCTGGTAGGTTACACGGTTTAAAACATCACACTGGGCCGTATTCAGGTTGAAAAGTTTCGTCAGCATTTACGCAGGGAAAGTTACTCGTGTTCAGAGTCGGGTTGCGCACCTACTCGAGTCGATTTTCCTGGGCTCTACATTCAGATTATTAAAAATTTGCGATTGACAGATTCTTGAGTTCTTGAGTAGAGACGGGCGCTTTCGAATAGCGTCTAGACCACCACCTTTAAAAACAAGGATAAAAATCGAGTCTAGAAAACACGGACTGAAAACGTTTATTCCTTGCTGTCAAATGTAATCTGATGTATCATTAAAGCATGAGACAATTAAAAAAAATGGGGGGAAAAAACAAAAAGACATCATATCAATTAGATGGCGAACACTGAAATAAGCAGCTAATAACACTCTTGTATATCACCAAAATATTTCTTCTTCTTCTGTTCCTTTCGGCTGTTCCCTTCAGGGGTCGCCACAGCGAATCATCTGCCTCCATCTAGCCCTATCCCCTGCATCCTCTTCTCTCAGACCGACTACCTTCATGTCCTCCTTCACTACATCCATAAACCTCCTCTTTGGTCTTCCTCTCGGCCTCCTGCCTGGCAGCTCTAACCTCAGCATCCTTTTACCGATATATTCACTCTCCCTCCTCTGAACATGTCCAAACCATCTCACATGTGCTGTCCCCCTGATGTACTCATTCCTGATCCTATCCATCCTCGTCACTCCCAAAGAGAACCTCAACATCTTCAGCTCTGCTACCTCTAACTCTTCCTCCTGTCTTTTCCTCAGTGCAACTGTCTCCAAACCATACAACATCGCTGGTCTCACTACTGTCCTGTACACCTTTCCTTTCACCACCAAAATATTTCTGCATTATTACTATTAGTTTTAACTATCACAATGATCACTGGAAACAATATGGCTTCCACTCGCATTATTGAGCAGCTTATAAAATAGCACTTGAGCCAGCACATCCTATTATTTTGCATTTTATTTTTATTATACATACAGTGAGATCAGTGTGGAGGTCATGATTTAACTCGGCTCTGAACTCCACTCCGAATACGACCCATAGTGTAGATCTAATTTTTGGCACCCATTATGTCTCATCACTTAATTTCATCATTGCAGGGTTTTGATGCGCAAATTTAGGCTACCAAGAGATCATGAATGTGAGTTGTCCATGTTTTATATCTATTTTTCCTTAAAAAAAAAATGTCACTGATCTCACAGATTTTCTGTTATGTCTCCTCTTGTCCAGACTGTTTCCAGCCAGGTCTTGTAGAGCGACAGATCCTGGAGGTGTTACAGCGTCCGTACAGGACGGACATCAGCGTCCCATCAGCCCCTGCACAGCTTTGCTCTGGTGAGGAAGATGATGGTACGATCAGGAAGAAAGACATCAGGGATGACGATATCTGTCCCATCTGTCAAGAAGAACTGCTTAAGAAAAGACTTCCAGTGGCGCACTGCAGGTTCGTACTAGGGCCTGGTTGATGTATCGATTGGCCAATAACTGAGCCCAAAAATGCCATCATCTGGAACTTGTAGACTTATTCAGTTATTATTAAAAGTAATGATAAATCTTATGTCTCATCTATTGTTAAAGATGAACCATTCTAAATTGTTAAGGTCTCATTTTACAGCCACACACCACTGCTTATGCAGTGGCTTATGCCAGTTTTATCGTTGTAAAGGTTTGGATGCGGAAACAACGTTCATATCTCCTGCATGAAAGTGTGGGCCGACCATCAGAGCAGGTCCGAGACAGACGGCATGGTGAAGTGTCCACTGTGCCGGGAGAACTTTGGCACGTTGAAGATGCTGCTGGAACTGGTAGGACAGGCTTGAAGTAGCGTGTTGCACATGTAATTTTCCCTAGTATTTAAACCTTGGAATTCTTATTTTTAGCGTTTGCATAAGCCTACGTACATGTAAAAGCCCAGCATGTGTATCCCATATGACTGCTTGTATAAATTCAGGTGAAAAATGCAGGTCAGCTTTGTACCTCCTCAGAGAGAGAGCGTTTGGAGAAACACCTTGGGATCCCATGCAACAACTGCAGAATCTGTCCTGTTGTTGGAAAATGTTTTAAGTAGGTGAAATCTTCCGCTAATAAGCAAGTTAGTCGATTTTGATGATATCCACTAATTGTTTTTTGTTTTTTTTAATAATGATGATACTAATGATAATGGATACTAATGATAATAACGATAATACTAATGATAATTACCTTTGACAGAAGTTGAACAGATTTCTGAACATTTTAAAAAGCTGGATTTCTAAAGTTTTCAGGTTTTGAAAAGTGTCATTCAGAATTGTACCACAGCACTGCTGATCTCTCAAATCTGATTGGCCAGAAGGTGTTGATGAATTTTCTTTGCGATACTGTAAGTGATAACCGTAACTAAACTGTTTTATGGGCGTTCCATAACGTTAAATGTAACTATAAATGGATAGAAAGTACAGTGTTCCAATATACGGGACATGCTGCTAAAGGAAACCAATGAACTTCAACAAAGCTTGGAATAAACATTGATCTGGGTGTCATTAGTGAAATTATAATTATAATCAAGACCTTGCTTACAGAATATCTACCCAAATAACAACATGCGCTGTAGGTGGACAAAAGTAGCGATCACAGCAGAATTCCTTGCGTGACTGGTGTAAAATTGGCCTATTTACCTTTAAAGCATTCAACTTTTATATTAAATCCATTTAAACTCATTCAAAATCTTTTCTACTTGTTTACCTGTCCAGGTTCTTTAGATAAAGCCATCACAATTAGATAGATGAGTGTTGAGACCAAATGGGTGGGAATGCAGATGCCATCATTTGCTCAGGTTTTATAAAAAGTCGAGACACTCCGGAGGCGAAAGCTCCATTACTTCTTTAATCTTCTATGTAACGAAGTTAAATCTGCCTTCACGCTGTAGGTGCAGTGTGTGCAGTTATTACCACCTGTGTGAGGACTGCTTTAAGAGAAGCTGTCATCCTCAACACAGCTTTGCAGTGAGAATGGTGAGTTTTTATTTTCCGCTCTCCATTTGGCCTGTAAATGTGGGGTTTCGTCATGTTATTGGCCATGTTTTCTAACTGGCCTTAATATGATTCTGCAGAAAAGAAATCAATCATGGGAAGTAATGATGGAGGGCAAGAAAAGCTTAACTGACAATCAAGAGACGTACACTAAGTAAGCAGGGATATATCGTCTAATCAACAGTTATTCTAATTGCTTAAATATATTTAACGGAAACTGCCCCTTTGGTGTTACAGCACTGAAACTGCTGTAATGTCAGACGTGGTTCCAGAGCACGTTTTGAGGATTTTCCCGGTAATACAAGTTCACCTAAGTTCCCGACTTCTGGAACATGGAATACAGTGTCGCCTTTGCCTTCAGAGCTTCCACGTGGGCCAGCAGGTTAAAACTCTCCCCTGTCGACACAAGGTAATTTTCCAGAAAGGAAACAAATCTATGAATACTCTGAAGTCTGTATAGCAGTGTGTAATGGTGCACTTGATAATCATCTGAGAACACCAAATGAAAAGATTAGGTAAAAGAATAGCATCTTTAAACCTACAAACCTTTCTCTTCCTGGCACTGCAGTTTCATTCTGGCTGTATCAAGACATGGTTACGACAGTCCATCTGCTGCCCCGTGGACTGGCATGTCATCTACAACCCTCTCACATGGACTGGTAATGACGTTAAGACAATTAGCACAGCACTTCCTGCTACTAGTGCCCGGATCAACCTTAATGATCAGCAGAACACCGAGTTGTTTGTACCTGGTATTGGCTTGCAGAGGAAAGAAAGATCTGACATATCTAAAGCAGCCTCTATGGCTCCTGTTTCTCTCGAATCCATGGTCCAGAACACCCGGGCCCTCTGCATCGACAGCACACATTTCCGTGAATCCAGATCCATTCAGAGGTGCTCGTCTTTGGAACAAGCTCCAGTCTTGGCCTCTAGGAAGAGAACGAGTGCAAAGACATCCTGTCCGAGCTTGTCCTTGTGTCCTGTGGTTGGGAGGATGGCAGGGTCTGGGGGAACCCAACAGAGCTTATTCGTGGGTTTCAATAAGCCTGACAACAAAGCCCAACGCAAGGCAAGCTCTCTGCGTGGGCGGATGAGACCAATGAGGTTGGAGGGTGATGGTGTGGGTGTACGAACATGGTCGAGCAGTGGAGATCCAAGCAATCTTGACTTACAGCCAACAAGTATACCTATCAGTGCTAAACATGAAAGAAACTAAGAGTGTGTTTTTTTTCCCCCCTCCTTCCTTTTACATTTAGATAGCCCAGTGCTTTTAAGACATCAAGAAATCCCATGGCAATAAACCACTAAAGCTATTACATCTAACACTGGCTAGTTCCTTTATTGATGTGCACGAAAACTGCAAATCACAAACTGGTCAGCAAAAGCATTCAAGAAATGAGAGAATTTCCCCATTTAAAGTGGTAAGTCATTTACATAAATGATACACAGTACAATATGAGAATTGACTTGACACTATCTACAAAGAAAAAGAATTTTCAGTCATGCAGCACTATTTTTATCAGCATAATGTCGAAATCAGTTTGCCCATCAAACCCCAGTTCATATGCCTCTGCTACCTGGCAACAACCTATCTTTTGTTTGTTTCTAGTCATCAATAAAAATGTTTTTTTTAAAAAGCCTGTTGGTCAGTCATAAAACTGTATCGTCCACCAAAACATTTATGCACAAAACATCATGGTTTGCTGGATCTGTGGTTGTTAAATAATACAGCGTTGATGTATTCAGGGCTAAAGCCTTGGTAAAACAAAACCTGAGGCAAAATCCTGATGCTTGTTGCTACATTCTCTAACGTGAAATCTAAAAAATAATAATAATAAAAAAATAATAAAAATAAATAAAACAGCATGCAAATATGAGGAATTTAAACAAGTGCAAGACAAATAAATGTCCTTAAAGGCCTTTTTAAATAAGAATAGTTCTTTTTTTCCTGAATGCCAGAATAAAGTTCATGTACAGGTTATATACTTGACATTCCTTGTTGTTTCACAACATTTCTCATATCTTGGAATTCCAGATGTTAAATTTTTACAGGATTTTATTTTTATCACTACTATTGGCACTCTGGTGGCAGTTCTTGCTTACTTCGCGTATCTACACCTGAATTTACAATAAAAAGGAAGTGACCTCAGCCAAACTATCATCCGGTTCCAAACATCCCCTTGAGTATTATCAGTTTAAAAATAGCTTTTTAGGTACAGGCATTGTGCTCACAGTGAAGAAAAAAAAAATGGAACCGAATACATGGTTTTGCAATGCACTCTTGTAAACATAAGACTTTGTACAAACACAACACTGACTTGTACAGTAGTGAGATGTGAAGCTGTTGTGTAGGAACAATGGATTGGTGTCATGGATGGGTAATAGCTGGATGCAGAAAACTTGCAAACACCACAGAAATTCACTTTAAGAAAGCTACGCTCCAATGGTTAAGACAGGTCATCTCTGTGTGGCATCTCTCCCGATAACAGTACAATAAGGCAGGTTGATGAAAACCAGAAATATATGGCAGACACCAAAGCTCAGCACACAGAGTAGATTAAGCTAACGTTTTGTTTGCGCTCTTTCCTCCCTCACATGTCGAGTCATTTTCTTATCAGGCCTTTTGTCCCGCACCTTGCGCAGTCTCCTGGGCGGTGGGGTGGATCTGGACTCGCTGGATGTATCACCAGCATCTTGATCCTCTGGGATATTTGGGATAGCTGCACTGCTGCCCTCCAGTGTGTTCCTCAAAGATGTGTCTTCGGGACTTCCGATTTCGCTACTACTCAAGTCCTGTTCCTCGTGGCCACGGCCCCTTGCTACTTTGGGCATGTTGGTGATCGAGGGTCCTTCCTGATCGTTCTTTCGTACTAACTGCTGGAGCTCATTCATGTCCACCCCAGAGTCCAGGCTGGTGTCGTTGCTGCTGCCTGGCCGATGCCTTCCTTGGAGTTCGATTACAGAGTGGCGTACTTGGGCTGCTGGTTTACCATCCAAAGACACAAACCATGCCCGAGGAGGCAGAGGAGAAGGCTTGGCCTTGGAAAGCTCCAGCAGGGTCTGCTCAGATATTCCCTGTAGCTCACCATGGAAAGGACCCATTCCAGCTGCCTCGTTCAGGGTCCCTGGGACAGAGACAGACTCGAGCAAGTGGCTATAGCGGCCCCAGATTCCTGGGTTGGCAGTGGAGGTCTGTGGGCCTTCTAGAGCGGGCTGCACGTTGTTGTCTTGTTGTGGGACTTTTGGTAGTGTCTGGGTGAAACTGTCTTTCAAGTTTCGCTCAGTCTGTGCTCCGTGCTCCATGCCGTTCCGGGGAAAGGTGGCGCATCGGCTTGCAGTGGACTCAGCCTGTCCCTGGGCAGGGAAATGCTCTGGAGCTTGGACAATGGCCACAGGCTGGTTGTAGATGTGGAACAGCTTGTCGCGATATGCTGAATTATCTCCAGGAGCTTGCCGCAAGGCGCTCTTCTCAGACATCTCTCTAAGCTTTGCTACTTCATCGCTGTTTACATACAAGTTTGGTACTGTAACTCTAAGGTTCTCTAGGCCTGCAGTTCCAATGTTCTCGTACAGGTTCCCTGCTGGTCGGCAGACATTATCGACATAGATGTTATAGCTGGCTTGATGTCGAGGTGACGCTGACACACCTGCACCTCTTGCGGCCATTGAGTAAGACCTCTCTCCGTTATGGTCTCCATTATTGTACAAGGGCTCATGGACTTCATCCGAGCTAGTAGACGTGGTCTGATCTTTCTTGATGATTGACAGTCTGGTGGAGTTCCATCTTTTTCTTTCAGTCTCATGGCTCAAGTCTCTGTAAAGCAAACAAAAAAAAACATCTCATATCATTTGGAGAGTCCTTTACCGTTAGTTCAGATATCCAGATTTAACATCAAAATTTGAGTGCTAGCCCAAATAATGAGATTATTAAGACCTCTTACCTGCAGTGACATAAAATCACAGATAAAAATCCAATGATGATCACAAGAGTCCCACCCAAGATGCCCACAAGAAGGTATGTATGGTATGAGATGAAATCCATCGAAGTTGCATGTCCTGTGTAACCTAGATTTTCACGAACAGAAATCTGGTTACACTTCAGGCCTTGGTCACATAACCATTCAGTGATAAGCACAGATTATGGATGCCTTGTACATTTCTGCTTCAAATGCAGCACAACATGAGTGGGTCATGGACTATATGGAAATTGATGTGTCTCGGTTTTGGAGTATACGTAAACCAGATAGCACACACCCAGGTAGCCAGTGAGACTTATGTTTCACTGATGTAACATTCTTTTGATACTTTGCTAATTGGAAAAACATATGTCACATACGTCACAGTGTCATTTTGATCACTGTTAATGAATGTTCTTGGTAAGACAAGTTGAAATATTTGGACTATTTAGCTGCTGACTGTAATCAATCATGGGTTACTAGGTTAAACAGTGGCCCAATAGTGGCACAGTGGTTAAGGTATTGGGCTACTGATTGGATATGGTCATGAGTTCAAATTCCAGCATTGCCAAGCTGCCACTGTGCACCTCTGAGCAAGGCCTTCAACCCCTCAACTGCTCAGTTGTATCCTGTCTCAGTTGTAATATAAAATTATCCAATATTATCCAAATGAGGTAACAATAACCCCCCCCCCCCCCCCCCCCCAAAAGATGGTCAATCAATCATGGGCTAGAGCAGATTATCAGAAAAACAGCATTATGGCAATGTCTTCCAGATCAGCAAACAAGCCAGTTGTTACTAGATTAAAACATAAATTGCATACATTGTGTTGAAGTTTGTGCGTCATCTGGGAATACATAACAATCTCCATACCATTAGACGTTGGGGATGGTGCTGCGATCCAGTTGCCAAGGTGAGGAGCCACATAGGTCCAGACCAGACCATTTCTCTCCATCCTGACAGAGCCGATACCCTTGTTCACCCACATACCTGGATCAAAAGAATACGTTCAATCAGAAATACTTCTTAGCCTCAGTGAGCCTAGGACTGTGTTCAAAAACTTTGGACGTAGCTAGCATCAGGATACAAGGACAATGAAAGAATATAGTACTATTTATATTTTCTCTGAATGCTCCTCACCAACCTGTGGTCATGTCAAAGGTCCAGGCAGGCAGGGAGTCGGAGGCTCGGAGATGGGCGTGGTACGGTAAAGGTACGGTGAGCTGAATTGGCCCTTTGATGGCAATCTCTTTCTCATCGGACAGCAGTTGAGTACTCAGCACTGCCACAGGGCTCAATTTCACGCTCCTGTATCCTGAAACTTCAGCAAAGTGCAGTGTAATTTATGAATGCGAGGGAAGAGTAGCGAGGCGTGACCAGAGAGAAGAAGGTAACTTATTTCACTGAACCGAGGTACAGCATGGCACCAGAGCTATGTGTAATGCAGATGTTTACCTTAATGTATAGTATCCATCGATCAGCAGACCTGACACACTTTTAAATCAATTAATCAATAAAGCATGGAGCTTGTACAATAGATAGATGTAGAGATGATTAATGACTTGCCCTGGCCATGAGTGAATTCATTAAACACAGAGTACATGATCAAGTATTTAAGCACAAGTGTTTGCCCAAGGTACTTTCCAAATTGATGGATGACCAGCTCTTCATAATGTCATAACACATATTTGTTCAGTAAGTAACATCTGGCCTGAAGGATCTCAGGATATCAGTGATCGTTGTCTCCATGGTCATTAACATTTATTCATGAGTGCTCTACAGGTCTACTGCTCCGTACCTCCTTTGCTGTTGAAGACCCCCATGGTACAGAAATGACTGTCTTTTTCTGGAGGAGGAGCTGGAACGGTCAGATAAGCGGTCACCGTGGAGATGGTGGCGTTCTCCGGGAGCAAGAGGAGGCTCTTGGGGAACTGGACGATGGGTTGCGATGACACGTCTGCAGTAGAAAGAACACAGTAAATGTGTTATATTGTACAGCTAAATTGTAAAATTCAATTCAGAAGATGTTTAGTGTGCTAGGTTTCACAGATATTCCTTCACGGTTTTTCTTTTTAAATATTATTGTGCAAAACTATATTGTAAACAGTTAACCATCGGCCTCCATTTGGTTAACAAATGGACAAAATGTAGCATGTGCTACACGTTTATTGTGTATCTCATGGTTACCTTTAGCTGATATTATCTTTGTTAATTTTTTATTTTGAAAGACTGAGAAACAACCCTACTCCAATTCTATTTCTTTTATGTGGTTAAAAAAAAAAAAAAAAAAAAAAAAAAAAAAAACACCACAGATGACTCAAAATACACAGATTTGGCGTGTGTTCTCACCAGATGTTTTTCGAGTTATCAGCACTGTGTCTTCGAAGAGCCAGATGTTGCCTTGGGTTTGTGGGACCAGGGACATCGTAACAGCAGAAAATACTGGGAGACAACATGTAAAAATTGTATCAGATCAGTTCATAAACCACCACTATGTTCTAAATGATATTACTGGTAGTACAGTATGCGTATACAGTAAAGACCTTCTTTTGCGGGTAGAAAAGTAGCTTTTACATAAAGAATAAGATCTAAATGTAGCCTCTATTTATTAAAGAACAACACAAAACAGGCTACCTTTCCTGTTATCACTTATGTTACAGCAGCTACCTCTTGACTGTTACAAAGCACTGACACTGGAGGCTCCTTCCATAAATGTTATATTTACATTTATGGCATTTGGCAGACACCCTTATCCAGAGCGACTTACATTAATTTCATTTATACATCTGAGCAATTAAGGGTTAAGGGCCTTGCTCAAGGGCCCAACAGTGGCGGCTTGGCAGTGCTGGGATTTGAACTCACGACCTTCCAATCACTAGCCCAACGTCTTAACCACTGAGCTACCATTGCCCTTATATGAACGTCTTCCTACAGGATCAACAGCTATACGTTTTTCATTGTTACATAACAACACTTTTTAAGAATCGGTGACTGCACAGGACTGTACAAGTTACCGTAGAAACGCTAATGTACTAGATTAGAACGAACGCTTTAATAAACCTGCGATCTGCAGCCGCACTACTGTCAGAGCTGCTGTTATAGAAAATTAATGGACACCTTCTGACCAATCACAATCCAGAATTCAACAGCGCTGTTGTCGTGGCACATATTTTAAAATAATATGCCAAACATTTTCCCGAGAGATTAGAATTTCTGAAACTTGAAGTGGGAGGGATGTATGCAGCAGACTCACTGGGCATCTTAGTGGTCTTCCAGGGCAGCTGAGTGGGCACGTAGGCCTCCATGCTGGCCACCAGAGTGAGGGTGACCCCCAGCTGGTAGGGTACGGTCAGAAGCACCTCTCCATTCTCCTCAGTTTGGCTAGACTGCAGCAGAGATCCGTTCACAAACACCCGGACTGCGGCGCCGCTCAGGTACCGCTGACTGGATGCGTCCTTCACCCACACCTTCAGCGTCAGAGACGAAAACAGCTCTAGAGGAGAGAGCAGAGGTAGGGGGGCATTTTCGGTTTGGTGTAATTAAAGTAAACTGGAGCTTGACTAATGTATATACTTTACGGAAAGTGAGTTTTGGCTGGTCTGGAAACAATGCGGTTTGTGCAAATTACTCATTGTGTCTCATCCATCCCTTAATGTTTAATTAAAGAGAACAAAATACCAAACTTTAAAGCATTCAAGTATTTCATGGCTATTTGTCACTGTCTGTTGTTTATTAATGGTGCCTGGTATCCTGCTTTAACCTTCTCATCGCCATGAAATAATAATGAGAAAGAGACCCGTGTCTCCGCCACAGACACTTAAAAATAGATCAAAGTGCCAACTGCGTGCATTGTACATGAGCAAGAAGAGCGGAAAGCCTCAGCCAAGTCAAAATGTGCATGAGTTACATTATTTCTGTTCATTTTGGAGTAACGTACCCGTTACCTGAGCACAGTGAGTGTGGATGATGCCTTTCCCCATGAAATAAAATGCTGTATATAAGACATTTAAAACACCGCCTGAAGCCAGACTTTCAGTAAATAATCATTTTTTCTTTTTTAGATCAGCCTGTTACAATTCTATTCTAACATCCTCACGGACATCACCTGACTCTCTGCAAGCTTCTGTGTCTAAGGTATGCGAAAGAGTTGCATCAGCATCAGCAAAAAAAAAAAACCAAAAACAAAAAAAATACAGCAGTAGATCGGATCAGAAAATGTCAAATCCAAATCTGACTCATATTTGGGGACCGGAATGTCTTTTCAACAATGCAACATGTAAGGAATAAAACACAACAGGGTATGCTGTTATAGGAAAATAATCAACAATGGAGGTTTTTTTTTATTCCTCCTTCCTCATAACACAGCAATTTGCCAGCACTGACCTTTTTATTTATTAAAGAACAACATATTTTTTTTCCGTTTAGTCAGTTCACGTTATCACTTACTCTGTAGTCATTAGTCATATTAAAGTTAATAAGACATAAAATGCTGCTTGTCTTGTTACTGAAAAAACACAAAGCATGGTTTGTGTCTATATATATATATATAATTTTAAAAACAAATTATTAAAGAGCACGTCATATTTTTACCTGTTTATAGTTACGTCGTTTCATCTACGAAACAAGCTAGATTTCCTGTTATCACTTACGTTATAGCAGCTATAAACAGTCATTGCACTGACGCTGGAGACTCCTTTCATTAACGATAAATAGTCTCCTTACAGAAAATAATGATTGCCAGATCAATAATTACAGATTTTTTAAAAAAATGCGTTCATGTGAAGCGTCCACCGTATAAGTGCCTGTCTAATCTGTTACTGCAGTGTGCCGCACTACGGTCAGACCTGCTGTTAGAGAAAATGAATCAACACGTTCTGACCAATCAGATTCGAGAATTCAACAGCGGTGTAACAATATGACAAATGTGATATACACCGAAACACTCTTGTATAGTACGAACTCTTAGACTGTGAGATTACAGCAGTCTTTTAAGACTATTACTTTGTCACACCGTATGCTTTGTTTCGTTTACGTAGTTTGTAGCTGCCCTGCGAGTTTCGCATCACGGCCACCAGAGTGAGGGTGACCCCCAGCTGGTAGGGTACTAATCAAAAACAAAACCCCAGAAGTGACGAGGCATCATCCTACTCACACTGAGATTTTAAAACAAATCAAAAACTCCTCACGCCGACAGAACGTTGTCGTCACCTGTCTTTGGTCGCAATGGCACTAAATTGGTCGCATTATGCGTATTACCTGTCGCACTGTGCGATAACGTGTTCCTCGTGTCAGATTATGATTACGACGAAGAACCTAGACCTACGAATACAGAAAACGACTACGTTCAGCCATACTGGGTGCAGCACAGGTTTGCAGATCTTCAGCTGGAAAGCATGAAACACGTTCATGTTTTCATGACAGTAAATAAACTCCATGCGTTTGCTTTCTGATTAGCTATAGCTACACACCCGAAAGCTGTAATTCAGCCTTTATTTCTTGCCACAATCCTCTCATGATATAACTGTGATGAGCCATTATTTAAACAAACCACTCTTCTTTTTTAAAATGCCATGTTTCGGTTACATTTCGCCGTCGCAGCTACCAAATTTGTAGCTGTGTTTTGAATTTCCTTTCATCCCGTCCTCCTATTGGTGGATTTCAGACGTCACAGATTTTAATCAAATTTTTTATTTATTTATTTTTTTTATTATTAGTCGTCGACTGTCTTTCATCGCAGCAGCACTAAAACGGAAACAACGACCACGTTAGTTTATACGTTCTAAGATGACCGATCTCAACTCCCGACCAAAAGTTTACGACGCGTGACGGCAAAATCGGGCCGAATGTCATACATCGTGCGGTCGGCTTAAGACCAGCGATCTGCGACAAATGTAAACCCGGCTTTTATTATTTACAGAGCTGGTTATAACACGTTTATTTAAAGAAGTCTATACACTGGCCTGTCCTAGAGAAATGCTGTGTGAAATATAGCCTATTATGCGGTGCTCGTTTGGGCTGCGCGTGGATTTAAATGTGCATCATAAATACTGAAGCGGTCATGAAACCTGAAACCGCTACGTTACAGTAAACACCACATCAGTCTCTGCGTGGGGTCCTTATCATCATCATCTCATCATTCTAGCCTGCACTTTTCTTTCATGTGTCACATGCATTTATTAATTGATGTGTATTTGATGAAGAGGTGGTGAGAGGATGCATGAGGAAAAAAGGGGGGAGAAAAAGAAGAAGGGAAAACACAAGCCATGATGCCATGATGATGAGCGCGGTCCTGGTGCGAGTACAGGATGTTATTGTTACCCGCAGGCGCGGTCGCCGTCTCCTCCCGACGTCCTTTGCGCGAAGGCGTCTCCGCATTGTGCTCGAGACCCCTCAGCTCCGCGGCCTCGGTGAGCGCGAGCGCGACGGACAGCGGTAGCAGCAGCAGCAGCAGCAGGTACGCGGCGGGATGCGGCATGGCGAGAGAGACATCACTGATTCCTCCAGCGCCACGTTTCCTTTCTCTTGTTGTTGTTGTTGTATATTTTCTTTTCTTTTCTCCTCCCTCCCCCTCCCCGGTCACGTCGTGGCGTTGAACATCACCGTCAAGGCGCACGGAGGATGCGGGGATGCAACGCGTCACTGTGGTCCACCATTACGTCATCGCGCCATCTGCTGGCCAATCATGCGGCGAGTCACGGGTTGCCAGATTGACATGTAATGCTCTCAAGCTCACTTCATCATCATCATCATCACCACCATAAACATTTTTTATCCACAACTATGAATAGACACTTTCTTTTTTTTTTTTTGTATTTTACTGCTACAGCCTTCATCTGATATTCAAAATCAATACAAGTAAGCAAACTTCTCTCACATGGGTTTCCTCCAGTTTCCTCCTACTTCCCAAAAACATGCCAGGGGACAAATCACTCCTAAGTGTGAATGAGTGTGTGCATGGTACCCTGGGACAGACTGGCCTCCCATCCAGGGTGTATTCCCACCTCACACCCCAAGACAGACCCCTGACCCACAACACAATGATTACTGAAACCGAGTGAAGGTGTGAACGTTTTCAAGAAGCATAATTTTGCTGGTGGTGGACCTCGAGTGAACTCTGTACTCTTAAAAACAAAGGTTCCTCAAAGACTACGTTTACATGCACATCAATATTCCGATATTAATCAGAATTTGGCGATATTATAATTAGCATCGAGTCATGTAGCCTAAACGCCACAATCCGATTATCCGGTTCAGATTAAGACAATATTCCGATTCCCCACCCCTGGAATATCCCTGTTTTAATCGGATGTAAACACCTTATTCAGAAAATCCACTGAAAGCAGCTATATACGCATGCTCAATCTGCAAGGAATTGTGGGTGCTAACTGATGCTTAGCTGTAGGCTAGGTATTTAGGAATGGCAACTTGGGAATACTTACAACAAACATGTATACAGGAATATTCCGATGACCGTACGCATATAAACATCGTGTTGGGAATATGGCTGCGACCTGAATATAGACCTTAAACGGAATTTGATGTGCATGTAAACTTAGTCAAATAAATAAATAAATAAATAAATATGCTCCTCAACCTCTGTGAGTGGGTTTTACATAAAATCTTTGAGGGGAAAAACTACAAAGTCATTTAGAGCAGGTGTTCTCTACTTTATTTATTTAATTTTTTGGCAGCCATTTAAGCATAGAATACATTTACAGGTTTATTTATAAGCGTACTGTTTGTTATTGAGGTTTGGATTAAATTGGTATAATTCAGGTGAGCAGTAAAACAGGATAATTAATGATGTAATGATAAAACTTAATAACCACAGGCCCCACTTTGATAAACCACTGCTTCAGGGTGTTCTGTACAACCTTCCCCCCCCCCCCATCATTTAATAATACATGCAGGAATTTTCACGGGACAAAATATTTGTCATTTGATCCACATTGTGCAGTTTTCAAAAACAGTCAACCTGGTACTAAAAATGCATATTAGGATTTAGAAGGTTTTCCCAGCTACAATTCACCCAACTCTCAAATCTGGCAACACTAATAACTACTCACTATAATGAACTACACTATATAACTGAATGTTTGGCGACACTTGACCATCACACCAATATGTGGTTCTTCCCCAAACTGTATAGGATGTCTTTGTACGCTGTAGCATTCCAGTTTCCCTTCATGGGACCTGTTCCAGCATGATGATGCCCCTTTGCACAAAGTGAGCTCCATGAAGACATGGCGTGTTAAGGTTGGAAGAACTCGAGTGTCCTGCACAGAGCCCTGACATGAAACCCCACGGAACACCTTTGGGATGAACTGGAACTGGAGCCTCCTCAGCCAACATCAGCGCCTGACCTCAACCTCACTAATGGTCCTGTAGCCGAATGAACACAAACCCTCACGGCCACGCCCCAAAATCTAGTGGAAAGCCTTCCCAGAAGAGTGGAGCTTATCATAACAGCAAAGAGGGAATAAATCTGGAACGGTATGTTCAACAAAGCACATATCTGTGTGATGGCCAGGTGTCCACATACTTTTGGAGGTAGTGTTTGTTCGCAGTACATAGGAGTATTCACTTTATAATAACCATAATTCAAAACAAGCTAAATATTCATTCCTGCGCTTTTAAAGTGATTCAGACAGTACACAAATGATATAACTGTGTATGGACTTTATAAACGGCGCCAACCAGAGACCAAATATTGTTTAAAGACTCGTCAGCGATGTAAATGAACACTACTTCATATTAATTCTAAACCTGTTCGCCTCGCAGTTCGACTTGTGTTGTGAAAAATTCATCATCCCCGACCCGTTATGAAAGAAAGCAGCAGAATGCACGTCATGTACTCCCATACATCAAAAACGTTTATTGTAATATTCGAGAAAAGGTGTGTAAGCAGGACAGATTACATTGTTTAAAAAGCAACGATTAGACAGACAACGGAACAGCCGACCATGCGCTCATACTCTCCGATCGAAACTCACTTCACAGCAAATCCATTTGTCACATAAACAAAAACAAAACGAAGAAATTAACAGTGTGATTTTTTTTTTTTCCCCCAACCATCTTTGATATTAAATTCAAATTCATCACCTTATAAACACACATACACAGGGTTAGATTTGCCTTGCTAATGATCAGCCACAGCCACCTTCGCCCGCCTTTGCTCCACCCTCGGCCCAGTCTGCAGTGTTCGCGCGCAGACAACACGCCTTAAAGTCCTTCGCTCATCACTCAATAAAGCTTTAAAATGTGCTCGGCAAATTTCGGATGCAAAACCTAAAAACTGAAAAAAAGTTAAGTAAATTCTCAATCAAAAATCCTAAGGGGAGGTGAGACACACACACACACACACACGCGTGAACACACCCCTGCATATTGTGAAAGCCCTACTTTAGGGCTGCGGACGGTATTTTTACGGAGCCGTCGTTGGGCCCGGTCGAGTGGCTGCGTGGCCAGTCGACGAGACACGAATCCGTTTTCCTGGTTACGATTAAAACTCCTCCTCTTCTTCGTCGTCGTCGTCCTCTAGGTCACCGAAGTCGATGGACGGCCTGTTGTTCTGCGCATCGTCCTCGTCAGATTCAGCGTAGGAGTCTGAGAGACGGCAAGAACAATTCGCATTTGATTATAAAAACTTTCAGCTTTATGCCTTAAGATTATCCAAAAAGGCATGCAGTAATGGAAAAAAAAGTTTAAAAATAAATAAAGATTTATCATCTAAAATCATCTAGTGTGTAGGTTCGCGTGCATGCCCAAACACACTCCCGTTTCTTATAGCAAGTTATACCACTGCCTTGTTGAATTCACAAATCTAATTCGTCAGCTGCAAATCACAGGTTTATATACACTGTATACAATTAAATTTTTTTTTTTTTTTTTTTAAAAACCCTGTAAAAACACAAGCATTGATTTAATGAAGTTTTCCAAAAGAGACGTCCATTTTACATTTATGGAAGGAGTCTCCAGTGTCAGCGCTTTGCAACAGTAACTTTTCCGTCACGGGAAAGTTTCAGGACAGACGAGTTTATGATTTTGGTTTCTCGCCAACATGACAAATTACACTTTTTTTTTTTTTTTTTTTTTGCCTTCTTAATTGTTTACAGCTACTATAATGTAACTGTTCACATTAATGTAACTATAAACAGATTTTTTTGTAAAAACAAACAAAAAAAAAAAACATTCTTTTAATGAATAAACACTATAATCATTAACAAATTGCTGTGGTATAAGAGGAGTAAAACACTTTGGGCCTCACTGTTACTGCCCCATTGTTGATTATTTTCCAACAGCAGCACAAACCGAAGTGTTTTATTACTCATTTATAAAAGGCAAAGCGTTAAACGTCGTATTAGCCGTGTGGTGAAACAGTACTTACCCACAAAATCTAAATCAGGTTTATTTATTTTAAACTGAGCAAGTCTGATAGTACCAATGTATAGAACGTGCTGAACTAAAATAATAAGGAAAGGAAAATTGTTCAAAAACATACTTTCAAGATTGTCCATGTGTTCGTGAAGAGTTCTCGCCAAGTTGAAAAACTGAGCGAGAGAGGAGGAGAATGTGACTTTGATTTGGAGAAAAGACAAACATACACATTTCAAATTGTACAGTAACAGGAGGAGTGCTGAGCGCTCAGACAGAGAAGTGTCTATAGGAGCGGGAGAAGGTTCTCACCCCGGCTTCGTTGACCGCGCCCAGCACGTCGGAGAACCTCTGCTCACACAGATGCAGCAGAACCACCAGGTACAGGCCACAGCTGATGAACTCGTACTCGGACTACAACACACCCAAACAGCAAAGTGGGGGGAAAAAAAGCAGTCAAAAATCATTTCACTGAGGAGGATTTACTATTTATTGGAGATTTCAGTGCATACAGATGTGATGACGGAAATGGCTACGGTGAAACAGAAGATCCTCTCACCTGCTCATGAGACCTGTAGAGCTCATTAATGTCAAAGTTCTCGATGTTCAGGTGGAGCTTCTCTTTGCACAGCTCACAGGTAGTGATGGCTTCCAGGGTCGAGCCTGCAGAGCCACAATGCAGAGTTAAACAGATATTGGGGGGGGGGAGGAATAAATAACCTGATCATCACAGCAGAACATCTAACTGAGAAGGAGGAGGAAGAAGAAAGGGAAAAGGAGAAAGAATGAAGGAGGATGAAGAACAAAGAAAAAGGAAAAAGGGATAAAGGAAGGTGCAGGGAGAGTGGGAGACAGAAAACTAAGAAAGAAAATGATGGCAGGCTCAGAGAAAGACAGACAGACAGACACACAGAGAGAGAGAGAGAGAGAGAGATGAGAGAGAGAGAGGAGAGAGAGAGAGAGAGAGAGAGACCATGACTGAAGGAGAGGGAGGGGAGGGGAGGGGAGGGGAGGGAATAGAGGAAGAGAAAGACAATGAAGAAAAGACCAGCAGACATTTCTGAGGACTTAAAAAGTAAAGAGGAACGGTAAAGTACACACCGGAGCTGATTTTGGAGAGGAGCCACTTCTTGATGCAGTCCTGGTGAACGTACTGCAGGCTGCCTGTACACCAGCACGGCTCGATGAGCGGGTTGGAGCTGGAGGTCTCTCCCATCTGACAGATCCTGCAAAGATCCCCTTCATCTTCGTCAGAGTCCTCCAGCAGCAGGCTAACGAGAAAAAGAAAAAAAGAAAAAGAAAAAAAAAAAAAAAAAGGAAAGGGAGCATGGTTAACAAGTTAGCTAAAATAAGGAAATGACAACGGACGAATGTTAGAACCTGCTCAAGCTCTTCGAAAAAAAGAATAAAATATAGAAATGCCCTTTATACTGACTTAGAGAGTAGTACCAAAGGATGATCATCCACGGGCATAAAAGAAGTTTGGTTTTTTTTTTTTGTGTTTTAGATGACATTTTTACCTCATGCACTACAGGTGACTTGGACTATAAAATAACTTTGGAAGGGAGACTGCTCAGGCTCTTTGTAAGCCATGTTTCTCTGACATTCTGACCTCTCCTGAATCTTCCGAAGTCTCTCCGGATCTCTAGAAGGGGCGGCTTTCTCTTTCCCTTGTGCCTCAGCCTGATTCTGTCCGTCCACCGCTGCATCCATTCCTATAATCACGTTCTGGGGCATGCGGAACAGAGGACCAGTCATCACCCGGGCCATGCCAGGGCTCTGTCCGGGGACACGTGCAGCTTCCTGCAAGAGGGAGGAGAGTCCCGAGGTTCTGGTCGGAGGAGCGGCCGCCGCTCCCTCGGACACTTCATCCTCTTCCTCCTCTTCCTCCTCCTCCGCTTCCTGTTCCTGAGTGGAAGTTTTCCTCCCACCGTCAGGGCTGCCAAGAGGGATTTGTGTGGAAGAGTGGGCGTCCATGCGGGCGCTCTCGTCTCGTCCCTCTCTCCTGCGGCGGGAGAACAGCGGGTTGCAGCGGTTCCAGTTGAGCCAGGAGCTCCTCAGCTCCGTCTCGGAGTTCTCCCTCTCTCTGGCTGCAAGTGGGGGCTCGCACGGGGGCGCCTCCTCAGGCCCGGAGTCAAAGGATCTCGAGGCTGAATTGGAACCAGAGGCGGAGCTCGACTCCTGGCTGGAGCGTCTAGAAAAGAGGCGGGACAACAGCCGACGGGTCGTGCTTCTGCCGTCCGAGTCGCCGCCCTCGGAGGTGGGGTTTGGCACAGGATCAGGGCTAGACCAAGTCGAGCTAGGGTTGCGTGTGGATGGAAGTGTGAAAAGGGGCGAGCTCCAGGAGGAGAGGGAGAGCGGCTCGGAGAGGGGGGTGGAGTATCGCGTCGAGTTTCGGGAGATACGGGGACTGGGCTGGTAGCCGGAGACCTGCCTTTGTGAAGACGGGACAAAGTCGGAGGAAAGACGGCGGCTGGACGAGGTGCTGCTCTCCCTGCGAGATGAGGAGTACAGGCTCTCTTTGGGTCGAGCTCCCTGGGCGTAGGTGGAGGTCACATGCTCAGGGCGAGCTGAAACACATGGCATGATGGGAATTAGAAAACTGGACCGAATTTACTGTTGAGTACAGGTTACAATGATTTTTACCCCCCCCCCCCCCAACCTAAAGCTATACGCACACAGTGAGGAGGTCAATTGTGTGGGCCTGTAGCTGGCTTCTCCCAGGCCCGAGTCCGTCCTCTTCTCCACGTCTCTGTGAGCCCACAAATCCTCGTCTGATGACCAGGACAGAGGGCTTAAGCTGGCCTTTAACCACGAACAATCTAAACACAAGGGCAGTCTGTTATTCACCTTCATACATATACACGCACATACATACACACATATATATATATATATATATATATATATATATATATATATATATATATATATATATATAATATTCAGATTAGATGTACATCAAGGTTACAAGACAAGCAATAAATTCTTATTAGTCCTAAAAATCAGTTGCAATTTCAGAACACATTAATACCCTCAACACTTTTGATTTATGGATACGTTTATTTTCCTTATTACCACAGCGCTGTTATACCCTCAAATCTGATTGGCCAGAAGGTTATCGATTGGTTATGCAAGATCGTTTCTATAGTAACAACTTACAGGTACTTGTGTGGTGGAAGCGCTACATAAACAAATTTTTAAAAAGAAACCACAACAAACGTGTACGATTGTTGATATGCTGAAGAACATTTAACGTTCATGGAAGGAGTCTCCAGTTTCAGAGCATCGTAACGGTCAAGAGCTAAAGTTATAACTGAGTTTTCCGACACGGGGAAAGAAATAACAGGAAATAACTTTTTTTTTTTTTTTGTAATTGTTGGTAAATCGCTGTGATATAAGAGGAATAAAACACTTCAGGACATGCTGTTAGAGATAAATAATCAACTTCTCAGCAGTAAGAGTAACTCTGCACACACACACACACACACCACATGTGTTTTATTCCTTTCTTTTTATTAATATTTTACAATAACTATACATTAATTAAAGTGATTAATAAAGTGGCCAGTGTAAGAGTACCTGACATGCCTCCAATGTTTGAGTAGGTGTTGCCGGGTGTAGATGTAGACGGGGTTCTGGTGTACGTCGATCTACTCGTGTACGACAGCTTGGCTCTTTTGGATTCATCGTCTTGAGTTGAACCGAGGAGGGTGGAGTACGAGCCCAATCCTCTCTCTGACTCAACCTGAGTGTGGAAAAACAAAGAAAAAACAAATGGTTTTTAAAAAAAAAAAAAAAAAAAAAAAAAAAAAAAAAGTCACCCAAGGCATGTTAGCGATTTTGCATACAAAGGGCTTGAACAACTTTGGGCTCTAAGAAGCTAGTGAATAAACAGTGGATGAATAAACAAACTAGGTGTTGCGTTTACAGGTTTGCTTCTTCCTCCATAAGAGGACTCCTTCCACGGTGTAGATGAAGAGGAGGACAGGGAGGAGGAAGAGGAGGGCATGGACATCTTCCATCTGGAGTGGCAGCTCTCAGACAAGCTGTAATCCCTGCTGGATCCCGGGATACGGGGACTCTGAAACCCAGCAAGACGGTTACCGTCAGAGCTGCACACAAAACATCAAGGTGTTTTTAAAATGTTCATGACTTTCGCACAATTTTCAGCATTAAACATCTTGATTACAAAATTTTATTCCATTTAAACGACAAATTGGATCAAATCCCACCACAGCAGCAGAAATTTGCCTCTAAAAGTGTGTGACAGGGCTGGGCATATGTGAGCTGTAAGGAATAAGGAAACACTCGGAGGGGGTGTTACAGGAAAACAAATCAATGACAGGGTTGCGAGATGAAGCCGCGTTACTGTTACACCTCCCCCATAAACAACATGTCCCTAAGTGTTTTATTCCTCTTATACTATAGCAATTTTCCAACAATTACAAATGAGAGAACGTCACGTTGTAATTTTTATCCGTTTAATGCTGTCTTTAATGCGGTCTCATTTACATTGTAGCAGCAGTCGTCCCCTCACCAGCCTCTCTTTTTGTTTTTTAAAAAGAGAGTTAATAAGACAAAAAAAAACCTATTAAACAACAACAACAACAACAACAAACACATTTTCATGTTACTGAGAAACTGCAAAAATGTAAACTGCTCTGTCCTGAAGATGTCGGAAAAATTCAAGTTACAGCTTTACACTGGAGACTCTTTCTGTGCAAGGCGTTACTATGGAAAGGAACAGGACATTCCAAAACATTAAAAACGTTGCTATAAATGGATAAAAAGTACAACACAATGTTCTTTAAAATATTATTAATTTAAAAGGAATAACACGGTTCAGGAATTATTTTCCTACAACAGCACACCCCTGCGTTTTATCCCTTACATATTGTACGCGATAATCTCAGAGTTAACCCATTTGCTGTCCAAACGATATCATTCTGAGCAGATTTACAGTGCAAGGCAGTGCAGCAGCTCTGCTAGCTCAGCTCATGGACTGGTTAGAGACAGCAGAATAGCGGGCTATTTTAAAACGGTGGGAAACGTGCCGTAAATAGAACTAAAAACAAGTTGGCATGGCTCTGCTCTGCAGCGATACACAAAAAAATATATTTCTTGTACCATCCCGAGCAGTCCCTGTCGCGATAATGATTAACACAGAGGTGCCGTGGGAACACATGACCCACGAAGGACACCGAGTTCAAAGACAGTTCGTGTAAAATGACAAAAATAGCTGGCAGGTGTTTCACTTGGACCCGGTGCCGAGAGAACAAGATCGGTACCATCAGTACCTATTTTTGTTTTTGTTCCAGTGACACGGTCATCTCCGGTTCCCAATCCTTATAGTTAACCCTGCTTACAGCCTTACAGTAACAGAACTAGAAATGACATCTAGTCTGACGCGCTTTAATCCCCCTCATAATCAGACACTCGGCATCTTCACCGATTTAAGTTCAAACAAACAAAGGTGTTTAGAGGCTAGTCATGACAAGCCAAGTCTTAAAAAGTCATGGGGGTAGCTTGGTTTTGCATGCAGGCCTCGGCACACTCGCAGGGTTTAAAAACAACCTGTAACCTAATCTAGCGTGGAGCTCCAGGCCAAGCTGAAGCAAGGGCCAGCAATCCTAGCCTGGACGGTTTCAATAAATAAATAAATAGATAGATAGATAGATAGATAGATAAATAAATAAATAAAAAGCTTTCCGAATGTTTACAAATATTATATTCGTTTGCATTGAGGAATTTAGGCTAGAAATCGCAGAATGTCAGAGAAATAAGACGATGCTCCATAAACACTTGCCAGATTTCCAAAAGTGCTCAAAAGGCACGAAATAGATTTGTGAATTAAGGCATAACGCAGAATTCGCATAGTAACAAATGCTAATTAGAAAACGTTAATTCTAACCGTGTTTGTTTAAAACGACGTACAGTGGCTGTGGTTTACCGTTAATGCTGTCGGAAATTTCTCTCTTTTTTTTTTTAACGTCACGCCAGCTGTCATCGACAACAGTAAGAAAGTAACTTAATAATTAGCAGCTCCTCCGTTCGTTTAATTTTAATGACCATTCCCATTTTCTATTGGCTCACAGGTTTGTGAATTCACAGGTCACCCAGATAACGTCGATGCAAAACGTAAGTAACCGCCATCAGAGGCAAACCTGTATCGCCTAGGCAACGACTCCAAATAAATAAATAAATAAATAAATAGAATTGTACACCATGTCGACAATGAAATATTGATTTCTCCACACTACGTAGTGCACTGCATGTCCAAATTGCGCCAGGACCCTCCAGGAGGACGGTCATGTGACGTTTTGTTTCATATGCAGAGCTAGGATAGACTTATGAATGAACATACAAACGTATTTACGGTTAATCATGAATTGTAGTTGCTGTTTTAAAGCAGTATGTAAAATTCTGACACATTGAAAAAGCTTTAGTTTACATTTGCGCTTCCTTAAGATCACGTCCCGAATGTGGGTTGGTTTCAGCACGAATGCAGATTCGTTAATTGAGCGCAATACGGCGGTGTCGCACGACGTCGTGTTCCAGGCCAGCTTTAACAGCAACCGATGACCGCACTCGCTTGGAAAAAGCAGGTACAAAACACACGGTTGAATCGGCGTCTGAATTTAGATAAAAGTCCGGATTAAGTCGTCATTCCGAAGAGTCAATGCTGTGATGTTTGTGCAACTTTAAGCAGCGTGTGAACACATGCAATGCAAACAAAAGGAGCCATTCCTCCCGATCTTCACTTGATCCGATTTTGGCTCCAGTCCTGAAAGCTGCCGGAGTTATTTGTTTTACATCACGCAGCTTCGTCCTACAGGAACCCGGGAGAACCCGTTCACCTGCGGAGCTGCGTCTGGTTTCTGTACCTGGTAGTCCGAGTCTAGCTTTCCCACGGCGCCTCTGCTGAAGCGCTCGCTCCCCAGCACGCTCCCTCTGCCATAGAGCCGACCGGCACTCAGAGCCGAGGACGAGGGCGAGAAGGACGACGGCGGAGAGAGAGAAGAGGAGCTGGAGACCGTGAACGGCAGCCGGCGAGGCTTCGAATCCATCGTTGAGGAGCACTGTAAGAAAAAAAAAAAAATGCACGCATTTACTGAAAGGGGGGGGGGGGGGAGTGTCAACCAACATGCACATCATTCAAGTTAAGTTTTATGATTAACGTGATCTTTAAGATATATTTTGTAAGCAAACTTCAACATGTTTTCACTTTGGATAACGTGTGGTTTCCTACATTACCCACAATGCCGTGCTGATAGCGTTGCCAATAGGATTTAGCCCGTACTTCGTATCTACCTATAGAAAATGCACGATGCGGCGGCGCTTTAGTGCTTTAGCCCGTCTCCTCACCTGTACACTCTGCTCAAACAGATCAGCTTTCACACCTTCACTTTTCCTACTAATACCATCATCATCATCATCATCAACGCCATCGCGCTCATCATCTCATAGATGTCTAAGCAGCCGAGCTTCTATCCCAAGTCGTATAGCTGCACTGCATTCTGGGATTTGGACTCCAGATACAGTGGAGCTCTCATTAATACAATGTCGAAGCTCTTGCTCTTTTGTTTTCTCTTTTAAAGTTTCCTTAGAAACCGCCAGCAAATCTTTCTAACGCAATAAAATCTCGCTAGATTTCAGTTTAGAGCCATTTCACACTCATGACTCATCATCAGTAGGATGTGCGCTGCCATAAGAACGCCACGCCGCTTTTCGAGATCTTATCACCAACCGTCTGTGACATTGCTCTTTAAGCCGCATAAACAGGAAGTTTTTTTTTTTGTTTGTTTTTTTTTTAATGCAATAAACACATGCTTAGGATCATAACACCTTCACTGGTCCTAAAAGCTGCACAGGTTAGTTTCCCCTCTGCTAACGACAACTACCCCACCATAAGCTGCTCTATAAATACCCCTCTACACTCCGCTATCAAAATAGCACACTCCTGCTCCAGCAAGTCAAACTTCCAAATCACAAACGCTGCCGACTTCTCTCTGAGGAATTCTTTAGTTTTTCCATAGTCCATCTGCCATTTTGTAAATTTAAAACCACCTCAGCTACAAGAATTTTAAAGTAACGCTGCAACAGGATTCCAGTTTAGGATAGTCTAAATGCAATCCTGATCATTTTTAAGAAAAGTTTGGTGCAGTAAAAGATGTGAAAAACATGCAGTGTAGCCAACTTTATGACTTTGTCATTAAATTTGGTTGCAACTTTATTATTTATTAAAATAAGCCTAGTAACAAATCACCATCACTCCCAAGCAGACCAATCACCGACCACCACCACGCCCAATGCCCAATCACCATCGCTCCAAATCAGTAGGGGTGGGAACCTTTAGGCACTTCATGATCTGATCCGATTCTGGGAGAGTCGATCCGATTCCAAAACGATTCCTGATGTACGTTTTTTCCGGATTAATTCTTCTGCTGTGCAAATACATCAACTTTCCAGTTTTGGTTAAAATGTAGTTTCTATACTTTTTGTTTATAGCTGGAATCTCTGTATGACAGTACTGCCATCTGAAAAATGAACTGAACGCAGAATCGATTCTGAATCGATTCAGAATCGTTAGAGAAAGAATCGCGATGCATCGTTTTTTTTTCCTCCCACCCCTACCCATCAGACCGATCACCATCGGACCCAATGACCGATCACTGATCACCATCGCTCCCAACAAATGATCATTATTCCCAGCAATCAATCAACGGTCACTGTTGTTACCGCCATCCAATTACTGATCATTATTTATTCCATCTGTACACCTCTTTGCTCTTCAGTTTAAACTCTCTCCTTGGTGATATTTACAGTAATATTATTGTAATCATCTGTAACCACTTCCTTCATGCATATTTTCCGACTCCTGACTACCACGACTTCGTTTTGTCTCAGCGCTCGACAGAAATTATAGCAAAAATACATAAATGCTCGGTTTCCGGTTCCGTGACCAAAGAGCACTACTTCTTTCTATAAGCAATAAATTATAATCTATTGTACCACAGTGTTGTTGAGCTCTCTAATCCGATTGGTCAGAAGTGTTGATTAATTTTACACCAGCAGCAGCTCTGACGGTAGCACGGCTGCAGGTCACGGGTTAATATTAACGACTAATACGTTATCGTTTCTATAGTAACAGTTTCTTATAAAACAGATTCGAAATTCAAATGGTTTAAGCAAAAAACACAGAATAGCTGATACGGTGAAGTTTTCCATAACGGAAGGAGTCTCCAGTGTCGACGTGGTTGCGGTTTCTCATTTCAACATTTTTGTTTCAAGACAGAAATTCTATACTAAGCGGGTGCAGAAAATCGTCCTACTTCTCATTTAACGTGTTTTTGATATGCAAAAAAAAAACAAAAAAAAAACAAATATTAAAATATGAATTAATATGCAAAGTAGGGTGTGACGTAGAGCTCTGGCGACATTTTGAGCGTGCAGTAACTACTTTCCCGTGCAAACATTAACCTGAATCATTCACTCACACACACACACACACAAGGGTGTGTAACGTTACAAAGCTTGATATGACACAACATGACAGCACACACACACACACACCCTTCCGTGTTAAAAAGCAATGCAGGAAAAACAAAGTTCATCACCCAGTCCATCTTGTGTAACTTGTGTGTTTAAACACCTCAGGCTACTCAACACTGCAAACTGACTGAAGATCTGCAAAGTGTTAAAGCCACATTAACACCACCAACCTGCATTTAACATAAATATATCATAGCTGAGATCTGTTTTCTTATTATTTTTATACATTAGCAGAGTCAGTGAATGTCCTTCACAAAATGTCTCTCACTCTGTCTGGCCTGTACATGTTTACAAAAAAAAAAAATAAAAATCAGGCCTGATTTCAGACACGACATGTCAGCACTGAATGCGACTTTCCTAATCTGTTTTATAAAAAACATCAATAATATATATATATTTTTAAACCCAAATATGACAATAATCTAATTAGAATATAAATTCGCTCATTTGTCAAGCTTTACCTGAGCTAGGGCCTGGAATTATAACCGAGCTAAAACACACAAGCTGAAGCTCAAACAAGCTAACGAGGAGTTACACAACAGTGTCCATGTTACACACACAAAAAAAAGCGATTACCGATTATCATTACCAATTAATTTTCTTGTATATCAGCCGAATTAATAATGTTTCAAAGCCAGACAAAACTCCAGGCCGTGCATTTCCTCCGTTAGCAAGCTAATAGCTAGCCTGCTAACAACTCTGTCTACTTTTATACTAGCAAAAAAAAAAAAAAACAGCTAACAAACGCTAAGAAAGCTTGTCAGGAATTTCACCGAAAGATTTAAGTCGTTTTAACGTTAACGCAATCGCTAAAGTTTCCTCCGTCTCCAGAACGCAAAAAAAAAAGTGTCTCACCTCTGATTTCCCGTCTTTTATATATTTATATATATTTTTAATGGCGCTCCGTGTGTTGATATAGGGGATGTCACGTGACCCGCTTAGCCCTCCTTTAGGAAACAAGGCAACGACGCCATCTTGTGGCTGATGATTGACACGCGGTACAGCCAATAGAAGAGAGTGAAGGGACACGTGTCCCGCCTGCATGTCACTCCACCGTTCAATCATACGGCCGGATTTAGAAATGGATGTTTTGACACTGAATAGATGTTTGTGTGATGCAATAACACCGTCAGTAACACGAAATAAACCAGTTTAAGTGTTATAAACCACATTTGTCATATTTGTTAATTACAAATAAGACGTTAATGGCTAAGAATAAATAATTTAGCAAAGGTATGGAGAAGTGTTAAGAATAATTCCTCTGGAAGAAGAATTACATATTGCTTGCCTGACAGTATGTGTGGTTTTATCAGCATGGAAAACTGTCATGAGTGTAGTACAACCAACCAACCAACCAACCAACCAATCAACCAACCAATCAATCAATCAAATAATCAATCAAATAATTAGTAGTCTGTATGACTGGTCTCTTGAACTCAAAAACAAGCAGAGATATGAGCAATCTCAACTTGGACCTAATGTGTTCTGTTGGTTAAAAAAAGTTCTGTGCCTTTAATAAATAGTCAAAATATTATTGTGTATACATTTAAATAATGAGTTTAATATTTAAATATTTGGATTATGTTCATAAAATAAATCTGTACTGATAGAGAATGTGAGATTTATTTATACTTAAAGGGATGCCTGGTTGAGAACCACTGGTCTACTGTGCCTATTATTATTGTTATCCATCCAACCATTTATCCTGCACAGGGTCGCAGGGAGCCTGGAGCCTATCACAGGAAACTCAGGGCATAAGGCAGAGCACACCCTGGATGGGGTGCCAACCCATCACAGGGCTCAATCACACACTACAGACAGTATGGAAATGCCAATCAGCCTACAACACATGTCTTTGGAATGGAGAGGAAACTGGAGTACCCAGAGGAAACCCCTGAAGCACAGGGAGAACTCCATGCACACAGGGTGGAGGCAGGATTCGAACCCCTGCCCCTGGAGGTGTGAGGCAAATGTGCTAACCACTAAGACACCATGCCTAGATGTCATGCTTTGTGTCCATGTTGTCTGAACTGGAGTGTCCTGTGCAGAGCCCTGCCCTCAACCCCACTGAACCCTTTTGGGATGACCTGGAACGCCGACTGCAGCCCAGACCTCCTCGTCTGACATCAGTGTCTGACCTCACTAATGCTCTTGTAGCTGAATGATCACAAATCCCCACAGCCACGCTCCAAATTCTAGTGGAAAGCCTTCCCTGAAGAGTGGAGATTATTATAACAGCAAAGGGGGAATAAATCTGAAATGGGATGTTTGGCAAGCACATATGGGTGTGATGGTCAGGTGTGCACAAACTTTTGGCCATATAATGTGCAAATGATGTAAAAGCAAATCCAACCGAAATGAGAGAATAACCTGCGTGAAATATATACAGTTGAATGAAAATGTTTGCACACCCTTAGGAAGAACAAGAACATTCATTTATGATGAAGTTTCACCCTTTATGCAAGGGGGCACAAACTTTCGCACTGAACTCACGCATAAATTTTGCTTTTTGTCGCCAGAGGGCGCTGTGTGTCGCTCTGATTCCCCCACATGCTGCTGCACTTTGCCTTTCTGCTCGCATGGAGCCACATGGTATTTACCCTATCACTGAGTTAATTAGAAATGCTGCAGATGTGATAATGAGACATTAATTAGAATAATAAACATCAGCGCTATTGTATTTAAATCCTAATGCAATAACGTACACCAGGACGCCTACAAGCCCCAATAATCATAAATATGCTAATGCACTGAGATTTGTGCACGTGGAGTGTGTGTAGAGTTCAGGTTTTAGCAAAAGATCCGGCAATTAATTACCAATTAATAAAAACCGATCCTACACTCTGAGAAATAACGTACAGATCTGTACAGTTCTGTGTCACTGGATTTCTACCTGTAGTGTGCATCTTTATACCTGAGACAGTGTGTGTGTGTGTGTGTGTGTGTGTGTGTGTGTGTGTGTGTGTGTGTGTGTGTGTGTTTAATTAGCATTTACATTAAAGCTTTAAAGGTACATCAGCGGTCCTAAAGATTCTGTTATGTACCTTTAATTATTTGAAAGGTATAAAGACTTTCTCTTTCTTTCTTTCTGTCTCCATCTTTAGTCCTTGCCCGATTTCTTTCTTTCTTTCTTTCTTCCTTTCTCTTTCTCCATCTTTGCTCCTTGCCTGATTCTTTTTCTTTCTTTCTTTCTTTCTTTCTTTCTTTCTTTCTTTCTTTCTTTCTTTC
>CM042560.1:2395000-2442500 GCA_023630585.1 Cranoglanis bouderius | reverse complement strand
GATGAGTCGAAAGTGGAACTGTTTGGAAGACAGGGGTCCCGGTACATCTGGCATAAACCAAACACCAAATTCCACAAAAAGAACATCATACCTACAGACAAGCATGGTGGTGGAAGTGTGATGGTGTGGGGATGCGTTGCTGCTTCAGGGTCTGGGCAACTTGCAATAATTGAGGGAAACATGAATTCTGCTCTCTACCAGAAATTCCTAAAGGAGAATGTCCGGTCTTCAGTCTGTAAGTTGAAACTCAAGCGCAACTGGATTATGCAGCAAAGCATAGGAGGTTTTGGAGTGGCCTAGTCAAAGTCCTGACTTGAACCAATTGAGATGTTATGGCAGGACCTTAAATGGGCAGTTCATGCTCGAAAACCCTCCAATGTGGCTGAACTAAAGCAGTTCTGCAAATAAGAGTGGGCCAAAATTCCACCACAGTGCTGTGAAAGACTGATCTCCAGTTATCGGAAGCGTTTGGTCGCAGTTATTGCTGCTAAAGTTGGCACAACCAGATTTTAAGTTTAAAGGGGCAGTTAGTTTTTCACATGGATGATAGGCATTGGATAACTTTTTTTCACTAATTTCTTTCCTCTTCTCTTTCTCTATCTATCTGTCTCTCTGTCTATTTGTTGCTTTAATGACCAACCACTGGCTTTACACAATGTTAGACATGTTTGCATTCAGTGATTGTTTAGTAACAGAGATTTTTTGTTGTTACTTTAACAGCTATGTACTGATGCATTGTGCACAGAAACCAGGATCTGATCTGTCTCCCTTTTTTTCAGGAAGGTAAATGGTATGAAGCACCACTCCTCCTCCTCGTCCTCCTCGTCCTCCTCCGCCTCCTCCGTGGCAGGTCGTTCTCAGATTACTCTTTATTCTCTGTGGCTGTGGGACTTCTTTAAAAGCGAAAGAGCCCAAAGCCAGAGCTGATCCTCAAGCGGAGCCATCCTGGGGCAGGTGGAAAGGAAGTGGGCTGTTTCGCACAGGTCTAATGATAAGGGCTAAAGCATGTGTTTGAAATGAAACACCGCTCTACAGCAAACTGTGATGCCCTGCACCATCTTCTTCTCCTTCTTCCTTCCTCTTCTTTTTTTGTTTTTGGTCTGATGCATTGATAGACAAATCAGTTATGGCACAGATTGTTCTATTTAAAGTAAACTCTGAGCACGCAACAACGACAGCCCGCTCTCTTTCCTCGTTCCAGTCGACTGCTACGGCACGTCGAGGCTGATACTGAGGAGCGTTCGCTTATTCGCTTCGAAATGTTGTTTTAATGCATCACTTCAAATGGGCTATGTCAGATATTTCCTGGTGCTCACGCAGCACACGGTGAAATAAATAGTCCTGCTTATTAAAATGAAATCGTCTTTACAAATGGAGGCAAAGTCGAACGCTAATCCCTGAGCTGCCATACTTTCTCTTCGTCTTCTTTCCTTCCCCCCCCCCCCGTGCATAAGTAGGCCCGAAGACGATCTGTTTGCACGGCTGCTTGACAGATCTTATTTTACTGATCTCGCCACGAACACAATCTATATTCCTGCGACGCTCCTGTCGCCTTTATTATTAATCCCGTTAATGTTTCTTTCTCTCTCACTGGTTGATGCGCATTCGGATATATCATAGCCGAAGGAGGGAGAGGAGGAGGAGGAGGAGGAGGAGGAGAAGGACGCCGCTTATATCTGTTATAAACTGTTATAACTGGCGAATGTGAATGTTGTGAGTTCGGCAGGCAAGGAAATGAATTATTAGCCGTAGGTAGGAATTCTGGGTCCTCTCTAAGAACAGTGGCGCTTGCCCCTGCGACCACTTTATTAGGAACACCTGTACACCTGGTCATGCATGCAATTATCCAATCAGCCAATCGTGATAAGAGTCAGGTTAATGCTCATGTCAAACATCAGAATGAGGAGAACATCAGATCTCGGTTACTTTGACCGTGTCCTGGTTATTGGTTTCAGCGTGGATATTTCAGAATCTGCTGATCTCCCGAGATTTTCACAAAAGTTTACACAGAATGGTGTGGAAAACAAAAACATCTAGTTCTGTGTGCGGTCAGAGAAGAACGTCCAGACCGCTTCGAGCTGACCGGAAGGCTACGGTAACTCAAATAACCACTCTTTAGAACCGTGGTGAGCAGAAAAGCATCTCAGAGCACACCACATGTCAAACTTTGAGGCTACAACAGCGTAAGATCACATCAGGGTCCATGCCAAGAACAGGAATCTGAAGACCCGATGTGGTGTTCTGTTGTTGTAGCCCATCCGCCTCAAGGTTCTGCATGTTGAGATGCTTTTCTGCTCACCACGGCTATAAAGAGTGGTTATTTGAGATACCGTAGTTTTCCTGTCAGCTCGAAGCAGTCTGTTCATTCTCCTCTGACCCTCTCTCATCAATCCACAAGACGATTCCGTGCACAGAACAGGATGTTTTTTGTTTTTCACACCATTCTGTATTATCTCTAGAGACTGTTGTGTGTGTAAACCCCAGGGGGACAGTCTGAAAGACTCACGGTCAAAGTCCGTCAAGATTACATATCCCCCCCCCCCCCCCCCCCCCCCCCCCGTTTCTGATGTTTGATGTGAACATTGACCTAAGCACTTGACCTGTGTCTGCACTGTGCTGCTGTCACATGATTGGCTGATTGGATAATTGCTGAATGAGCAGGTTCCTATTAAAGTGGCCAGTGAATGTATGTATATGATGTAATTATGAGTTGTACACAAAGATTCCAGAAAGACAGACAAAAGTGCTTCTGAGGCTGTAGGAGGTAAAACCGGTTATAATAATAATAATAATAATAATAATAAGGTGAAGAATAATAAGAATAATAATAAGATCAAGAATCTTTTTAGATGCATTTTATCTTCTAGCAGTGACTTTCTGCTTTCTGGAAACATGTTTGATTTGTAGCCACGACTAGATTTCCTATTTTCCTGGCACTAATGACTCCTCTCCCCGAGAGAGTGCACACAAGCGTGTGTGTGTGTGTGTGTGTGTGTGTGTGTGTGTGTGTGTGTGTGTGTGTGTGTGTGTGTCTAAGAGACAGAGATAGAGAGAAAGAATGACTAAGGGCTGATGTCAGTGTTCTGTCACCCGCCCCCCCACCCCCACTCTCTCACTCACACACACACACACACACACACAGACACACACACACACAGACACACACACACACACAGACACACACACAGCCTCACGTGATTATCCCCTGTGTGGTTCACTCTATGACTCTATCACTTCCTGACTGTTTACCTCATCCCCACCATTTTGATCACAGCCCATTGTTCCCTGCGCAGACAGCGTAATGGACGCCTCACACACACTCACACACACACACACTCACACACACACTCGCACGCTCACACTAGGGCTGAAATGCTGCGCTTGCTCTGGCTACCGTTTCTTCACGGATGCCTGCAAACGCCTCGGACCAAAGAGGTCAAAGGTCAGAAGAATCATCAACATTGCTAAACTCCCATGAGGCCTCAGTGATGTTAAAGCAACAGCTAGCATTCTCTGTGTGGCCGCATTTCTTTCTTTCTTTCTCCCTTCTAATCATCTCTTTTCTTTCTTTTTTCTTTTACTTTTTGATTCTTGTCTGACTTTGTTTTTAATTTCTTTGCTCATTTTCTGTCCTTTTTGTCCTTTCCTTTCTTTCCCTTTCCTCTTCTTTTTCTTAATTTTCTTCTTTCATCTTCCTCTACTTCCCTTTCTTTCTTCTGCTTGTTTTTCTTTCTTGCTTATCATCTTAATTTTTTCTGTCTTCTGCACTTATTTCTTCCATTCCTTTCTTTCTCTTTCTTTACTTCTTCTTCTTCTTTGTTCTTCCATCTTGTTCTTTCTTTTCCTTCGTCTTCTTCTTTGTCTCCTTTTTTACCTTCTTCGACATTATTTTCTTTCTTTCTTTATTTCATCATTCATCTTCTTTTTCGTCTTTCTTCGTCTTCTTCTTCAACCTCCAATTCATCTATGGAGGATGAATCCAAATCTTTCTTTCTTCTTCTCCTTCTTTCTTCTACATTCTTGTTCTTTCTCTTCTTCGCCTACTCGTTCCTTCTTCTTTGTTCTTTCTTCTTTCTTTCGTGTCCACTGTAATGACCACCCAGTACTCTCCACGTGATATTAGCTCAGCCCTTCTTTACAATCATACACACACACACACACACACACACACACACACACACACACACACACACACCAATCAAATCAGCTAGTGATCCCCAATCAGCCAGGCTCTCCTTCTCCTCCTCACTCTGATATATTAAGAATTTATAGCTGTATAAATTATGTAAACATTTAAAGGTCATCTTTTATTTATGGATACAAATAGCGACGCTGACAGAGGAGCAAACAGTTCGAATACTTAACGGAAAAGCATCTGTTTAGGACGTCGCGTAATTGGTGAGCACAAGGAAGAGCATGAGCACGAGTACGAGTACAAATACGAGCACGAGCACGAGTACGAGTACGAGTACGAGTACAAGCATGAACACGAGTACGAGCAGCTTCTGCTTCTACGTCTGAAAAACTGTTTCACATTCAGCTGAGGGGAAAACACACACGCACACTCCTATTTATCTGCTTTTAAACACAGATTAATAAGCTCGACCAATTGTCTCTTTTACAATTATTAACTCTCAGCCTAGTAATTTCACATACCGCTAACGCAAGACAAGCACAATTCAATTACACACCAAAAAAAAGGAGGGGAAAAAAAAGGCAGACAAAACCTCAGGCCAGCAATTTGCTTAAAGACACCCGTTTACGTCTTAGAGAGAGAGAGAGAGAGAGAGAGAGAGAGAGAGAGAGAGAGAGAGAGAGAGAGAGAGATTTGTGTCATTGGAAATTAAGTGCCTTTTCTGGTGCTGGAAGGTTGGTGTTTTTAATAGAATTGGGGACGGGGTAAACTAAGATGATTAAAATCCAAATTCCCCCATGTGCTGGGTAAAAAAAAATGGAGGGAACAGACAGAGAGAGAGAGAGAGAGAGAGAGAGAGAGAGAGAGAGAGAGAGAGAGGTCTGCTTGGTGGGGGGAAATCAATAAGTGTACGCTCACAGCTCCGCCGCTTGATGGACACCTCTTCTCCTTTTCTGCTCGCTAATAGAAAAATAATAATTAAATCCAAATCGCCACATTAATTTGTTTTCCATCCGTCTCCAGGGAGCTCATCTTTACCAGCTTTTTCCTTTTTTGGAGGCTCATTATACTTTCTGATCAAGCGTGTTTTCTTTTTTTTTTTTTTTTAAGCCTTAAAGCCTTGCATGCCCCCCCAACACACACACACACACACACACACACACACACACACACACACACACACACACACACACAAACTCGTCATCCTCCCCCATGGGCTTGCATTGCTCTCATTGTACTCGCACTTATTATGTTACAAATGACCGAGGTACGGCTGACATTCTGGCTGCATGTGGAGAGGCCCAGCCTCCGTTAATGACGCAGCTAGCCGTGATGAGAACTACACACACACACACACACACCCCCACACACACACACACACACACACACACACACACACACACACGCACATACACACACACCCTAATGAGGAGCTAGCAACACAATTACAAATCTCTGTGTCTCGCTCCTGAGTAGTGTGTATGCACACATTTGCAGGCGGGAGGATCAACAAGAGCATCTGCAGCCCCCCCTCCCTCACACACACACACACACACACACACACACACACACACACACACACACACACACACACACACACACACACAGAGCCATCTTATGCATATGGATCACATGCATTTAATTTGGCACAAGCATGCAATCCTATATTATCTAGAGCTGCATAATCTCTAGAGGCATCTCTGTTGGAGGGACTCGTCTCATCGTCTCTTCTCTTCTCCTTTAATTTCGTTTAATCTCATTTTATCTTGTGTCTTCTTGGTTCATCTCCTCTCTTCTCTTCTGATCTCTTCTCTTCTCCTCTAATTTCATTTCATCTCGTTTCTTCTCGATTAATTTTGTTTAGTCTCTTCTCGTCTCGTCTCATTTCATTTCATCTCGTTTTGTCTTATCTCTTCTCTTCTCTTCTCCTCTCTTCTCTTCTCCTCTAATTTCGTTTCATCTCGTCTTGTCTCTTCCTGGTTCATCTTCTCTTTCGTTCTTCTCTCATCTCGTCTCGTCTCTTCTAGTTTCAGTTTGTTTAGCTCTATTTAGTTTCTTCTCTTCTCTCCTCTTTCACTCTCTTCGTTTTTCATCTCTTATCTTTTCATTTCTTCTCCTTTTCCCCCCTTCTCGTTTATTTTATTTTTGTTTCGTTTCTTTCGTCTCGTCTCTTCTCATTTGATCTCTCCTCTTCTCGTTTTGTTTTGTCTCTTCTCTTCTTTTCTCATTTCACCTCTCCTCTTGTCTCGTCTCTTCTCTTCTCGTCTGTTCTCGTCTTGTTCCATTTCATTTTGTTTCATTTAGTCCCTTCTCATCTACTCTTCTTGTTTTCTCCTCCCTCCATGTCTTCTCATCTTGTCTCTTTGTCTGCTCTTCTCTTCTCTTCTGCATGTCAGCAGGAGAACACTGCAATTTGAACAATGTGGTCTTCTGCTGTTGTAGCCCAGTGCGTTCTGAGATGCTTTTCTGCTCACCACGGTTGTAAAGAGTGATTATTTGATTTACTATATCCTTCCTGGCAGCTCGAACCAATCTGGCCATTCTCCTCTGACCTCTCTTATCAAGGCGTTTCCACCCACAGAACTGTCGCTCACTCGATGTTTTTTGTTTTTCGCACCATTCTGTGTAAACTTTAGAGACTGTTGTGTGCGAAATTCCCAGGAGATCAGCAGTTTCTGAAATACTCAAACCAGTCCGTCTGGTACCAACAACCATGCCACGGTTAAAGTCACAGAGATGATATTCTGATTTTTGATGTGAAGATTAACTGAAGCTCTTGACCTGTATCTGCGGGATTTTATGCATTGTGCTGCTGCCACACGATTCGCAGATTGGATCACTGCATGAACGAACAGGTGTACAGGTGTTCCTATTAAGGTGGACTAAAGTAGAATCCAAAATCGTGGTCATCTATGAATCGCATGTTATGCATCGCAGTCAGTCCTGGGATCATACTCAGGAGCTGAGTAGAAAGGCCAATAATTAGCTTGTTTACACGGAAGAATTCACCATGTGCGAGCCTCAGCCACTAAATGGTGGCATCATCTGGACACTGTGAGGGGGCAAAACTCTGGAGAGTTACCCCTCTTTACTCTTTCCCTCCTCCTCCTCTGCACTCCTATCTGGCTCTTAGAAGAGAGAAGAGAAGGAGAGAGAAGAAGAGAACAGCGACACTCCCCAGCGCTTCAGTCCTCCTTCTTCCCCCCACTCTCTGTCGTTGTTTTCTTGCTGAATGAAATAATCTGCTCTCCTCCTTCCTCCTGCTCCTCCTCCTCCCCCAACCATCCTGATCCAGTCTAGGTCAGAGGGCCTCTGCTCAGCCTGTTGCTGATTGTGAGCCACAGAAGTAGGGAGCAGGGGGAAAAAAGGCGCACAATTAGGCACAGATGGCCGTCCCTGCCTCGCCACGGCCCGACTCGGCTCGGCAGCTGCTGCAAAGACCCATTCCGCCCTCTCCCGTTCCGCCCGCGAGTGTAATTCAAATGAGAGATCAATGGATGCCGTGCTAAAAAGTAACACTTACAATTATTTCATCTTTTATTTGCCTTCTTTTGCTGGAGGAGGAGAAATAAAAGTCCTCATCACCCCCCACCTCTGCCCCCTTCCTCTCCAGGTCATGCCACCACCTACTTATTGGATTATGTAAATGTTGCTGTTACAATTGAACAGTAGCCTATCACCTCGTCCTACCCCCATCTTGATCATTTTGAGGGGGAAACAAGGTCAGATTAGCGGGGTTAATCTGTAAACACTGTATTTTGTTGTTGTGGAGATAAAACACAAACGCAATCACATTTGATTCTATGAACTGTCATCGTAACATCTCCGGTTTGTAGTCTTTAGCGCCGAATATGTGATTTCCATTACAGCGTAGAAACATAACATGGGTTTGTTTTACTCTGCCTTGTCAATCAATCAATCAATCAATCAATAAATAAATAAATACAATTTTTTGTTTGTTGCACGATTATACAGTGGTTTTTTTGTGATTGTTGCGGCCAAAAATGCTTGATTTTGCTGCGGCTTTTTTCAAAATTTGCGATGCAACTTTGTTTTTTGTGCTTTTTTTTGTGGAAATCTATGTGTGGAAATCGCAATTGCACAAAATTGTTTTACACGGTCTTTCACAGTGATGTTTGTTGGTAAACGAGACCTTTTAACTCTACTCATGTTCGACGCACGTGAATCGGAGCGGGCTTTGGCTGAATGAGTCTTGGCCCAAATCTGCGGAAAATCTGCGGTAATTTTGAAAAATTGCAAGCTCCTCCGAATATTGCAGGGTTTCCTTGATTTTGCGTTCATTTCTACGATCGCAAAATTGCAAACATCCTGGAGGGGCTGTTTATAGCCTGGAAAGGCGAGGAAAGCGTCGACCAGAGTGTCAAGCACAAACTTTAGAGCAGGAAGTGTGGTATATAGTACATGGTATATGGCTATATGGTATATAGAATATGCATTGACACAAAAAAGGGTACTAACTGTATTTTTCTTGTCGCTCACATGGTACCATCAAGAAATCATAGAAAGCTGCATATAGTGTACTATCAGGTCCACTGATGTACCCAAAGTTACCGCCATCACCACCAACACCAAAAGCAATCCCCCAGCGTCAAGTAAAAGTACAGTTCAGTGCCTTTTTTTGTTTTTTTCCTCAGTGGGTTCAATCACGAGCCCTTTAAATGCTTTACTGCATCACAGCCTCCATTTTGTTGCCAGAAAATAATAATCCAGAGATATGTTTGCTATCACGTGGATGCCAAAATTAAAGATCTAAGGACTTGGCTCTTAGTTTTTAGGTTGGGATTAAACCCACGTGTCAAAAGATTTGTTTTAATGACATTTCCATGATATCAGTTTCCACAACGTCATGTTCACACTATCCTAAAACATCCATCCTAAATCCCACTATTAACCCAAATCCTGATCCAATAATCACAGAAAACAGTTATTAAACTGTATAGCCTAATTTAAAAAGACTGAATCTGAAACTCGGCGCAGTGGTTTTATGAGTCTGAAGCAGGAACCTTTGGTAAAGCAAGTGGCGCTAAGCGACTTGGTGCCGGAAAATAATAATCAGGAGATATTTTTGGTATCAGCTTGATGCTAAAACTGATAAATAAGGTGTGCTGAAGATTGGAGGAGTCGTGTCTTAGGTTTGAGGTTAAGATTGAGGGCCGCGTGTCGAAAATTTGTTTCACGTTTTCACAATATCAATTCACACATCGGGTCTCATTTATGAATATTTTAGTAAAGTTGTGTGTAAATCTGGGCACGGTGGCTAGCACGCTTGCCTCGCACCTCCAGGGTTGGGGGTTCAAAGCCCTGTGAGTGTGGAGTTTGCATGTACTTCGTGCTTCCTCCGGGTACTCCGGTTCCCTCCCCCAGTCCAAAGACATGCGTTATAGGCTGACTGGCATTTCCAAATTGTCCGTAACGTGTGTGTGATTGTGTCCTGCGATGGGTCGGCACCCCGTCCCAGGTGTCCCCCGCCTTGTACCCCGAGTTCCCTGGAATAGGCTCCAGGTTCCCCCACGACCCTGTGTAGGATAAGCGGTATGGAAAATGGATGGATGTGTGTAAATGTTTGCGTAAACCGAACTAAAATTTTCCGCCAGACTGACAAAAGTTCCGTATACGCTGATTTTCTTCATACTTGTGCGCGTGTGTTGATTACTCATAAAGAGCAAAGTGCACGCCTGATACAGCTCATTTGCAGGTAGTGACGTCCAAAAATCAAAAAATCCAGAAGTGGAGGTTATTTTGACTCACTTCTGTGCCAATAAAAATATTTTATAATATCTAATATTAATAACAATATAATAATATAATAATAATAATATATCTATGTATCTATATATCACAACAAACGAGTGATTAATCTTCCATCAGCTGAGGCATTTGTTTACGGTTTACGGCTCTGCGCAGACAGACCGGCCCGTCCTCCGTTTATACAGCGCTATTTCTTTTGTCGTAATCAAATTTTGATGTTTTGGTTTTTAAGTGTTGGTTCTCTTTCTTTATTTTTTAAAATATATATATATTCTTTAATTAATGCCTATAATATAAAACGACTGGTTTTCACAACACGTTCTTGATGCTACTCTTAGTCCCTGACCTGATTAAATTAGCATGAGGATGTGTTTTTGAGAGAGAGAGAGAGAGAGAGAGACTCCAAAGCTCTTCTATAAGTCGCCCCCTGGCGATAACGGCGTCTTCTAAACGTGATAAAAATAAGCGATTTTAAACTCGACAGTATATTCCGGATACTATAAAAGTGCAGTAATCCATACAGATTACCGATCGACGACGTCGACGTTTTACGTTAGCCACGTGTAAGTTTACACACGTGTGAGGAGCACGAGTAGGCTAAGAACCTTGTTTTTTTTGTGTGCGTGTGTGTGAATTTACAGGATTCGCACGGATACCAAATATCTTGCGTAAACGCCCGTTAGCATTAGCAATCCAGTTTAGCATTGCAACGATCCTCTCTAAATGGCACACTGGACCAAATTCCGGATCAAATAAACGAGTACGAAGCGCCAACTGAAAGGGGTTAAACCTTTCGGAAGGCAAGTGGAGCTGATCGATATTACTATAACACGAAAGAAACGATGATGATGAGGATGACAACGACGAATTGCAGATACAGCCTTGCAGAGACTTGCTTTTACGTCAAAATTGGTTAAAATAATAATAATAATAATAATCTGATGACTTAGCACTTTTCAGAATTTTTTGTTTTAGTCACATTTCCATGATGGTTTTGTTTTCTTTGTAAATCTGACTTTTAACCATCACAATCCCAACTGATCAATAATCACAGAGCACACTGTTGTTGTTTTTCTTTTAGTTATTGCTATTTCTTGAAAATACACCATTATTATTATTATTATTATTTTTATTATTATTATTATTATTATTCAGAATTATTTTTCTAGTCCACAATTCATTGCGAATCAAACCGCCGTGTCTGTGTTATGAAGCTTCTCCTCATATCCCTGACAGATGGACTGAATTTGTAGATGTAGATGTTGCTGTTTTCCCGAAAACACTGCAAACAATTTACTTCTCCTTTCGACTTTTTAAAAATTTATTTATTTATTTATTTTAAATGATCTTACAATCAAAGTTTTGTTTTTTTAAGAGGAAGAAACGGCGAAACCCGGAGAGCTGACGTCACTTTGATTCCTTGAAGTGAAGCGGAATAAAACCTTTGAGAGGAGAGTCTCCTTCAATCTGCCGTCCGTAACTAACACACACACACACACACACCCCGAGTCACACACACTCACTCACTCACACACACACACACACACAGAGACTCAATTACTGCCCAATTCACCCTTCTTCATCATCTCCTGCTACGCCGGCCTCTCGCGCAACAAAAAAAAAAGGAGGAAAGAAAAAAAAAGAAAAACACCAAAAACCCCGTGATCTAAAAAGTATTCCTTCGAAGGACGAGGTGGATTTTTAAAAGCGTCGATAGGCTAAGTGTCCGAAAACTGACGGTAAGTTTAAAGTATTTCAAGAGAGAGAGAGAGAGAAAGATATGAGAAGCAGCTAAACGTGCTAATCGCGCGAGCGGTTATTTGTTTCATGGTGTGTGTATGTGTGTGTGTGTGCGTGTATATATATATATATATGTGTGTTACTGTGTGTCTGTTAGTGTTAGTGTGTATCTTTAGCGACGGAGCTAACTCGACTTTCTTTCAACATGACCGCGTGCGTCCTTTTAAGCGTTTAAAAAAAAAAAAAAAAACTTGGCGAAAAGAAAATGGCCAAACGACGGTTTAACGGTCATTTTTTAAAAAAAACATTTGTAAATTAAATATGCCTAACGACGCAGGGCAACTTTACGAATTAGCAACAGCCGCCGTCGCCGTTGTTGTTGTTGTTAGGCGACGTTGGAAGTGACTTGGTGATAGTAGGAATCTGCCTTTTTTGTGTCTGGATAAAATGTTTGATTGTTACAAGGTGCTATTTTTTTGACATTTGTATGATTTCTAGTCAGTTTTAAAAAGGAAGGAAGGAAGAAAGGAGAACTGAAGTGAGCTGAACTGAATGGGAGCTGAACGACGCTACCTTTGGTCTATTTAATGTCCGTCTCTCAGATGATGGCCAAAAAAAAAAAAAGCTAACCGCTATTCATTGAAAGATAACACAATTGTACACTTTAAAGCTCGTTTTTTTGATACAAATAACCACTCTTTCGACTTTACATCGATTAAAAATCCCCTCTTGAAGGCGGTTGGGTTGGTGTGAGTCCGTGTGGGGGGTTTCTCTCTCTCTCTCTCTCTCTCTCTCTCTCTCTTATCTTGGTCGCTTCCTTAAAGAGAAGCAGCTGCCGCCTGGCCGAGTTGTTGAAATTTATCCCCTTTGTGTATATTACAATATCCTCCATTTTTCCCCTGCCCTCTAAACAACAAGCCTCTCGCCATCTTGGTTTTAATTTTTGTTGTTGTTGAACTCCGTGGGATCTTTTTTTTTTAGGGGGGGTTGTTTAAAAACCACTTTAGGGGGGGAAAAAGTTTCTTTTTATTAAAGGAAACGTCTTAAAGCGGTGGCGGTGACGTCATATCAAGTTTACGCAAAAAAAAAAAAAAAAAAAAAAAAAACCCGACGATATTCGACGAATTAAAAAAAAAAAAAAAATTGTTTCCATTTCTAATTTGTTGATATTTTTTCTCTTTCTTTCTTTCTTTAAAGAAAATGTTTTTTTTTTTTTATTTATTTATTGCAAATGCGAGAGATCTCATTTTTAATAACGAACAGGTGGACATCATGAATCGCACGAGCGTTAGATTTTAACTTGTTTATTTATTTCCTCAATTCCGCCCCCCCACACCGCCCCCCGCCCCCCCTTTTTGCGTGATGATGTCATTTTGTAACAGACGTTTTAAACGTTTTAACAGCATAATTAGCATAATTATTATAACAGCTTGTTATGTTTTGACTAAGCAAACTATACAACTGTTCGGAATTCAATTATAAACAACTAAATAACACCAAAAAACACCTCTCTCTCTCTCTCTCTCTCTCTCTCTCTCAATCTATCTATCTATCTATCTATATATATATATATATATATATACATTTATTATTATTTTTTAAATTATTTTGGTCTCTTGGGAATCAATGAACTGCAGAATCAGGCTGTAATGGTTAATGCTTTTATTTTTATTATTATTATTATTATTATTTTTAAAAGATGACTTATGTGATGAGTAAGAAGTACGAACGCAGCTCTTTATTGCCGGGAAAACACACGTTCCAGAACATTACTAGATAACTTAATTATTTTATTAATTAATTTAAATAAATAAATAAATAAATGCAGCATTGAGTACCAAAGCGGAGGCGATGAAGGTTATTTTAATGCTCTGATAATTCAGATCTGTTCTTTTTTTAAAAAATCATTTTTACTTTCCCGAGCTCTCTGTGTTATAAGGTAACTTGAATTTGAATGATGATGATGATGATGATGATGATGATGATGATGAATACATTTTACCTTCAGGTTTTTGGTCAGAAAGCTGCAGTCTGACCAAAAGAGATGTTAAGTATTATTTTACACTTTTTTTTTTTTTTTTTTTTTTAAAATTTGCATTCGCGCTCACGTGAAACCTCTTACGTGTCTTATCTCGTGTCGCGATTACTTTATCTTGGAATTTGATTAGTCTGATTGACGTACGTGCTTTGTTTATTTATGTTTTTTAAAATTTTATTTTGCTTATTAAAGCTCTGTCGAAGTTAGAAGGACGTTGAACAGGAAGTAGATGTTTCCTGGCCATGCTGCTTTTTCTTACAAAACTTTGTGAACTTGTGGCTTGTAACGCGATCATATGATCAGCTCATGGGAACGTTCCCCCTTCATTTAAAAACACAGTCGTGTCACCGTGCTAGTCAGGGGTCACGGGACGGTACAGAGAACCCTAGTACGTTTAAAAAAAATTTTTAAAAAGTGCTGTTTTAACAGAATTTGCGCGTCAGATGTGAAGGTGAGCTGTTTGCTCTTCTGTCTCTTTGTCTGCATGTGTGCTGCTGTGAAAGAAAGAAAGGGAAAAAAAAAGCTGTGAGTGCAGGGGAGCAGATGTTGAGGCAAACATCCTGACGCGATGCTTTCTCTTGTGGGAATGCCGCCTCTTCCTCCTCCTGCTCCTGATGCATCGACTTGACAGCTGCTTGATTTCATGGAACCGCTAAGAAGCCATTAGCGGTATCAGTGAATTGAAACGGAACAGTCTCACCCACTCTCCTCTTCCATTAGAAATGTGTCTATTGTTGGCTTTTTCTTTGGGGTTGCGTGTGTGTGTGTGTGTGTGTGTGAGAGAGAGAGTGAGTGAGTGAGTGTGAGTGAGTGTGTCGCAGCTGAGCACACAGAAGAAGACCTCTAATACACTTGTGCTGTTTCCTTTACTGCGAATTAGGGAGAACAAATCTGTCAGGACCTGTTTGTGCTGTTGGGGTTTGAAGAGATCTCATACTGTGCTCTGTGAAGCACACCCAAAGCCACGAAATGTCTCAGGCTGTGGCGGACATTAAAAAAAAAAAAAAGAAAGAAAGAAAGAAAAAAACTGTCAGTCTCGCCTAAGAGTTGGAGTGTCTGCCTCGCACATTCAGAGCAGGATGTTGTTTTCCTGTCAGGATACGGATAAAGTTAGGCCTTTGCAAGAAAGAAGACGCCCTCACACTGCTCCAGCGTCTAGCTGGAATGTTTGCAGCAAACAAATCCTGGTTAGTAAGCTGATTAGCGGGGGGAAAAAAAAAACAAAAAAACAACAACCCCAAACGTAGGTCGTAGAAGTTGTGCGAGTGCTAACTTCATGCGGTTACGGCGTAAACAATCCAGCAAGCATGGTAACCTAATCCTGGGGTGGAGATAAGAGGAGTCTGTTAGGGAAGATCTGCACTTAGAAAGCCGTTGAACCGCCTTGCTGTGTGTGTGTGTGTGTGTGTGTGTGTGTTTGATAGCCCGAGTCACAGCAGGCAGATGAGGTTCTTGTAACTTGTAGCGAACGACAAACAAACACGCCCCGAGCGCAGCGAACGATTTAAGAACCTCAACGAACCAAAACCGAAATCTTTAAAACACGGTCGCGCCGTGTGGCGAAGGCCCACCTTGGCACACGGTCCTTGCGACAGATTTAAGGCACGGAAACCAAAAATTAGGCCAAGCCGAGCGAGTTGTGCTCGACAGAGCAAGAACTGATCAGAAGAGACGGGTGAGAGCACGGCGCTGCTGGGCTTTTTCCTTTTTCCTCGCGCGCACACGTTGAGCAGTCGGTGTAAACAACTGAACCGATGTTAACGATGCCTTGATAACGTCAGTCATGCAGGATGTATAATAGTTTTATTGTTGTGTATAGAATAAAACGTTATATAGGAAAATAATTGACGTGGGGTCTTGTGATGAAGCGGCGTTTCCAATAACAGCACGTCCTGAAGCGTTTTATTCATCTTGTGCTACACAAATTTACCAATAATGATCGTTTTTTTTTATTTTTAAACGAACACTTTTTTTATCCGTTTATAGCTACATTTAATGACGTGCAAAGTCCACAGATACTTTCTCTTACATTATAGCAGCTGTAAGCAGTCGTTATTTCACTGCCTTTTTTCTTTCTAAAACGTTAATAAGACCAAAAAAAAAAAAAAAAAGGGTAAACCCTTGAAGTCTTGAAGATGTCGGAAAACTTCAAGTTCGAATTTGGCCTCTGACACCGGAGACTCCTTCCATAAATGTTAACGCCTCCTTACGGAAAACGTTATCGCATACAGAGAAACCTGCAAAAAAAACAAAAAAAAAAACAATAAAGCGTAAACTTCTTCACCCTGAGAATTTCTGAAAACTTCAAGTTACAGCTTCAGCTCTGACACTGGAGACTCCTTCCACGCCTCCGTTAAGAAAACGCCAAATTATCAACGATTAATTATCCGTTTTTTTATTCATGTCTAATTAGTTTTTATCATTAGGCGAAGATCGACCGAACGGACCCCTGCGAATGAGCTTGTTACTATGGAAACGATAACGTATCAGAACAAGCGCGTTAATTATAAACACGTGCTGCGATAGGAAGTTAATCTCCACCTTTTTGACCAATCATGTGAAAGGTGCCTCAATGCAAGATGAACACGTATCCGTTTATTTTAAACTGTACAGCGATGACGGACAGACCCCCGGCCGTGCAGGAGAAGCCGTCACACGTCGTTATACCGACCCGCCCAGTAAAATCCAGCCGATAACCGACGGCAGGTCAGCGGGTCGTTTGTACACGTTTCTGCGTTCTCTGTTCGCCGGTTTAAAGCCGGTTATCTACGTAGATGTACTTTTAGATACACGCCGTCCCCGGCACAGATCTGCAGTTTTGCAGGGTCGTGTTGTTTACTTTTCCGGCGCTCGCATTATCATAAGGACTGGAGCAAGTCACAGGCGGATTCGATAATTGCGGCGTGAACCGAGCTCCTCGTTACCTTCAGGTCCGTAGTAATGAGGACCAGAGGTGCAGTAGAAACACCACCCTCACTAAACTTCCTTTTTGTGCACAACCACAGCCTCGTGTGTTTTTTTTTTGTTTTGTTTTGTTTTTGGAGAGGGGGGAAAAAATAAAAAAACCCGAGCGATGCGCAAGGGCCCGACTTTCAGTTGCAGGCAATTAGCTGCTTTCTCGCCCCGGCGTCCCCTGGGCTTCTATTTATCATTCGACGTGAGAATCTCCTTGACGAAACCCAAGGTTATTTTTGTGTAGGCAGCCTGGGTTCTTGTTTTTTTCACAGACAAGGTGAAAAGGTTGATTCTTCCCCGAAGAAAACGGCAGGAGAGCTAAACGAGCAGCACGCACGCCGCAATAACGTGTCTCTCTCTCTCTCTCTCTCTCTCTCTCTCTCTCTCTCTCTCTCTCTTTTTTTTCCTTTTCTTTTTTTCCCCCTTTTCCTTTTTTTTTGGTGGAGGAAGTTTTGCGTTTGTGCACAGCGAGCCCTGTTTGTGTCTTTTCGTGTCGAGCTCAAGTTCTCCCTGCCTTTCATCCTCTTTTTTTTCTTTTTTTCTTTTCTCATGCTATCTCGTTAATCAGTGATGCTGATCTCATACTTTCTGGTCAGCACACGGCGCACACACACACGCGCACACACACACGCGCGCACACACACACACACAAGCTAGTCGTTCTACTTTTATTCGCTGTCTCTTTTTTTGCTCTCTCTCTCTCTCTTTCTCTCTCTTCCTCCTACCTTTCCTAAACGAGGCTTGGAGGAGTGCTTTGACTTTTTGTTTTGGTGCTCTCACGTCTCTCCGGTGCCGTTTGTCCTCCCATCATATTGCTCATGCGCCGGGCCACGCCGCTCACACACTCCAGAGTCCCTGCTGAGATAATGGAGGCCGAGCTGGAAATGCCAGTAGTTTGGCCTATTTGTTCGTCTGCTTATCGCTATATTTGCATCCTGAGCAGAAATAGCAGAGGATTGCAGGAACGGCAGGAACAGCGTCTCCTCCTGTGTGGAGGGAAGTGGGGGGGGGGGGGGGACAGAGAGCGGGAGGAAGAGAAATGAGATGGGATTTTTTTTTTTTTTGCTGGCGCTTTTTAGATGAGCAGAATTTACTGCACTGAGACAGCTGTCTGCAGGACGTGCAGTATTTGACCCCCTCCCTCTTTCCCTCTACTCCCTCAACTCACATCCACACACACACACACACACACACACACATGGAGGGATGCTCGAAGACACTCCGAGATTGTGCTTGTACAGCCCCCTCTTATTTATTGATCCAGCTGCATTTAAAATCTGGTCACTGCTGCCACAAAAGGCTTTTCGTTTTAGCTGTGCTGGCAGACAGCGCCTCAGCCAGGGTTGTGTTTTTTTTTTGCATTTTTAATTTTCGGACGCAAAATGACCGAACGAAGAGAACAAAGCACGGAGAATCTTCCAAAGCCTACACCTTTTATTTAAACACGCTGTCCGTGTCATGCTTTGATGATGCAGGATATAAGCAGGAAGCATGTTCATGTCCCACGTGGGATTCGAGTGAAATTAGATAAGCAAACATGAACCACTATAGTGATCTGTTTGTTTTACTCCTTTAGTTAGAGATATTATGACACATTCAACTTACAGAAAAGCACTTCCTGTCCATTTGACGACGACGTTACTCTTCCCAATTGACATACACTGATATGTACGAGAAGCAAAACACTTCAGGACGTGCTGTTGTAGGAAAATCATCAACGACAGGGTGGGGGTGATCGAGCGCACTCGCTGTACAGGAGGTTTCATCGGTGATGGTTCGGGCCGAAAATGCTCGTTTTTACGGAAAACTACTCGAACAGGCGAAACCGCAATCGCACGAGATTGTTTTTCACAGTGATGTTTGTTGGTAAATGAGACCTTCTAGCTGTACTCATGTTCGACGCACGTGAATCTAAGAGGGCTTTGGCTGAACGCGTGTTGTGATGACGTCACACGATGCGTCTTGGTCCAGATCTGCGGAAAGTCTTCGGAAAAATCGCAGGCTCCTCCGAATATTGCGGCGTTTGCTTGATGTCGCGTTCATGTCTGTGATCGCAGCATCCTGGAGGGACTGTTTTTCTTTCTTGCGATGTTAATAAGACCAAAAAACAAAACAAAACAACCTCCTTTGATGCCGAAAAACACCGGAGACTCCTTCCGTGGACGTTGACGCCTCTTTACAGAAGACGTCAACATACCAGCGATTAATTATCTATTTTTATTCGTTAACACGACACGTTTAATTAGTTTATTGTTAGGTTAACCTAGGTAATCCGCCGTCCAAACCCCCTGCGAATGAGCTTGTTACTATGGAAACGATAACGTATCAGAACAAGCGCGTTAACAGAAACACGTGCTGTGGTATAGGAAATTAATCGACACCTTTTGACCAATCAGAATCCAGAACTCGGCAGTACAAGTTACACAACAGCAGTTTGCCGATGATTGCGATTTTTAATTTTTTTTAATTATTAGAAAATGGACGTTGTTCTTTTTATCCGATTATAGTCACATTTCACGTCTCTCTTTCTTGAAGCTTGTCACGTGACCGACAAAGTTTGCAACGCATAAACCCATCTGTCCTGAAGATGTCGTAGAAAAAGTTATAGCCGAAACTGGAGACTCCTTCCATAAATGTTGCATAAACGCTTCCTTACAGAAACGCTTCCATATCGTTATCGACAACACGTTTTTTTTTTTTGTTTGTTTTTTTAAATCTGTTTACCTGGCGCGTCCACCACGTCGTGTACGTCGTTACTATAGCGACGAGACGAGAGTTTTATAACAGGAGCTGTCGTTATGGGTGAGGAACCGTCTTTGCTTTTATTAAATGTAAATCATGCAAAAACATAACATCAGCACGTACAGTATCATTAGCACAAAGTGTGCATCGGGTTCAGCCACTCAGCACTGAACGAGAGTGTACTTTAAGGTAGAACGTGGCTAACCTGAGGTAAAAACCCAAGCTCGGAAGAGTAAACACACGTCCTGCGGATTAGCACGGGCCCGAGCGAGCTCGTTTCAGCGCTGCACTTTAAACAAAAGATGTCCAGATTGACGGGGTGGGATTAGGGGCCTGTAATCCAGGCTTGTTTCTGGAGGCCACACACACACACACACACACCGGATTAGGCCGCGGGTTTCAGACATTGCAGAGTTATCACAACACCCGCACACACACACGCACACACACACGCACAAACAGAAACAACTGGTCGTGTTGTGAGTGACGTCTGAGAATTATTCAGCGCTGCGGTTTAGGCCACAGAACCGAAAAAAGCACAAAGGATGCCGTTTGTGTGATGGGTGTGTTTTAGTGTGTGTGGGTGTGTTTTAGAGTGTGTGCGTGTGTGTGTGTGTGCGTGTGTGTTATGTACACGGTCGGTTTCATCTCTACTGCCTGAACTGAAGATCTGAGCAGCGCTTTGCTTTTCAAAACTCAGGTGTAAAGCTTCTCTCTTCTTCTTCTACTTCCTGCTTTCCTTTTCTCTTTCGCTCGATAGATAGAACTTTATCTGTAGAACTTGTCCGTAACACGAGAGCCGCTTATGACTAAGATTCACTAAGATTCAAGTTCAAGGGGGGAGGGGGAATCCATTTTGCACAATTTCTCTTTCAACCCGAATGTAGTTTGGTGTTTGACGTTTGCTTGCTTTTAATTTTTTTCTTTCCTTCTTTTTTTATAAACACTACAGCATTCTGTAGTTCAGCTGCTCCACAGATAGCTTGTCGCGAACGATCAGGTACGTCTATGTAAATGATTCAGCTGAAGGCAGCTCATCGAGAAAGGTTTTCAGACTTCTATAGTTCATTTACCCGCTCTGTTCTGATCGGTGAAGTATTGGTTTAAAAAAAAAAAAAAAAAAGTCAACGACGCTAAAGAAGAGAGTTGTGTACGTTTATTCTCCTGGCGTCTAATTCAAAACAGACGTCTCATCGGTTCAGAGTCCATGCTAACCTGAAGCTACAGCGCTGTTTGGTCATGCTAGTCGCTTATTCGTAAAGAATTTCATGTAGCTGGATTAAAGGGCGATATATCTGTGTATATATCTGTACACAAATGATTACGCGATACACTTTTCTGAGGCATTGTTGGTATGGTGATGTTTTTTTTTTTTGTTTTTTTTTTACATTTTTAATAATTACGAATTAAATGGTACTGAGTGGATGCCGTCGATTTGACGTGATTTTTTTTTTTCAACGTAATCTTTGTGTTTGTAGGCATTAAAGAAACGTATCGTCAAACTCGTAGTTTCACGTTTTTTTGTTTGTTTGTTTATTTAAAGTTTATATTGTGATACGCATCGTGTATCTTAGAAATGTCCTCAAGTATCGTGATATGATATTTTTGTCATATCGCCCAGCCCTGAATAGAAGTGTGTAACTAAATATTCCCCCCCCCCATTTTCGTCAATTTTTCAAAGCCAACCTTCGCATCTTATCGAACTGCTGCTCATGCTGCATCACAGGGCTGTGGAACACACACAGAGGAAAGTGCTATCTGCTCTCTTCCTCATACACCAGCTCACAGATACCTTTGATTGGCTAGGGGAGGGAGGGAGAGAGGGAGAGGGAGGGTATATGTCCCTCCCACCCAGATGTTGCTCTCTTGACTCCCGGCTACAGATGGCTGTATCGTTATCGGGATCCAAACATCGCCGTGTCACAGCTTCAGGTTTGATCCTCAGCTCAGGTTACCGTCTGTGTGACCGTGTGGGTTTTCACCTGGTTCACATTCTGTGGGTGTGAATGTGTGTGCAAGGAATCCTGGCGTCCTATCCGGGGTTGAATACTCGCACCTCGTGCCCGATATTCCCAGAACAGGCTCCGGATCCAAGATCACGGACACCGGAGACGAACAAATGAATGTTACAAGGAATATAAGGCCTATTCGGATGGTATTAGATTGTTGTGAGGAGCAGCGTTTGTCGTTGAGCTCCGCGTGTAGATCCTATCCATAATTAAAGTCGTCGCAGGAGGTGTAAGAAGGTGCAACCTGATCTGCACAGGCGTAAAAATAAACACGCAGTACTCTCAGGTACACTCGGGGGTTTGTGTGCGATCTTGCGTGCATGAGGATGGAAACATGCCGTGTTGCTGCAGGTTAGCATGGAGCAGGCTAATTTAAGCATGCTGCAGGTCGGGAGCTCATCTCATCCGGCTCAGGGGAGGAGAGCATCTGTCTGTCTATCTATCCATCCATCCATCCATCCATCCATCAGTCAGTCAGTCAGTCAGTAACTCGATCACTTTCAGGACACATGTCACCGTCTCGTCACGCTGCGCTCCAGCTCGATACTGCCTTACAGCAACAACACGCTGCTTCTCGTCTGCAGCAACATCTCAAAACTAGATTCTGTCTTACAGCAGGAGTTCTCAAAAAGTTCAGGACCCCCAAAGGGATATCGATGTAAACTTTTTACGACCCCAAGCCGTGTCCCGTATCCACCCTTAATGCGTCGTTCAGATTTATACACCTGTCAGTACATCGTCAGCACTAATGATGTATCGTGCAGCTCTACCAGGAACACATCAGAACCTTAATGCTTTTAATAGAGAGAAAATCATAGCGCCGCGATTCGTCCTCTCCTCTTCCTTTCAGCGTAATAACACCGACCTTTAGTTTCACTGTGCTCTTAATATTAGCAAATATGCCATTCATTTTTCATACTTTTGTAATCGGGCACTATGTAAACCAACCTCGGGTTTGAGAAATAATTAATAATTTGTACTCAGCACCGTTCTGAGGTCACCTTCTCACTGTTCTTCAGTTCGCCGAGCCTCTGAGACACCGATGCTTTCGGCTCGTTTTCCGTTTGCTCCGCGGATTTAAGCGGACCAGAAAAACACAGACGGGCCGAAGGTGATTTAAGATCCGCGGAAGAATTTTTCAGGTTGTTTTCAGAGATGTGAAGATGCTCTACCGACGCACCAAAAATGAGAGGTGGTGTTCCTTGTCTAAGCGAACCGTAGTTCAGATCATTACTGGCGCCTTTCTCACCTATTAGTCAGAGCGAAATCGATACTTCTGCTTCGTTTGCCGTTTGGTTTGGTTTCACACCGCAAATTTAAACCAAGACAACAACAACAACAACAACAACAAAAACATTGATTGTGTAGGGATGAAAATGTCTTTTCGGCTCAGTTTAGCATTGAACAGCCCAAAAACACTTTGATTCACTTCCTGAGTCGATTCCGAGCCGAGCGGCTTTCTTGTTGGACATCTCGACTGGAACGCTCTCAGACCCGAGTGTGATCGCTGTGTTCTCATCTTCAGAAAGAAGCGCACCGAGGGTGAGAACACACCAGGGAAGGATGTTAGTTAGTTTCATTTTCAGCTCTTCAGCTCTTTAGTTACCGTGGCAGCGAATACAAACTTCAGAGAAATGTCAGAGAAATTGCTTTATTAAGCCATAAAGTGTATTAACAGTAACAACGTTCTACCTTTTTGTTTTTGTTTTTCAAATAAATATACGTTTGGATGAACAGTGATGCAAATCAACATGTATAACAACCAACAAGAGCCTATTAAAGAGTCCGAGTCAGAATTCAGACCAGATCAGACGATTTTGGACGGTTGATTGCATCGTGGAAAAAAAAAAAAAAAAAAGACAGAGATTTGGTGTGGACTAGCAAATGAACTAGTAGTGAAAACAGGCAAGACATGATGATAGTACAGCACAAGCCTCTTTCCAGGTTTCTCGCGTTGTTCCCAGACGCCCATCCCCCCCCACCCCACCCCCCACCACCACTCAGGACCGTTGACCACCACTCAGGACTCGTAAACGCCGTTTTCGAGAGCCGATCCCTGGTGCTTGGAAGCTATCCCTATGTCCCACACTGTAGGTCAAGTTACACGATTGGTTCAATTTGTTACGTTACTTCCCGTTTCGACTTTTGCGGTGCTGGGAAAATATTTGTTATTGTTGATGTGCGTGCACAAAAGGGTGAGACGTGTAGGATTGTGCACGGATCGCGCACCGGCTCGGAAGGAATTCTACTATCTGAACGCAAAGCTGCGATTTTTTTTTATTTAATTTTTTTGGCCCCGCCCCCCGGAATCAGTCGTGGGTGCGGACCAAGTGTGAAAACGCCCTCGGGCACTCAGAGTAACAGGGTTTATGCGACATTATGTCGCGTCGACTGAAGCTCGTAACCTCTGACTAGGCGGAAAATGAAGTGTTTCCGAGAGCTTCCCGCGTTCGTCGAACGCTGCATCAGGTTAGGATTTGCGCTACGCTCTGGAGGAAGCGTGTCGTCTCAGTGCGGGGTCGTGACCTCCTGCCCTACAGCGTGGCAGCACCTCGGGTCGTGTCGTGAACGCTGTACCGGTCTGCACATCGACGCTGAAACGCTCAATTTTCCATGGAAATAGCGCTCCGATACTTTCAAACCACACACACACACACACACACACACACACACACACACACACACACACACACACACACACACACACACACAAGCCCCGGAAAACGAACACTCATCGATCACAGCTGCTTGTGCGTCCGTGTTAAGCCTCCCCGAGGACGCCGTCGTCCCAGAGTTCAGTGTTCACTTCGAGACTGTTCGTTTTTAAAAAGAGGGGGATTTTTCGCCATGGTAACTGGCAGGGTGATGGAGGCGTGGATTGCCTTGATGACGGACGAAAGATTTAGTCTCCTCTGTGTGTGTGTGTGTGTGTGTGTGTGTGTGTGTGTGTGTGTGTGTGTGTGTGTGTGTGTGTGTGTGTGTGTGTGTGTGTGTGAGGCACGACAGCTGCGTAGGCAGCAGGGTTGACCTTCACACGGTGAAATCTCAAGGCCTGTTTGGTTACACGGAGCTCTGCTGCTCCTCGCTCTGGACCGGACCTCCATCGCATCTTCAGCGTACGTGTGTTCACGACAGACCATTCAGATTTTAAGCTAAATTTCTAAGTAAGGAGTAAACACGTTGATGCGTGCTGGAAAATGTTGGAAAATAATCAACAACAGTGTGTTGTGATGAAGCAGAGTTCCAGGTTCCAAAGTTGATTCATTTGTTGATTCCAGTCGTTCCATCACCAGCCACTGTTATTTATTTATTTATTTATTTATTTTACCGCAGAACCCTCCCACCCCGGCAGCTTGCCACGTTACCTAGAAACCAAAAAACAAACAAAAAAAAACCCCAACTAAAAACTCCTCCGTCCTGAAGATGTCGGAAAACTTACAGCTCTGACACTGGAGACTCCTTCCACAGATGTTAAATATCTTAACTGTCTCCTTCACCATATCAACGGTGTTTCTAATCCGTTTATGTAGAGCGTCCGCTGTAGAAGTCCCTGTGAACGAGCTGTTACCATAGAAACGAACCAGCGCATTAATATCTACTGTCAGAGCCGCTGTTATTGAAAATAAATCAACACCTCCTGACCAATCAGAATCCAACAGCACGGACTGAGACGATGTTGAAAAATGCTGAGGTTTTCCTATAATTGAAAGGATATGTTGCTGAGTATGATTGAACCGTGTGTGTGTGTGTGTGTGTGTGTGTGGGGCTCCCTGGCCCAGTTTTCCAGGCTCGTTCCCTCAGCCGGAAAACCTTAAGTGAGTCCTTCATTATCTAGTTTATTTGTTTGCTGTGATGTGTTTCACATTTGGGTTTGTGCGTGAAACGCGTTCCAGATGTTGCGCAGAGGCAGGCGGCCGGCCACGCCGGTGTTTGTGCTTTTTTTGTTTAAGGGTGGGGGGGAAGTACAAATGGCTCTCACATGTGGAGCCACCGCTGTGGATCCTCTTTCCCGTGCTTTCTCTCCTCCCCTGCTTGCATCTGGTGTTCATTTTCGGCGAACTTCAAAGGTGAGGGGGGGGAAAGTGAAGACGCGGAAATGAGAGGAGTATTAATCCAGCCGCGTCGTCCCAGCTCGGGGTGCTGCCTCCTCTCCCACACGCGTGCAGAAAAATCGCCGCCGTGGCACCGCGTTCATCCTTCATTCAGCCGAGGACAGAGAGAGTGTGTGTGTGTGTGTGTGTGTGTGTGTGTGTGTGTGTGTGTGTGTGTGAGGGTGTGTGTGAGGGTGAGGGTGTTTGAGAGAACAAGAGCAGAAGAAAGAGGGGGAGAGACGTGCGAGTGTGTGTGTGTGTGTGTGTGTGTGTGTGTGTGTGTGTGTGTGTGTGTCGCCTCTCTCCTGTTAGCGTGTGAGTGATGAGCCGCAGAGCAGGCGTCTGAGGCCGGAGCTGCTCTCAGATGGGGCTAATTATCTGGTGGCCATTTTAGAGGAAGTGTTTACAGAGATGAGAAATGGCTGGATCCTCTTTTAAGGCCCCCTTTTCTCCTTCTCGCACGCTCCTCCGTCCACCATCTCCTAATGACTGAACGATGAAAGAAGACAATCATAGGTCTAAGAATCAACAGGAAGAACAACAACAACCTAAAAAAAACCCTGAGTATGTGTTTGTATGTTTCACGAATAAAAGGAACGCACGTTTTCGCTTCTCGGTTGCAGCTGAGGTGTGAAGAGACGGGCCTGCAGGCCTCGAGACACACTCGAGACAGAAAGAAACAGGAAGCGGAGGAGCGGTCGGCTTCGTGCAGTGTAATAATCTGACGAGAAGATGAATCACTGCTGTTTGGGGTTCGGTTTCCTGCGCCGGGACGCTCGAATTGTCAGGACTTGCCTGTTTTTCTCCAAATGCTTCGGTAAGATGGCTGCCTCGAGCCTCCCTGAAGAATCACCCGACGTCGGCGTGTGTACGCGCTTCCGACGTACGCGTGCGCGAGCACTGTTTGCCCTCTGGCCAACAGCATCATCGTTTCATCTAAATTCCCTTCCCTCGGGCCACAGAAATGGAAAAACGTACCGCCGGGTCGCTTTTCCCGACAGAGACGGAAATGGAGAGAAGTGAACTCCGCGTGTGTCTCTGAAGGAGAAGGCGTGAGACGCTGTAATCAACCCTGCGTGTGTACGTTCAGCATGTATAGGATGATCGGCACGGCTGACGCGCCCGCCATCATCTCCGCATCAGAGCTGTCATTACGGCCGACGCCGCTGTAATCCTCTCGGCAACGTCGGCTCCAGCGATGCTACGTGTGTCCTCGGTGTCGGTTTCGCACGTGCGGTCCTCTCGCAGGCTCGCCTTTTGTGTTTATTTTTTAATTAATTAATTTTTTAACACGTAGATACACGATATCGTAGACACATGAGTGCAGAATAGTGCAGTGGTGTTGTTTTTTTTTTTTTTTCCTTCAACATAATAATCTTCACAGTTTGACCACATAGTCAGACGCACACGCGGAGCTCAAGGGGACGAAAAATGGTCCAGAGTAGGGGGTCTAGTGCATTAACACCCCTGTGGAGGGGGGCCAGTTTTATTTCATTTTTTTGCCCCTAGGCTTTGCGAATGCATTTTGTCATCTAGAGTTGAATCCTTCAGCGTCTCTACGCAGCACAGAGTCGTAGACGAGGGGTCACGATCGGTCAGGTAATAAACAATGCATCTTATTAGCTGTGGGTTTTTTTTTGTTTTTTGTTTTTCTTGGTGCAGTATTTCATTGAATCGTTCTTTTTGCTGTATCTAATTTTATTCATGGACTGTAAAACTAATGAAAAAAAAAAAAACAGCTTTCTGATGCAGGACTCGAACCAGCAACGATGAAAATCTGATTTGTGGCGATATACAAGTAGATGGAAATTGGATTGACGCGATTTAGCCAGTGCAAAACAAGCAGCCCTCACTGCAGAACCAACAGTCCAGGCAGTGGAGACAGTTTGAGAGAGTGTGTGTGTGTGTGTGTGTGTTCTGTGATCACGGGTTAGGGGTTATCGTTATAGATCAGATCCAGCTCCACCCCCTTTTAGACTTCTGCAGCGAGGACTATCTCGTCCGTGATTAAGTGCAAGCGTCCTGTCACGTGGTTAAAAAGTGCTGTGTGTGTGTGTGTGTGTGTGTGTGTGTGTGTGTGTGTGTGTGTGTGTGTGTGTGTGTGTGTGGAGAGATGCAGATTCTGTGAAACAGTTTCACAAACAAGAACCAGAGCAATCTGGCGCGTCTTCATGTGAGACGATGTTTCCTTGTATAACAGCATGACCGAGTGCACTGTTATTGGACGTGGTTAGACCAACATTCTTTCTATGTCTGATCTAATCTGGCTTCTCATGAAGCATGAGACTCATGAAGATGCTCGTGCTACGTCAGTCGGAGGGAGCGGGGGAAAAAAAAGAAAAGAAAAAAACCCTCGCACTAACCGCCCTCTTTCTCACCCATGACCTCATAGACGTGTGCGATCGGTCAGCGTCGCCTTCACCGGGTTCTCTTGGACTTGGGATTCGAAATCCATGATCTCTTGAACGCTTGAAGTTCCTCAGATCTCGCGTAACGTCGTATCTGTAACCAATCGGCAACCGGCAGTGCTTTTAGCCCCTCCCACCCCATCCCTTTAAATCCCGTCGGTTCCCAAAAACACAGTTCCAGCTCTCTGGTGACAAAATTTCCAGCGCACAAAAAAAGATTAATAAAAGGAACTGACTCAGAGTGTGTACGCCGTTTTGTTTTGTGGTTTGGTTTTTCTGTTTTGGGTGTGTTTGTTTTTTTTTTTTTTGTGGCCTTTCGCTCATGGATTGTGTGTGTGTGTGTGTTTCTGTTTCTGTGGTTCACGCTGATTGTTGAGATTGGAAAATGTATCTGTTCTCTGATAAACACATACGCATTGCGTGATAAATACACAAACACACACAGAGAGAGAGAGAGAGTGAGTTAAGACCGTGAGAAAACCGGAGAGGGCTGGTTCTCTCGGCATGTGCACTAGGAAAAATCATCCCACACACCCGGAGACTTAAAGGCTGACTATGATTCCAACAGGTTTAACAGGAAAAAAATGGAACTGGGAGTGTGTGTGTGTGTGTGTGTGTGTGTGTGTGTTTAGCCCCACATGTGTGGGCATGTGGATGTGTGTGTGGAGCCCATGCCAGCCACAAGGTCTGGGTGCAAACATCATGTTTTTTCACGGTTTGACCACAAAGGCGAAAACTTGTTTTTGCCAGTTCACTCCCTTCAGGCTAAAGTTCTCTGTATATTTAACTCCTTTTGTCTCGGGCACGTTGTGTCATGTGATCAGAGAAACTAAAACTCTGTGTCTCTCTCTCTTTCTCTCTCTCTCTCTCTCTCTCTCAGGTGGAAGAGCAGTGATGTTACAGAGCTGAGGACACTCCCACACAGTGAGTATCAACTTTAAAAAAAAAAAAAAAACTTTTATTTATTTATTTTTTTGGACGTGTGCCATCTTTCTTTTTCCTGTTCGCTCGTGCTGTTCGTCTCCTCATCCCCTTCTTCTCACGAGGATGTCGAGTTGTTTATCATTTGCACGTTATATCGAGACGTCGTGGTGATGCTCGCACAAAATACACACGAGATGAGACCAAACAAGAATACACTGAGTATAAGCACAACAAAGTGTGCTGAGAAGTGAAGTGAGTATTTGAATGGGATTAGGTTTCTGGACGAGTGTGTGTGTGTGTGTGTGTGTGTGTGTGTGTGTGTGTGTGTGTGTTTAGTAATGTCTGTACGCACACGATGGGCGTGTCTTCAGGATGTACACAAACACACACACACACACACCTCATTTTAATACACGCTGATTGCTTTGAATTGTATTATTATTGTCGCACTTGCGCATTAGTAGGTCACATGACCATCTCAGTGGCTTTCCCAGAAGTGTCGCTTCTTTGAAACGCCGTGTGTATTTTATTGTGATGTATGTTTTTTTGTTTTTATTTCGGCGCAAGACGATGGTTAAGACCAAGAGCGTACACACACCGATTATAACACAATCGATATCAACATGTCTGCTTGTTTTTGTTTTTTTTTCCTGATTGTTGCGGCCAAAATGGCTTGATTTTTGTTTGATTTTTGTTTTGTTTTTTGTGCATGAAATTGTCTTTCACAGTGAAGCTTGTTGGTAAATGAGACCTTTTAGCTGTACTCATGTTCGATGCTTGATTTTTGCGTTCATTTTGGCGATCGTCCTGGAGGGACCGGTCTTTCCATGACGTGATTCAGACGGCACAAAGATCGCAGAGATGAGAGCTGGGAAGAAAAAAAAATTAACACCCCCCCCCCCCCGCACAAAAAAAAAAAAAAAAACCCCGCCAAACAAACAAATCCAATGGGAATAAAGCTTAAGTGACGTACGGTGTGCGACTGATACTTAATGAAAATGATAACGTGTTAATTTTTGGATGATTTTTCAATCTCACACACGTTTTCTTCTTTCTAAAACTCTTTAATCTGGCAATGAATGGTGCGGCAGGAGGTGAGGAACGCGCCGCTACCCAGGCGGCCGAGCCGACACCGCTCCGCTTCATTGTCCCGGTCCCTGGTGGTCGCAGAAAGTGACAGAAACACAAGGACAGTCCTTTTCTTCTCTTTTCTTTCCTCCCTCCATCCGTCCTTCCTGCTCTCTCTCTCTCTCTCTCTCTCTCTCTCTCTCTCTCTCCCTCCAGCACCTTTTCTCATCTCGTCTGTTTTCCTACTCAGACTAATCCACCTCCTAATAGCGTTTTTTCTTATGCGGGTGTGTAAAATATGATGTGTGTGTGTGTGTGTGTATATTTATTTTTTCTTTGTAAGGACTTCGTGTTTCTTGTGAGGAAGCGAGACACGTCACGCCCGCTCCTGTCCACCTCGGCCACCGTACCCCCAATCAATAATGGTAATAGAGGCCCTGGCGGAGCATCGATTTCTTTTGAGAATTGTGGGAAAGAGTGAGGCATCATCGCAGAGCGACATTTTGTCCTTTCTCCTCACCTCTCTCACCCGCATCCTCGTGTTCTAGCTTTCGATTAAAAAAAAAACAAAACAAAAAACAACAACAACGAGCGAGCGTATTTTTTCCTCTCGCAGCTGTCTGTAAAAATCCAAGGAATATAACTATGATTATTTATTAATAATCACTTCACTTCAGATCCCTCTCTTTTTTTTTTTTTCTTCCAAATTTCCTCTTCTTTAATAAAGCGTTAAAAATGTCCGAACCTACATATTTATCATTTGGGGAGGGGCGATCACCCGGTTTTCTGGTTCTCATGGAAGAAAAAAACAAAACCCAGAGAAAGTAATCGGGGCCGGCGAGACGCCCAGAGGGAAGTCAGAAAGTCGAAAGTCTTCCTCAGCAGATGCGCCGTTCTCTCAGGACTCAGAGGGGAGAAACGGAGAAAACGGCTACAGCCACAGCGTCGTTTGTTGTTTTTGTTTTTCTTCTTTCTTTCTTTTCCCTCGTCTCAGTTTCTTAAAATATCCCGTCCTGTGTGAGGCCGGCCCTTTCCCAGATTTAAAAGCCAGAGAGTGAAACTATGTGGTATTGGTCCTCGCTCATCCTTTCCTCTCCAAATGTCTTCTCTATCTTCCTGTGTGCCTTTCTCATTCTTTCTCTCCTTTTTTTTTTCTCCTTTTAAAATGTTTAGAAGAGCGTAAAATTGTTTCTACATTAAGGAATAAATCAAACTCTCAGCTAATAAAACGCACAAAAGCTGCTACACTTTAACTCTAGTCACGAAATCCAGGTTTTATGAATATACAAATTTGGAAACGCCCCCAATGATGTACAAGCCACACCCACTTCAACCGCTCGTTTTTGAATGGCCTGCATTTGCGTATTTAGGCTACGATCACCATCGGCTCGGCTATTTCCTCGAAACGGAAGTGAATTTACTGTCACCACCTGGAAGTTGATTATTTTCCTATAACAGCATGGACCTGAAGTGTTTTATTCCTCATATACCAGTGCAGTTTTTTTTTTTTATTAAGTCCCTGTGATGAAACATTTCTTAAGTTCAGTCCGGCTTTAACTCGCTCGCACGTGTGCGTGTGTAATCGTACATGCTCCCTCCCAAGTTCCCCATTTGGGCCACAGCGGGGAAAATAAATGTAAGCCCCGCCCACCGCAGCCTTGAAAACCGAAGTGGCGAAGGAGCAGGAAATGAGGAAGTGGAGTGTCGCAAAAAAAAATAAAATTCAAGGAGGATGGCTAAAAGAACAGATGTGGGAAGTGCTGCTCTCTTTTTTTCAAGGACAGCTCTGTGTGTGCGTGTGTGTGCGTGCGTGTGCGTGCGTGTGCGTGCGTGTGCGTGTGTGTGTGTGTGTGTGTGTGTGTGTGTGTGTTTCCTGCTGAGGAGATTTGGAGCAAGAATGATGGAACTGGAGCCTGGTTTTACTGCTGATGTTGTGCAGGATGTGTGTGTGTGTGTGTGTGAGATAGAGTGTGTCTGTGTGTGTGTATTTGTATTCTTTGAGGCAAAACACACACACACACAGGTTGTTTGAGAAGTGTAATGGAAGTCTGGCTGTGTGAGTGTGAGTGAGTGAGTGAGAGAGAGAGAGAGAGAGAGAGAGAGAGAGAAAGAAATGTGTAATGGACACCTGCCTGAGCTCAGTCTGGATGTCCAGATCCCCAGCGAGAGTCATTACCTCAGCACAGAGAGAGAGAGAGAGAGAGAGAGAGAGAGAGAGAGGGGGGGGGGGGGGGTGGGGGAAGAAAGACAAGATATATGGAGAGAGAGAAAAAGATGGAGAGGGAGATGAGAGATGGAGAAAAGAATGGAAAGTGATGGAGAGAGAAAGATACAGAGAGATGAGATGGCAGTTTCATCTCTCAAGTTTTAGGCTCATGCAAAGAAATGCTGTAGAGCAAAGATGCCTTCAATATAATGAAATTAAATGTTTCTACATTTACACACACACACACTCTCTCTCTCTCTCTCTCTCTCTCTCTCTCTCTCTCTCTCGTGCATCAAACACTTCCATTTGTCTCTTTTCTCTTTCTCCTCCTCTTAAATATTAATGAGGAGGCGGGGCCACTGCTGTGAGACGCCGCAGTAAAATACCCCCCCTCCCCCGCACTCTGCGGCATTCTCTCACAGGAAACTAATCAACAGCGCTGTGGTGTGATGAAGCCCAGTCACTGGTCACTGTGACCACCCTCAAGCTGATTGTTTTCCTACAACAGCGTGTCCTGGAGTGTTTTATTCCTCTTACACCACAGCAGCAGCTCAACATTAAAAATGATTTTTAAAATTTTTTTATTAAAGAACAACGTGTAGTTATTATCCGTTTGTAGTTACGTTTAATGTTAGTTCCAGTTCACAGTAATGACTTGAATAAGAGGAGGATAGATATTCCTTTCATCTCTCCACTTGTGGGACACTTTTACACACGCGCACACACACACAGACACACACACACACACTCACTCACTCTCTCTCTCTCTCTCTCTCTCTCTCTCTCTCTCTCTCTCTCTCTCTCTCTCTCTCTCTGTGACTGGATTCTCTGTGCGATGCGCTGGATGCTAAAGATAGAGGCAGCTGTGTGTTCTGCATTGATGGGAAGGACAGTTTGGCTCTGGACGCAGGAAGTGTGTGTGTGTGTGTGTGTGTGTGTGTGTGTGTGCGCGCGCATGCAAAAACACAGACTAGCATGAGTTTTATACAAACACGTATAACTGAAATACTCTGAGCTGAAAAGAGAACGTTGGGAAAGATTTTTAAAAAGTTTTCAACGCATCACAAATTTTCTTTTCAAATAATTTTGCACCGAGGCACAAAATTATGAGTAATTATTAAGTAACATTTGTGATTTAAACGAGTAACAATAACAAGTAACAAGATTGTTTCGTCGATAATAAAATAGTGAAAGCTGAGTATTTACCAAAAAAAATAAACAAATGAAAGAATTTTTCAAAGAGCGAGAAGGGAAATGGAATTTAACGTCCAATCTGAGACTCATAAATTATCGAGGTCATAAATTATTTCACCCCTCCCCCCCTCATTAAATAAAGTATTATTGAACTTTTTTTTTGCAGATGTATCCATCATACGGTTTATCGTAAAAATGTATCATAGAATCGCGATATGATATTCGTGTCACATCGCTCCACCTTTACGGGATCCTCTCATGTAGGGCGTATTAGTGACGTCCGGATGAACATAATGGAAAATGGTTGAAAAATAAAACTTGCGCTCTTTCGGGACGAGTGCGGAATTGATGTGTAATTGCGTCATGGAACGCAAAATCGACTCGGATGGCGAGTTTCCCCGGAGATTCACATCACACCCGAGACGGAGCGAGAAGAGCGACAGAGAGAGAGAGAGAGAGAGAGAGAGCGACAGAGAGAGAGAGAGAGAGAAACATTCAGAAGGTCACTAGCAGCGGGTGGCCATCGGAGCGCTCAGCCCTGTTACTATGGAGATCCACCCCATAATACTGGGCAACTCTGTATTATTAATCTGTGTTTAAACACACAGGAGTGGTGTCTAGTAAAAGCGCTCCAGTTTAACTGATCCGCTCCATTCTGCTCTGTTTAGTGTTAACTCCATTTATAAAAGAACGACTCGACCGTAAACGTCCCGCTCGCTTCAGATTAACTGACGTGTGCACGGCTACGCTAATAAATCCGCTAGAATCGCTAATAGGTTACGGCTCAGCTACGCTTCTACTCCAGTTTATCAGGAAGCATGAATCGCAGTCGACCAGGACGAGAGCTAGTAAATACATTCTTGGGAAATTATCCTCAGGAGGGCTCACATGATAACTGGTTAAAAAATTTATTATTTTTTATTACTAAAAAAATATTCAATTAAATTACTGACTGACTTTGGATGTGCTGTTAAATGGTGTCTATAATTGTGTAAAAATAATTATTTAAAATTTTTTTTTACAGATTTTCTTTTTCCGTTTTCAGTATTAAATATGAATAAAAAATAAAATAACATTTTTTTTAATAAATAAAAAATAATAAAATGACATTTTTGCATACATTAAATAACTAAAAATCTTTAAAAATATACATTCTATACATATTGTTTTTATAAATAAAATAAATAAATTTTTGCAGACATAATATAAATAAAAATAAAACACAGATTCTATAAATATTTTTTTATCAACACAAAATTAATAAATGCATTTTCGTAGACAATAAATAGCTAAAAAAAAAACGTAAAATATATTCTATAACATTCTATAATTTTTTAAAGAAATAAAATAAATAAATACATTTTTGCAGACATATAAATAAAAGAAATTAAAATATACATTCTGTACATATTTTTTTTAAATAAATTTTTTTGCAGACATTATATGAATAAAAATAAAAAGTACATACCCTATAATTTTTTTTATAAATAAAAACTAAATAAATAATAAAAAAATATTTAAAATAAATAAATTTTGTAAAAAAAAAAAAAAAATTAAATAAATATTATTTAAATAATAAAAAAATTAAATAAACAAATACATTTTTGCAGACATTAAATAAATTTTAAAAAAAATGTACATTATATAAATATTATTTTATAAATAAAGTTAATAAATGCATTTTTGCAGACATTAGAAATAAAAACAAGTATTTTCTACAAATTAAAAAAATCTATAAATTTTGTAGACATTAAATGAATAAAAATATTTAAAATGTATACATTCTGTAAATATTTTTATAAATAAAAAATTAAATTTTTGTAGACATTACTTAAAATGTCATCAGACAGTTTTTCAACATAGATATGGATGGATAGATAACATGTACAAATAGCTTTGAGAGTTATGTTATAAATAAATATGTTGTATAAATATATTTTTGTCACATCTTTGGACACACTGATGTTTGGCACAGGAAGCTATCAGGTTGTAAACAACTTGTATATCACATATATAACAACTTGTATATAACATATCTTTTTTTTTTTTCTTTTTTTTTTTTGGTTAAACGTCCCTTTCAGTGTGTAACAGGCCTCTTAAAATAAATAACTTCCTGCATCCTGCTGACGTCTCACTCCTGAACATCTTGGGTTTTGTGTTCTCTGAAACACACTGTGTGTAGTACGCTACGGTGTGTACGGGGTGCACTGTGTGTGTGTGTGTGTGTGTGTGTGTGGTAGTGTGTGTAGACTCAGTTCTGGGTAAATCCTCTCAAATCCAGAACATCTGCTGTTTTTGTTTTACACACAGTGTCACTGCTCTGTTATTAAACATCTCTGTATCTACAGCTCTGAACAAACGAGGAAGCTGACTGTTTTTACCGTAACAGAACATCCTGAAGTGTTTTATTCCTCTTACACCACCTTTACATTTTTCGTTCATTAAAGAATGACACGTCATACTGTTTTTCCGTTTACAATAAAGCTACATTCATTACATTACAGTGTAAACTCCACTGTCCTGGTGATGTTACAGCTTTACCTCTGACTGTTACACTGGAGACTCCTTCCATACATGTTAAATAAAGCCGTGAGCTCACTCCAGCACTCCGTCACCACGCCGTGAAGAAAACGCGCTGATGTCTCGGTGCGGATATCTTCTTAAGTAGGAAGCAGCTCACAGTGGTTTTTATTTCTAAACACACACCCAGTCCAACACGCAGGTCTGCTATAGTACACCGTCTCCTCCAGACCGGCTCTACTAACACTGTGGGCTTCACAGCACATTGCATTATGGGTATAGAGTGTACAATGATTTGGATTGGAAAATCGGTCCATCACTCTACGTTTGAAAAGGAAAACGTTTAAAAAAACGATATTGCTGACAAAAATGGATGTACTCGACGATCTCTGAACATTGCCTAGTTCTCTCTCTCTCTCTCACACACACACACACACACACACACACATACATTTGTGTGTGGAAGAGAGGGAGAGAGAGAGAGAGAGTCCTGAAAATGCTCCCATGGTAGAAAACGGAATGAATATTGGATCTGAACTGAATCGAATCATATCGGAGCTGAATGGAGTCGTATCGGAGCTGAATGGAGTCGTATCGGAGCTGAATGGAGTCGTATCGGAGCTGAATGGAGTCGTATCGGAGCTGAATCGGGTCGTATCGGAGCTGAATCGAGTCCTATCTGACCTGAATTGAGTCGTGTGTGACCTGAATCGAATTGTATCAGAGATGACTGGAATCGTATCAGGGCTAAATCGAATTGTATCAGAGCTGAATCGAGTCCTATCTGACCTGAATTGAGTCGTGTGTGACCTGAATCGATTTGTATCAGAGATGACTGGAATCGTATCAGAGCTGAATTGAATTGTATCAGAGCTGAATCGTATCAGAGCTAAATTGTATCAGATCAGCAGTGAATCGAATCATTAAATGTTTAATTGTGTCGTTTTCGTATTATATCATATACGACGTATTGCAGTGTGTATCATATCATCTGCGAGTTGGAGATTCACGCAGCGTTACGGAGCTTTGTCCGGCGTTGAGCAACTTGGGGATGAAGAAGAATATGAAATCTGTAGAAATGGCCGGAACGATTGTTTGCGTCGCGGGCCCTGAGCCTTTCTCCTACGTCGCTGATGCTAAAATCAGTGTGTGAAGATGGCTCTGAAGAGTGAGCGCTGGAATACTAATGAAGGAACGACAGGAGAGGCTGCTGCACTCCTCTCCTCCTCTCCGCAGTGGGCTCGCTCGCTCTTTCTCTCTCTCTCTCTCTCTCTCTCTCTCTCTCTTTCTTTCTCTCTTCCTCCCCCCCCCCCTTCCCTCTCTCCCTCCTTCCATCTGCTCCTCTCGCTCGCACAGAGGATAAACTGTGTACATGATGACATTTACACCGCAGTTGCACGCAGAGAGGGAAGGGGAGTGTGTGTGTGTGTGTGTGTGTGTGTGTGTGTGTGTGCGTGTGCGTGCGCGCATGTGTGTGTTCATGCGCATCAGTCTAAGCCCTGTCATATACCATCCTCTCCCTCTGCTTTCTTCCTCTTCCCTCCATTTTGCTCTCGGCGCTCTCTCTCTCTCTCTCTCTCTCTCTCTCTCTCTCTCTCTCTCTCCTGCCTCATCTCTCCATCTTTCCCTGCATGTGTCCGGCGTAGGATGGGTCTCAAGAGTGCTGTGCACAGCTAATTTACAAACACACACACACACACACACACACACACACACACACACATACACACAAAGCGGAGTCATTATTTATGTCTTTGTGAAGGGCAAATATAGAAAGGTGTGGTTGCGCTTTACTGAATCTCACCACAATGAATCAGACACACACCTACAGGTCAAATGCAACGTACCACAGCCAATTTGTGCGTGTGTGTCTATGTGTGTGTGTGTGTGTGTGTGTGTGTGTGTGTAAGAAGTGTTTATTTCCATGCAGTTTATACAATACAATTTTTAGTCATGTCACATTATCCATTTTATCTTCATATCTTATTATATATTACTTAAGGAATGAAACACACTGTGTCGTGCAGTCACAGGAAAATAATCAACTACAGGTTGGAGTGATGAAGCGAGGAGTTACCACCCTGTCACCACCCTGAGGTTGATTACGGTCCTATAACATCGTGTCCTGGAGTGTTTCCTTTCTCTCATACCACAGCGGTTTGCCAAGGTTAACACAATGTCTGTCTTTTTTTTTATCCATTTATAGTTGCATTTAATGTCATGGAACGACCGTAAACAAGTTAGTTCCCGTTATTACTCACGGTATAGCAGCTATAAACATTCATCACCTTCACCAGCTTCTCTTTTGTTCTCTCTTTTGTAGCTGATAAGACAAAAAAAAAAAAAAAAAAACCTCTGCTTGTCATGTTACTGAGAAATTAATTGACAACCCTCTGACCAATCAGAATCCAGAATTCAAAAGTGCTGTGGTAGAAAGTTACTTGCACTGTTGATCCATAATGTAGGAAACCTTAGTACGATTCTGTTCAATTTTATGCAAATGAAGTCGAAAGAAAAGGTCTGAACGTTAACCCCGCCCCTAAATATAACATTCCTGATAACGTTATCATTTTGCGTATCTATTAACCGTGTTATGAATGTGTATGAGTGAGACCATATATGAAAAACACTTTCTTATATCTTTGAAATTAATTTGCTGTTTTATACTTTAAAAAATAAAAACTAAAAAAATTTAAGTAAGTAATTCGTAATCTTGACAAAAGTATCATTTTTCTGAGCGTTTTATTTTATAACCCGATGATGTTTTTCGGATCAACACAACCATGAGCTTTTGTCGAAGTGTAACAGTTTAAAATTGTTAAGCTACCGTTTCTTAAAACCGCTCCTCTCTTTAATTCAGTAAAATGAGTTTACGTGAGGTTTTACACTTTCCGTAAAAAAAAAATGCCGCAGTTCGTCGTCACTGACTCAGTAACGTGGAGTGATGCCACGCCTTAAAACGGTACAAACTCTATAAACCGATGCTGTGCTTACGGTACAAGCGCATCGCAAACTAACTTGTGTGTGTGTGTGTGTGTGTGTGTGTGTGTGTGTGTGTGTGTGTGTGTATAAATAGTTTTAGCCCCGGGGTTAGGGGTATTGAGATCCTCCCATCTCAGAACTTTTCCTATAACAGCACATCCCGAAGTGTTTTATTCCTCTTACACCGCAACCTGTGATTGGTCCCCGACTTTCATTCTCAACCAGGAAGTCTTTTGAAGGCCTCAGAGACGAAGTCGTTTTTTTTAATTATTTTTTTTTATAGGGTCACTTGATAATGTAAGCCAGCCTCGTAGATCTCAGGAGTGTGTGTGTGTGTGTGTGTGTGTGTGTGTGTGTGTGTGTGTGTGTGTGTGTGTGTGTGTGTGTGTGTGTGTGTGTGTGTGTTGTGCAGATGGTCCTGGGGAGAACACAGGGAATATATTTGTGTGAGTTTGGGGGGGGGGGGGGCGGTTGTGTTTTGTGTTTTATTGGTTGGTTTCTGAGGGCCCAGCTGCCGGGTCACTCCCCCGCTGTTTAAAAGAGAGGGAGAGAGTGGAGTGGAGTGAAGGAGGGATAGAGAGAAGGAGGCGGGACGGAAAGATGAGAGGAGAGGAGGACAGGAAGATATGGAGACAGAGAAAACAGGCGAGGGGGAGAAAGGGATTGAAACAGGGTCAGGGCTTAGAGAGTGTTTCGGCGTTCCTCGGAGGAGGGATGGAACGGAATGGGGTCTCTCCCTCGTCCAGGATTTATTTTTCCGGAAAATAAATTCCTGATTGTTTTTTCGGTAGCGACTCGATATATTCTTTTTGTTTTTGTTGCTGAAGAAACCGAGCTACAGAGCTGACAAACTCCTTTAAAAGCCGTTCGCTAAAATTTAGTCACGTAAATATTTCGTGTTTGGACTATTCAAAAAAATTCTGTAACATGTCATAAGCTGTGAAACTTGAACACTAGCACTACAGTGTGTATCATTTTGTAAAATGTATTAATGCACGGTCATTAGTTTGGGATATTTAGGACACACGCTGCACTATAGGAGCTACACTGCCATTTTGCTCTACCCCATGTGGTGAGCATATATAGTGAAAAAAAACAATACAGGAGGTAATAGGAGCGATAGATAGAGGGAGAGAAAGTGACGGACAGTGAGAGCGAGATGGAGGGAGATAGATGGAAAGAGAGAGAGAGAGAGAGAGAGAGAGAGATAGAGATAGAGAGAGGTGGGGATTGGAGAGTGTGTTCGGTGAGCTCTTTGCCCTGCAGCTACACTAATCACAGGTGAAATTCTGCTTCCTCTTTAAAACGCTGCCTCTCATTTCAAACCCTGCCCTCCGGCTCCCTGCTACACACACACACACACACACACACACACACACACACTGCACTCTCTCTCTCTCTCTCGCTCACTCTGTGTGTGTGTGTGTGTGTGTGTGTGTGTGTGTGTGTGTGTGTGTGTGTGTGTGTGTGTGTGCGCGCTCAGTGTTCAGCAGGTGCGAGAAAGTCTCTGAGGCTCTGTCTGTCCGGTTTAGTGTGTTGTGTGTGTTTTTAGCATGAGCTGTTGTGTTTGGATCCCTGAGAGACTGTATGTGTGCTCTAAGTGTGTGTGTGTGTGTGTGTGTGTGTGTGTGTTTAAAGAGAAAGAAGGGAGGGGGAAGACTGCAAGAATACCTTCGAGACAATCTCTGGCTGGCTAAAATGGCTCCAGTGATCACAGATTTTGTGTGTGTGTGTGTGTGTGTGTGTGTGTGTGTGTGAGAGAGAGAGAGAGAGAGAGAGAGAGACGGATGAGCACCTACAGAGAGTGAAGGACTGAGTGTGGAGGAGGGAAGAAGACAGGTGTGTGTGTGTGTGTGTGTGTGTGTGTGTGTGTGTGTGTGTGTGTGTGTGTGTGTGTGTGTGTGTGAGTGTGTGTGTGTGAGGCGAGGGTCTCCATGTCTCTACCTATCCCATCATCCCACTCGGCTCAGCAGAGGTGACACCAAGGTGAACGACAGAGCTCTTTCTCCCTCGCACCCTCCCTCTCTCCTTCTCTTTCTCTCTCCGTCTTTCTCGATGTCTCTCGCTCGTCGTGTGCGTTTGTGTGTGTGTGTGTGTGTGTGTGTGTGGTTTATGGCTCTGTGGCAGATGGGAGCCTATATCAGCGCCCTTCACTCCTCTACCTTTCTCTCCTTCTTGGTTTAGATGAGTACTCAGTGACCTCGTCTTTCCGCATAACGTCACATCCGCGTTTCCTCACAAATAACCAAATTCTTGCTCATGTGGGCGGGGTTAAAAAACAGTTCCGAGTCCCGATTGGTCAGCTGTCACAGAATTGTCCCGATAATGTCTCGGGACCAGAGACATCAACGTCAAACTTTAGGAACGATTCATTTTTTCAGTTCGGGTTCGTTCGTGAACAGAAACGATCATTTTCCGTTCCTGCTCCGGTTGGAATCCGGTCAGAACCGGTTCATAACGCTGTTTACGTGTTATAGGAAGCCTAGCGTAGAGGCAAAAAAAAAAACCCAGAACAATGTGTTTAAGCAGAAACGTGTGTTTATGTTTAACGCCTACTACTTTGTCAGTTTGTAGGAAAAATACTTTCTGTGAGATTACATGAGATTTCAGTAACAAGCTACGTTTGAATTGTGGTTTTTAAATTTTTTTTTTTTCAATTCTATGCAAATTAGTTATGCCTCAATAACGCGACAAATCCAAACGACTGATTCCTCGGACCAAGCGCGGAAGGAAGTAAGAGATCGGCGGTGCGCTCGGCGAGTGTGCGTAGCTAGTACAGTTAGCTTGCGGTGTCAATCTGTCAACGTAGCTATTACGAAGCTTAGCACGCAACGCGACTCCAACCACGAGTTTTCACACTGATTAGTTATCGTCACTGTTTAATTTGTGTTTAACTTGTTAGCTTTAGCTACCGATCTCAAGCGACGTCCTAGTGCGAACACGGGGTAAGAATTAAGTATTGGCACCCTCTACTTACTTTGTGCCACAATTAAAACAAACAGACTCATTGTCTCATGCACCGTAGTTCATACTTTTTTTTTTCTTTCCATAATTCAAATAGTATTTTTTTTTTTTTTAAAGTATTTTACAAACACTCACTATCACGGATCCTGTCCACCTTCCAGAGATGATTCCTTGTTCACGAATATCGTTACGTGAAAGGAAATGGACACGGAGATTTGTAAAAGTGCTGTAATGATGTTACACAGTGTGTGTGTGTGTGTGTGTGTGTGTGTGTGTGTGTGTGTGTGTGTGTGTGTGAGAGAGAGAGAGAGAGAGAGAGAGAGAGAGAGTGAGTGCATATCCATGTTTTCACACAGGTCAAAGCAGCTTAGAATGATGATTATTTTTGTCCTAATATAGGCACAAACCCCTCAAGGTGAGAGAGACAGGGAAAGGTCGGGAGAGCGAGTGAGAAACAGAACGAGAGAGGGAGAGAGAGAGAGAGAGAGAGAGAGAGAGCAGGAGGAACAAACGATGCACAAAGCGAGTGACAGCGAGGGCCTGCTTTAATATGTATGTATTGCAGGTTGATGACTGATTTCATTAGCTAATCTCATTGTTATGCATGGATTGTTCTCCTGCAGCAAAATGAATATTGCATCCACGCCGCCGCCACCGCGCTTCAACCCGGAAAAAAAAAACGTTTGGGGGTTTTAACAGCCGCTTGGAGGGAAAGAAGAAAAAAAAAATGTGCTGAGGGTTTTTTTTTCCGCCTCAAAAGCCATGGAGAGCATCGTCGTTTACTCTGGACGCAGCGTTTCCACAGAGATGAGTCTAGCTGCTGCTTTTTTTTTCTTTTTTTTTTTGCTCATGGATTTGTTTAGCCGAGGAACAAAAGGAAGCTCGAATGCTTACCTGTCAGGATTTGTGTTGGGGATTTTGTGTGTGTGTGTGTGTGTGTGTGTGTGTGTGTGTGTGGGTTGGGGGGGGGGGAATAGTCTGACTAGGCACAGGAAATAAATGACATGTTTTTTTGTCATTTGATTTCATAAAAATGGTCAAGACAGATTACCTCCCACACTGTAGCGCATACACGTGCACACACACACACACACACACACACACACACACACACACACACACACACACACACGCGCGTGTGTAGGATCAGGTGATCATTACAGCCCATCAGTGTTTTTCTGTTTAATGTGTTTTATCGCTACGATGCCCTTAAGTAAAGGTGAATTGTCATCACACTACTAATAAAACTATAATAGTGTCAGAGCAAACAGACTCCCACAATCCCCCTTGTTGACACGACGGCCATTTTGCTTATGATGTCATGTTGAGCGGTCAGTCGGCGGTCAGTCAGAGGAAACATCCACAACCCAGTACACTTGTAATATGTTAGAGACGGCTGTTTTTATTATCCTGAAAAAATGCTTTTTAAAATGTGCTTCATTCAGTTTTGTTCAGTTTTCTCAAATTTCCCCTTGAGGAATAATTAAAGTCTGTCTGTCTGACTGTCTATCTGACTGTCTGTCTGTCTGACTGTCTATATGTCTAGCTATCCATCTGTCTGTCTATCTATCTATCTGTCTGTCTGTGTATCTATCTGTCGGTTTGTCTATCTGTCTGTCTGTCTAGCTGTCTGTCTTTGTCTATCTAACTGGTTGTCTGTCTCTCTAGCTGTCTGTCTGTCTATCGACTGTCCATCTGTCTAGCTGTCTGTCTATCTACCTATATGTCTATCTGTCTGCCTGTCTAATCTGTCTGTCTGTCTGTCTGTAAACCTGAAACAGAAACCAGTGAGAGCAGTATGAACAGCTTTCTCCAGAGGTGTCTTGATGTGTTTATTATAGATCTCGAACCATCACAAACTGCACTTATAACTATTCTTTAGTGCAGATAAACATTTGCACGTGACCCTGACGTGACCCTGGCGTGACCCTGATGTGACCCTGACTGAGTAATAAAACGTTTTGGCTTCTGTGGTATCATACAGAAAGCTGTTTTTATAGAAAAGGAGCGTTTAAAAAATATCTGTACACAGTAATGTATGCATAAGTGGGTATAGCTACACACACACACACACACGGCCAGGCTCTGAAGCTTGCGGTGGCTGTTGATATCTTTTGCAGAGCTCTCACAGATTGCGGCCAGCCATCTGCTACAGGGGGAGCACATGCTCGAGTGTCTGTCAGCGCATGTGTTTTTAATGCAGAGGAAAGAGGGAGAGAGAGAGTCTGAGAGAAACCAGGAGACGGAGAGACAGGGACGGGGAGAAAAAGAGACTGAGAGAGAGAGAGACAAATAGACAGTGAGCGAGAATGAGGGAGTGAGACGAAGAGAGAGAAAGAGAGAGAGAGATGGGGGGGATAGACGGAAAGAGAGAGACAGACAGAGAGTGAGGGAGTAAGAGAGAGAGAGAGACGGACAGAGAGTGAGGGAGAAAGAGAGAGAGAGAGAGACGGACAGAGAGTGAGGGAGAAAGAGAGAGAGAGAGAGACGGACAGAGAGTGAGAGAGAGAGAGAGAGAGAGATGGGGGGATAGACGGAAAGAGAGAGACAGACAGAGTGAGGGAGAAAGAGAGAGACAGACGGACAGAGTGAGAGAGAAAGAGAGAGAGAGAGAGAGATGGACAGAGAGAGAGAGAGAGAGATGGTGGAAAGAGACGGAAAGCGAGAGACAGACAGAGTGAGGGAGAAAGAGAGAGATGGACAGAGAGAGAGAGACGGACAGACAGAGAGAGAGAGAGAGAGAGAGAGATGGGGGAAAGAGAGAGAGAGAGATGGGGGAAAGAGAGAGACAGACAGAGTGAGGGAGAAAGAGAGAGATGGACAGAGAGAGAGACGGACAGAGAGAAAGAGAGAGAGACTGAGTGACAGAGAAACCAGAGAGATGGGCAGAAGGATAAATAGACAGAGGCAGACAGACAGGCAGACAGACAGACAGGCAGGCAGGCAGACAGACAGGCAGGCAGACAGGCAGGCAGACAGACAGACAGGCAGGCAGACAGACGGAGTTGGTGGAGCAACAGATAGTCAGAAGCAACACACGGAAAAACCGAGTGTGCTGTTCTGACGGGCTCACGATGGCATCTGCTTTACACAGCAAGCGTGAAGTGTGTGTGTGTGTGTGTGTGTTGTTCACACTCGCACTGTAGTGATTTGTGCAGTAAGGATGTAAAGCACACCAGCAGAGAAGCAGCACAGGAAGTCTGGAGCTCTCTGTGGTCAGAGACAGGTGACAAGAATGAATGCACGCATACACACACACACACACACACACACACACACACACACACACGCATATACACACACACACACACGCATACACACTAGATGCATCAATCTTGAGTATCTGCAGATAAAGCAGGAAGGTGTTTGATCGCCCCCCACAAGGTGAAACATACGTGTGTGTACATGTGTGTGTACATGTGTGTGTACATGTGTGTGTACATGTGTGTGTACATGTGTGTGTACATGTGTGTGTGCTGTTGTGCAGCTGGTGTCATGTATCGAGGGTGGGTAACACTATCCTCTAAACAAATAGCGACCTGTTCCCCTCCTAGGCTCTTAGCATCTGTAATGGCAGACACACACACACACACACACACACACACACACACACACACACACACTCACACTCACTCACAGCTCTCAAAGATGGCCGCCCGTGCAAGGATGACAGTGCGTTTGTTGTTCTAGCTAGGAGATTGGAATGTCAGGATACGTGAGCTGAGAGAGAGAGAGAGAGAGAGGAGGGTGTGTTTTTTCCCTTAGCGCACTCTTCCTGGTTCACAGCGACACACACACACACACACACACACACACTGTCCAGGTGCTGAGTAAGACTGATGTATAAAAGCTACACATGACATTGCTAAAGAACTTCCTGGGTTAAGGTTACACACTACAGCCTTGGTCTACACACACACTCTGACACTCCCTTGACTGTGTGTGTGTGTGTGTGTGTGTGTGTGTGTGTGTGTGTGTGTGTGTGTGTGTGTGTGTGTGTGTGTGTGAGTAATATAATGACTGTGTAGCAGTGTCAGGTGCAGCTGCCGGTGTGTGCTGTGAGATTCTTGATTTCCTCTTGAGCTGGAACTGGATTCAGTGTAACATCTGTGTGTGGCAGGTGTGTGTGTGTGTGTGTGTTTGAGAGAGAGAGAGAGAGACAAAGACAGGACAGATTCTCTCTCTCTCTCTCTCTCTCTCTCTCTAGTCTCTCTTTTTATCTCCCTGTCTGTCTCTAGTCTGCAGCGTCTCTGTCGATATCGAGTGTCTCTAGTGTCTGTTTTTCTCGTTGTCTGTCTCTGTATGCTTGAATATCACAGTGTATCTGTCTACTTACCTGTCTGTCTGTCTACCTGTCTGTCTGTCTGCTTGAATATATGTCTGTCTATCTAACTTGTCTTCCTATCTGTATATCCATATGTCTGTCTGTATCTGTGTTTCACTCTGTCTGTCTGCTTGTCTGTCTCTCTGTCTGTCTGTCTGCTTGAATATCTGTCTGTCTGTCTGCCTATCCAGCTTGTATATCTAATTGTCTATGTATCTGTCTGTTCATCTGTCTGTCTCTGTGCTTTAATATCTGTCTATCTGTCTATCTATCTATCTTACTATCTATCTTATTTGTCAAGCTGTTTATGTATCTGTCTGCATGTCTATATTCCTGTCTGTCTGTCTGTCGATATCTATATGCCTGTATATGTATGTCTGTGTCTTTCTGTCCATCTGTATCTGTCTCTCTCTCTCTGTCTGTCACTCTGTCTGTTATCTCTCAGTATATATGTCTCTCTCTGTCCTTCTGTGTTTATCTGTCTGTCTCTGTCTTTTTCAATGTCTGTCCATCTACGTGTCTAGCTATCCATATGTCTGTCTGTCTCTCATCTGCCTATCGTGGCTATCTATCTGTCTGTCCGCTTGTCTGTCTGTCTGTCTGCCTGCCTGCCTGCCTGTCTATCTACCTGTCCTTCTCCCAGCTGTAGCGCTGAACGGGTCGATAGCCGTCACTGCTAAATAATTTACTGCCGTAATTACAAACGGCTTCTAAACGCCGTTTCTCCGAGGGCGCCATTATTTTCGTTTAAGAAATCTCCATCAGCTCGAGGATCCCGCCGCGCTCGCTGCACGTCACACGTGCAATCGTCATGGCAATAAAGCGATCGTATTTCTTTAACATCTAATCCAGTCTACACCCGGAGATGAGTGTAGACACTCACAGATCCAAACAGGAAGTGATGCCGTTATACTGTCGGTAAACAGGAAGACAAACAGGACGCGGGAATGAAATGAATCGCGGCGCGCTGCGGAGTGAAGCGACGGAAAGACTTCGCTGGAGGGAGAGCGAGCAAGCGAGCGCCGTACGCGCGGGTCGTTAGTGTACGTTTGGTTCCTTTACGTCAGGAGGAAATGAAGATGTATTTCCAGAGTGTGCGTGTTCCTCGGGTTGTTTAATCCTCCACATATCCGCTCTGATTACACTTTAAACGCCGTAATCAGGAACCTGTAATGAGGCACGACGGCCAGAGTTTGTGCAGCGTTTGTTCCGTTGCGTGTTTGTTCTCGGCGAGATTTCCGTATTTAATCCGCTTGCATCATTCGAGACATAAAGCTATTCGGTTTGCTGACGAGTGAACAAAGATGAGTGGTTGTAGAAAGAGAGAGACAACACACACGCACACGCGCACACGCACACGCGCACACACACACACGCACACACACACACGCACACACACACACACGCACACACACACGCACACACACACAC